>JARHVA010000029.1:0-342500 GCA_037957365.1 Torreya grandis
TGGGTTTGATTGATGTATGCAGTGATGAAGAGGGGAAGATCAGGATCTTCAAGATGAATAGAAGGTATTTCTAAATCCTTAAATGTGATGAGGGTTTTTGGGTTGGACCTCTATATATTATAGGGCATCTATTAGTGATTGGTAGTGATGGGGTGATGTGTTGATTAGTTTATATAGACTCATCTTCACCAGTGTTTGGTGGAGCTATTTCAAAACTACTCATTGGATAGATTCAAAAGGGTTGATGATAGAGGCACCCAAAATGGATATTTTAGGTTTTGGTGAAGTTGAAGGTGAAGGTGTTTGAATTCGGTTGAAAGGTTGAGGGGTGAAAGGATATGTCCATGGAATGGACACTTTGGCCTTTCCCTTATATTTTTGTTGGGCTCGAGATCAGGTAACCATATGGATAATGTCAATGAGGGGAAGTGTTGGGATAAAAAGTTGCTTCAGTTCCTCCTCACTCTTGGATGAGAGTGGGGGAGTGGGTAAGGGTTGGATAGGTTTATTTAGTGGTAGGGTTGATAATGGGTTGAAGAGAGGTTCATATAATAATAGATCATCCTTATCTAATAAGTTATGGATAAGTTCTTAGAGAGCTTTCTAGTTCTCTATGTCGTGTCCAGGTGTCCTGTGGTATGAGCAAATTAAACTATTAGCGAACCAAAATCATTTGGGACTTTAATGGTTAAATGGTTTGATAAGTTATAGGATTAAGGAAGAAGTTTGTAACAACCTTTTTAAAATGGTCAAATATGATTTGAGCAAAGGTGCTAAAGGTGATAGGATTTTGGTTTTTAGTGTGGGAGCCTTCTTAAAAGTAGGCTTCACCAGAGAAGTTGCAGGTGGTGGAATGGTTTTGGTAGGTGGTTTTGATTGGGGTTATTTGGTGTTGGTTGGTTTATAGGTGGAAGGTTTGAAGTTGAAATATTTAGAGGTGGGCGATTGAGATGATGAAGGTTTGGAAATAGGTGGGTAGGTAGAGGTAGATATTTTGTCTTAAAATGATGGGGAGTTTGATGTTTTGGAGGGGGTAGGTAAAGGTATAATGAAAGGAGGAAGTTTAGTTTGGGTAGTTTTGGGAGGGTTCACCTTCTTGGTAGAAGGATGAGCTCTTAGGATGGAAGAAGGATGAGGTCTCAAGATAGAAGGTAAGAGGGAAAGAGGTGGTATGGTACTAGTTTTAGGTAGGATTTTGGGTGGTTCCACCTTATTGGTTAGTTTGGTTAAGGTTTTCTTTGGTGGACTAGATGGGTTTAAATCCAACATCAAATAGGGGTGGATAAGGCTAGGAGTAGGGAGTATCCCTAAGTTCTTGATGGGTTTGGTTAAAGAGGTGTAAGGTGATTTGATAATTTGGGATGGAGATGGTTTGGATGGTTCTTCCACAATTTTGGAGGGAGAGGTGTTTGATGAAGGTATTGAGGTGATGATAGGTTTAATGGTGGATAAAATTGAGGTTGAAGGTTCATGTTTATTTTTATAGGGGATCCCAAGGTGGTGCCAAAATGTGGCTCCATCCATATTGGGTTGAGAAGAGAATTATAGGCTTTAGACAAGTCTAGAGAGGGGTTTGTAAACTGGTTTGGTTCTTTGGGAATCAAATTTAAAGATTAAGCCCATAGGTTGAGGTGAGGGAGCGGTTCCTTCACTCTTATCCTTGAAGAAAGGTTCAAATATTTGGGAAAATGTTTCCTCCATGGAAGGAGTAGATAAGGTGATCTCTCTTTGTGTAATGATTTCCAAAGAGGGAGTGGGTGATTCCATGATAGGGGAGGAAGGTGTGATGGCAATGGTTACCTCCTATTGTATTTCTATCAAAGGAGAGGTGGGTAAGTCCATTATCTCCTCAAATGGAGGAGTGGACGTGGTTTTTTCCTTTGTTTGGGTATCCAAAGGAATGGAGGGTGATTCCACTACTTCAATAAGTGGAGTGGAGGAAGAGGTAATTAAGGTAATGATTTTCTCAATGATAGGTTCACTGATAATAACATTGATCATATGGACCTCACAAGCATGAAATGACTCCAATTTGTTATCATCATGGTTGGTAGAAGGAGCATGGTTGGGAAAAGGTTGTCAAAAGATGTCAAGTGACTGATTCAAGGGTGCATTGGGATTGTCTAATGCAAGTTCTCCCTTATCAATCTAGTTTTGGATAATGGTTTTGAAAGTGTTACACCTACTAATTTCATGTCCAATGACATGGTGGAAAGCACAAAGATCATTCTTGTTGTACCAACGAAGAATGGGATGAGAAGAATCGAATTGTATAGGAGGTTTGATGGGGGGATTTGTATGAGATTATCTTTGAGAAACTTCTCTAAAACATAAGCATATGACTCCCCTAGAGAAGTGTATTTTTTTGGGGTCGCCTGGTTTTGATTTCAGGCTTATTGGTTGGAGGAGTTAGAGGATTTGGGTTGGTTGGGTTGGTTGATGACCAAAGGTGGGGATATTTTGAAGACAATCATGTTTGTATCTACCTTTAGTTTAGGGTAGTTATATTTTTTGGTGGTTTTGGATGGGGTAAGGTCATTGGATTTAAAACTAGAGTTTGTGTTTCTTAGTTTCAACTTCCCCTCATCGATGGCTCTAATTTCTAGTTTGCATGCCATGGTGAAAGCCTCATCAAAGTTTTTGAAAGTTTGAACCTATAGAGTGGGGGTGATATGTTTGGCATAAGCCTGAAATAAAATTTCAATCAACTCATGTTAGGGTAAAGAGAAAGAGATCTGGTTGATAAGACCTCTTCATTATGCTACAAAATTGGCAATTAATTCATCATCAAATTGCCTAATGGAGTAGAGGTCGGTGATGGAAACCTTCTTAGATACATTGATTGAGAAGTGATCTAAAAAAATTTGGGTGAGTTGGGAAAAGTAAAATATGGAGTGCTTAGTGAGATCACTATACCAATCTAATGTTGGTCCAGATAAAGACATAGGAAAGGTGTGAAAGAGAATAGCATCATCATAGGCAATCAAGTATCAAGAATGCCTAAATGCTCTTAAGTGTTGTTGGGGGTCCTCCTTGCTTTGAAATTTAGAAAATTTGGGTAATTCCCATTGAGAAGGGTAAGGTTCGATAGGTACAAATGGGTGAGTAGGTTCGTTATAGATTTAGTCATAAGATAAGAGGTTGTGATCCCCAGAGATAGATGACTTGAGGTTGGTCATTTTTTCCATCAACATTTTGACCAAATCTATTTGGGGTTGGGTAGTTCCATAATTATGTGGTAAGTCTTTTTAAGTTTGGGTGGATGCAATCTATGGATAACTGATAGAAGGTTGAGAGGATGTCACATGTTGGTATGTGGTCATTGAGGGTTGGGATGTTGCCACATAAGGGTTAATAGGCACAAAATTTTGGGTAGAATATGGAGCTATGTATCCTTGTGGGTTAGGAATATAACACAAATAGGGTGTCATGGGTATTTTTTGAGGGATTAATGTGGGGTGGTTAGGAGGTATGATTAGATTGGTAGATTTGGGAATTGATATGGATTGGGTTGGAGGTATGGTATGGTTAGTTGGTTGGGGTTGAGTGGTAACTCTGGTACTAATAGGTAGAAGGGTAGAAGGTATAGAAAGTACCACACTTTGAAGTGGGGTAAATATAGGTGGTTTGGTAGTGATAAGGGGAATAGTGGCAATACAGGTAGAAGATATCCCCACAGTGGATGGAGTATGGGTAACTAAAGGTAAGGTCACCCCTATGTTAGAGGAGTTGTTGGTTTGTGTAGGGGGTATTTGGTTATTGGTTGGGTGGTTTGATTAAGTTTAGGTAGAGGTAGTAGGTGGATTATTGGTGGAGGAAGATGCTTGGGTGATCATAGGTTGGGTAGAGGTAGTGGAAACCATAAGATGAGGAAGTATCCCATAAGGTGGATCACTAGAAGGAACCAAACTAGGTGTGTGTTGAGATAAGGTGTTGAGGTAATGTTATAGGGCCACGGGGTTGTTATCAAGGAAGGTGGAAAAATTTGCATCACCTTGGGAAACTATCCTAGGCATGGTAGGGGGGTAGAAGGATGAGGAGATCCCTCAACATCTAAGGTATACTCCATGGAGGAAGAAGAAGAGGAAGGTGGATCTTGGTTGGTTTGGTTCCTTAACTGTTATCTAGTGAAAACCATATGAGAAATAGAGAGGAATAAACGAAAGCTCACAAAGCAAACAAAGGAAAAAGATATCAAGTCAGTCAAAACATACACTAAAGTGCATTTTAAATCCTAGGGTACCTTTTATCGCACTTTTTGCTTATGCCTTAGTTGGAAAGTGTGAATAGGAACTTGATTTATAGAACAAGTACTAAAAAAGAAGTTTATGGTTGGTTGCAGGTGTTTAATGCTCTTAAAAGGATCTGTGTTAGAAATCAATATGTGGCTTGGTATTGGGGCCTACCCCCTCACTTCACACACCATAGTGATAAGGGTGTCAGGTGCTTAGCTAGTATATACCAATTTCTAGAGTTTAGACTCAACCAGAGAGCTGAGTTTTGGTTCTTTTCTTGGTAATGAGCTCCAAGTAAGATAACCAAAGGGTGAAGGTGATCCACTAAGTGATGAAATCCTAGTCGGTCCTTATGTCAATTATTTTTATGTTTAATTGACTTAAGTGGTTTGGTATAGTGTGTGATAAAAAAGTGAAACTACAATTGATTACTTTGATTTTAATTTAACTAAATGATATAAACATGCAAGTAATCAATGTATGTAAGGTTTATTTTATACCCAAAATAAATTTTGATTTCTTTATACGAGTATAGAATAAGGAAGAAATGGCACCTAGATGCTACTAGGTCCCACCAGGCGTGCCATAATATTTATCTCATTTTTTGTTTATTTATATTTAATAGAAGAAGTAAGAAACTAGTAATAAGGGTGTGGTAGAAGAACATGTTTGTTTGTGCACATATGATCTAGATGATTGTGAAGAGCTCCTCTTTATCTTGGGAAGAATGACCTATAGATAATAAATTACTTATACAAAGAGGTTGTTATATTGATAGCAAGGTGTATTGCCTAGCATGAGCTAGATCCAAGAAGTGTGAGCTTACTAGGAGGTTATCAATCCACACTCTTAAAATAGTTAAGTTGAAAGAAATAGAAATATAGTACTTGCATCAAACAATAGAAAATATTGAAAGGAAATATAAGAAGAAATAGATGCTTGATAAATAAAAATAGACTAATTATAGCAAATAGTAGGTCAATACTAATGTTAAATGATTTTGGTTAGGTTCATAAAATGGGTGGGGTCTCTGTGAATAGGCATGGAAATAGAAAGTAGAATTTGGTTGGGGATGAGTAGGTGGAAATAACTTGTTATTTCCTACCACAGTGATCATCAATGGTCAGGGTGACCATCGATCGTTGGGTGATCATCAACGGTTGAGGGTAACCGTTGACAGTCAGGGTGACCATTGAAGATTGTTGTGGGTTCTAGGTATGTTCAAAAAAGGGTTATAGAATGGATACAGCAAGGTGTTGAAGGTCTATTTGGGGTCAGGAGGTTAAAGGATATTATGTAAAAGGGTTTGGGTTAGACACCAAGTAATCAAAACTTGAAAAACCAAAAATATACTTAATTGGTTGCTTGATGGTGGGTAGTTGATCCTAGAGTAATTTTGGTAGAGTAACGGTACTTTTCTTGAAGAATGATTTCGGTAGAGGTTTGGGTCTCTGTCATGGTTACTAGCTTACTTAAGGGAGAACCTACAGAGAATTTCGATAGTTCTTGATGATTTTTGGTTGTCTAATAGATGAATGCTTAGATTGTTAAGTTCTTGGATCCCTTTTCACCTCCTACTCCCCTATTTTTATAGTCAAAGAGAGATGGAGATAGAAGTTTCCATAGGAGGTTTGGTCAGTTGTTGTGATGTGTTAGCTTTCCATTTGTATTAAATTATGATGTGTTAGATTGCTTACAGCTTGAGTTATCTTTGACCAGATGGGGAAGAGACCTAACCGTCAACAGTCTGGGTGATCATCGACGATCAAGGGTTGAAGGTTAAGTGTGGTAAAATGGGTGGTTAGTGATTTGGGTTTAGCTAGTTAGCTAAACTGACTTAGGGTCATGATTGGAGGTTGGGTAATGGTTTGATCAAGGGTACTTTGACATTCAAAACTACAGTGTACAGAATTGTGGAGTCTGCACAAACCATTGGAATGTAAAGCAATAAAGTCTAGGTAAATCTCTATAAATATCACTCATTTGTATTGAAAAAGGGTTCTAAAATATTGGGATCAATATAGAGATTTAAAATGGGTTTTCCTTGTGTTTCTTCCCTACAATATGTCCTCTATTAATGTAATGTGTTTAATATGAAAACATTTGTTATTTGAGTTGATTATTTTTTTAAATCATGATAATTATATTATATACCATGATTTTAATAATATAAAGGTTTCTTATGAGTGTTTTGCATATGGTTTTGTATTACGATGCACACAACTATCCTATATTATGATGTTCTGATGGGCTTTTTATGAACCTTTGCTCACAATGGTGTGGTGAACGTGGAACATTAAAACATATTACAATGGATACCAAGATAGATATACTTGGAGATATGGATTGATGAATGAATTCACAATTTTTTAGAAGAAGAAACAATAATAATAGCAAGTTATTTGTAAGAGGTTATTCATGAGCAAATTTATAAAGAAATATATGAGATTTTCTGGTGTGAATTACCTGGACTATTAGTTGTGTCGCTACCAAGATTGGAATACTATTATTTTTGTTTGAGAAGGATATAATTTATAACTTAGATAGAATAAATAATGTAAAACATGTTAATATTAGACACTAACTAGTAGGGATAATTTTAGTGGCCTATAAAAAAACCTTGGAGGTTTCCAGGTGAATCAATTTTGAAATGGTGGTGAATCAGTTTGGATAGTGTTTAATTATATAGGAGAATCAACTGATGGAAAATGGTAAATTAAGGTTTTTTATTAAAAAAATAACTAAACATAAATATGATTGCATATTTGGATTCCTCTCAAAAATTATGCAGTTTCAAAAAAATAATCATCGTAATTTGATTATATATGCAAAAGTTATGGTCTTGGGAAGCTAATGAGTTGACAGCATAATGCAGTCAACTGACTACATTAGGTAGTTGATCAACTGATTTATGCTATCAGCAATTATATTATGTTTTGTATCAATAACATAATTCATTCCGCTGACTACATTATGTAGTTGGCCATCAGCATGTCCAATGTCAATTGCCCAGATTCTCAAGGCCGAAACTTTTGCATATAGAGTTTGATTGTGATGATTTATTTTAAACTGCATAATTTTTTGAGAGGAATACAAATATGAAATAATATTTAGGTTTGGTTTATTTTTTTATGCCCTTTTTTCCTTTACCCCACAACCTATCTATTTTAGCTTTTTAATACACATAATGATTTCTTGAATTATATTTTCTTATCACCTGACAGCATAATGTTGATGCCCAATAGTAGAATGTGGTCACCTAATAGTAGACTAAATTCATTCAATAGCATACTTTAGTCACATAATATTATAATGTTTACACCTAACAATAGTATGATGATTCCCAACAACAGAATGCTAATGCCCAATAGCAGAATGTTGACACCTAATAGTAGAATGTAGTGGCTCGATAACAATATGTTGATACCCGATAATAGTATGTTGACACCCGAAAATAAAATGCTAATGCTTAATATTATAATGTTGATAAATAAAAGTATAATTTTTATTCCTAATAATAAAATGATGATGCTTGACAGCAAAACCCAAATGCCTGACATTAAATTACTAACACCTGACAGTAAAATCTAGATGTTTGATAATGAAATACTAGTGTTTGACAGTATATGCATACACTTGAAAGTAGATACATAGTGGTGAATGCACCCAAATTGGATTTTTAGGTACTAGTGACATACATTTATAAGAGGAAATTTATTTTAAAAATTAGGTGAACTTACCCTTAAATTTAAATTCTACCCTAAAATTTAGGCGATCCTACATTATTTGCTACCCCACAAAATCACCAAATGTTGACTTTGAAAAATTGAATATTCATGAATTAATGAAGATTCTCCACTAAAAAAATTCCTATTGGCTATACTCATGTGATAGATCATTGGGTGAAAACTATTGTTGATTTATACATCATTGAATTTTATGTACAAGGATACATTACATTCGAGGTTGTGTATGATCTATTTGTGAGAGGAATCATAGGTAATTTTTTGGAGTGACTACCTACTCTTATCAAGATGTTGGTGGTAGAGGATGCTATAGTACCTACCCCCACCAATTTGGAGTATTTACTTTAGGCATTATGGGGATGTGTGTGTGGAGTAAATAAAGAAGAGTTGAGAAGGGAAGCTTAAACTTATACCTAGAAGATGGAGGATGCAAAGAATTGAAGTGAAAAGAAATTTTGGGGTTAGAAAGAGACCTATGACAATAGAGAAGATGGAACAAATAGAATAATCCTAACATAGTTGCGAGTATAAGTAAAGTAGATAGTATAGAAGAGTGTGAAGGAAAGGGAAATCATAGGCAAGTAAGAGAAGATGGAGAAGATGAGGATAAGGAAAGGAGTGGGCTTGAGAAAAATAAAGGTGCATATGAGAGTGCATAGAAAGATAGAGATGCTAAGGAAATGGAAGAAAGCATAAAAGTAGAGGATGATCCATAGACTTGTTAGAATGTAGTTTAAGATTGAAACTAGAAGGGAGAATATTATTTGGAGAAGAAAAAGAGTAGCCTTTATAATAAGTTATGCAAAGTCATAGGATGAAATCAAGTTCAAGTTCCAATATAGTATAAGTCAGAGACATGGATAGTTCACTTCAAGGTACACATCCCCTATACCTAATTTAACATTATAAAGAATAAAAACTATAGACATTAGTAGAAAAAGTGCTTGGTTTGATGAATTTACAAATAAGTTTGGGAAATATAGTGTAGAAACTAAGCAAGTTTTAGATAGGAAGACACTGATTGAGGTAGGATTTGAGGTTTCACCAAATCTTAAGACTTTACCCAAGTTGAGTCTACCATCATCTCTATGACCACCAGTTTTGAGTGTTACTACTATGAGTATGGATTTGAATCCAATAGTTTGTCACATTAACACCATATGATAGATATATTAACCCTGAATAGTATCTGCTAACTTACAACATGAAGTGTCAAAATAAAAACATAACTACAAATGATGTAAAGAAGTGTAAGCTCATAAGAGCATTAACAGGATGAGCACTAGAGTTAATTTACAAAAGAAATGTTTATAAACTTAGTTTTGATGATGTCAAATCCTAGTTGGTAGATTAGTTCAAAGTAAATAAGTTTATGATCTAAATAATCCAAGAGCTCAAAGATATTATGCATAAATAAGGTGAATCAGTATATGATTACAATCACAAATTTTTAGATATAATGAATAAGGTATATTTTTTGTTTCAAGATAAAGATAAGGTTGAATTATTTGTATAAGTCTTATGACCTTGAACTAATTTTGGAATTATATAGACTTAGTTTGAGAATAAGGTATATGTTGAGGTAGCTGCACTCCAAGTAGAATAAATTGAGAAATGTGGAGACAACTCATAGCCCACTACACATATGGATGTAAATATTTACATTATGTTGCATAATATGGATAAGTTAAATGAATTTAATAGGCCTAAGTTAGGCCTCTATTGTGTGGAATTTTGAAAAGAGGGGAACCATAGAAAGACTGCCATAAAATTAAGACAAAATTATGTAAACTTTGTCATGTTGTAAGGAATGTGACTACAAAATATTATTTGTTACAATAGTACATCCAATGGCCTCACTCTCTGTAATGTAACTTTTATAAGTTGCACAACCATAATGATAATAATTATGGAGCATTGTAGAAACTAAATCAAGACATAATAAAAATGTCTTTGCACTCGTAGCATAATAGATTCCCAATATGAAGCTAGGAATCCCAAGTCCAAATATAGACCTGACTATTATGATGTAGACTATTCTTAGATGGATGCCAATCTCACCAAAGTATCAACCATAAGCTCTCATAGGTTGGACATCATAGGCTATACCATCTCATCAATACCAGGTGGGATGGACTCCCTTGTCCCCATAATACCAACAACCTTGGAATGTTGCATCACCACAAAAGAAAAAGAATAGGATGGACTCCATCTTAGCCCCAAGGAATGTATAGAGGATACAATAGACCGCAACAACAAGGTTGGAGTTCTCCCCATAGGTAAGGAGGATATGAGGGACAATAGTAGACAAGTTTTGGATTCCAACAAAGATAAGGTGGGTATAGGAAAGGCCACCAAGTTGGATACCAATGTGGTCATGACCAAGGTGAATGACAAGCGAGATAACTAATTGTCTTCTATTTGTGTGGGGAATATAACCTTTTTCCATGCAATTATCCTACTAACCCTCAAAGGAAAATGTATTGTGTCTAATATAGAGTTTAAAAACAACACCATACAAACTATTGGCCAACATATACAAAATAAAGGAGAAAAAATCCCTTGTGAAATGTGAATTTAAATAATTCACATCCTAAGAATCTTGTGTTCCTACAGGTAGTCAATAGATAGCAGCATGAAAAATAGGGATTGCCTCCTTTAGATATGATATAAGAATAGATAATTGAGAAGGTCCAACATGATAAATATCCTAATCCTATGATGGAAATAAATCCAATGTACCAAGAATCTCAGGTTATTAAAAAAATTCAATAGCAAACTACATCAAAAAGGGTACTACAGCTATTGATGCACAAATGTATGGGAAAATTATTTGCATAATGATATAGGATGGAGTAATTATTGCATTGATATATCTTCTCAAACTCATAAGTACTCTAAAAAATGAATACATATCACAGAATATTATAAATCTTTTGCATAACTTGTTGGAGTGTGCACAGAGGGGGCATTAGTGCACTGATAAAGTGGTTTGATATGTGAAAATTAATAATCCCTAAGATGTTTAATCCCATATGGATATTGATTTATCAATGTAATAGGTGTAAATCGTGATTAAAATAGAGGTTATTTCCTTTATTAACTTTTCAAAATCAAACAAATTCATAAAACATAACTTCTCAAGCATGATTCCTTGGAATGGGCAAGACTTGAAGCAACAAAGTTAACGATAAAAATCAAAACAAGACATTTTACCTTCCATTTGAGTGTTCTCTTCAAATTTGGCATGCATACATATTTATGTCTAGATTGTAGAGCATGAGGTCTTTATCAATGTTGATACGTCATGTAAGAATTATCTCCCCTTGACTATATGTGATTGTTGAATAATTTAGAAGAAAGGTGAAGTTTTATGAATGAGAGTGTCTTTCCAAAAGGGCAACGACTCGTTATATTTTAAGACTTAATAATAATAGAAAACAACTCTTATATTTATAAAATTATTAGATTGATTGTGGCTGTCAATCTTGAATCAATATGTGTGGCTCAAAATCAGTCAAATTTGATAGGCAAGTGCATTTGATATTTTATATTCCTAATATTTATTGATATTTTACAAATGTTTGACAACTTTTAAAATGATCACATGGATGATGTCACAATTTAGATATTTATTGATGATGTCATGATTCTTGATATTTACTGATGACATCATCATCATGTGATTACTCTAAATATTTTTTTGATGATGTCATCATTCGGCCACTTACCATAATTGGAGGAATAATTTAATTAATGAATTAAGGAAAATAGGTAATTTCAAAAGCTATGGAATTTCCAATTAGAAGAATATTAAATTAATTAACTTAATGTAAAGTGATATGACTATTGAAATTCATATAATTATTTGAACTAATTAATCTAAAATGTCTCTCACACAATTTGATTTGGGATGAATTAAGTGAAGTTGATGATTATGTATGATGCATTCCCCAATCAAGGATGCCCCAATACATCTTAGAATATACATACAATATGTACTAAATTTTTTTGACATGAGAGTGATGAGAATTGAGTGTCTACATATTTCCTTTGTTTGATAAGGCATTTTAAAACACAAGAAAAGCAATAACTTTTCAAAGAATGAATATCTAATTTAATATATTTGATAATGATTTAATAATGATGTGTTCACATTTTTTTTAATCTTTTTTAATTTACTGAAAATGAGTTCACAATAATGCCCCAAACAAAGTTTGGGAATCTTATGATTTCTTTCTCGAGGGAGTGGCCAAAAAATAAGATTGATGGACAAGCCTTGAAAAATAATAAAATGGATAAGAAGAAGAGTGAAATTAACCCATGGATGACATTAATCTAGTTAAGCTAATGCTTGCATGTGTTGATGTCCAAAAATGAATAGAATTGAATTGAGTTGGCCCCAAGGCAAGGGGAATTGGGAAGCATGCATCCTAAGATAAGCAGAACACTTTAACATACCCAAAATAGGGCAAAATTTACTAGCCTATGGAATGATCTATCCCAAAACAAATTGCATAATTTGATTTTCCCAAAGAGGATGAAAACTGTAGAGATTAGAATTAGAAGAAAGATTGAATCATTGAAGTTTAATGAAAGAGGAGCAATGATTGAATAATTTATTTTCCCCAATAGGGCAGATTTGATCATTGATTAAATTATCTACCCCAACAAGGCTGATTTGATTAGTGATCATTCTAATTGATTGGCAAGTATAGCTCAAGGAGTTAACATGTTACATAGATTAAGATGAGATGAATGATGCAAATTCAGGTGCAATGGTATAGTGACTATTCAAAAGAATGAAGAAGCCACAAAAAACCATGCACATAATAATGTTTAAAGGTAATGAAATAAATGATTAGAAGAACAATGATAATGGTTGAAGGACAATGAGATCATGGTGTCTAAGCTATCCTCAAAAACTAAACGTAACTAAGCATTGCCTGCATAGTCCATAGGGACCTCAAGCCAATGTAGTTCTCCCAAGAAATGGGATAAAATGGATTGAAGAAATGATTATGAATTTTTATATATGTTTATTTATGATTGTATCATTCGAAGCATAAAATTAGCCATGTGATTTAGTTTATTGACATTTAAATTGGCAGACAAGGAGATTTATTGTTGAGACATTGATTATTAGACCTTTAGTACTTTATTTTTGATGTAGCACATGATGATATGCACCATGATATAAAACATCATGATGACTAGGTTACAATGTGCATAAGGATTGACCCCCGATCCAATAGATAATTGCTAACAACATATCAACGAAAAAAACCATGATGATAATGTTGACATATGTCAATGGATGGGTTCAAGTAAAATTCCATGGCAAAGAGCACCATGATGATGATCTCATTATCATAATGGATAGAGTCAAGGTAAAAATAAAAATCAAACAAACAAGCAAACACATACAAATAAATTTGAAAATAAAAGTAATAAAAAGCATCATGTTATTTAACCAAAGCAAAATCCACGTGCAAAGGCTCAATGAAACTAGTAATTTGGATGGTGCCCCAAAGCAAGGATACATGCAAGGGAAGGATGTTTCCCTAAGTGTAAAAAATGATTAAGATTTTAGGCCTTTTCAAATGTTTAGGATTTGAAGTTTTTGATGTTTTTGAAGTTTTTTGGCATCTCGACTTAATGGAGGATTACGAGATGCAGAATGTTTTAACTTATAAAATGGTGAGAGTGTTGCTTAATTACTCACAAAACAATGAGAGTGTGGCTTAAATTTCTCACAAAATGGAGAGAGCGTGGAATAAAGGTGGTCAAGTTGAACTCAAAAACTGAGCGATACCTACATAGTCCAAATGGATCTCAAGCCACTATAGTTTCTCCCTACAATGAAAGATAATAATGAATGGACAAATGGATAAGGTTGGATAATAATGGCTGATAATGAGGGAAAAGACCAGGAATCTCCAAGGACCATGTTATGTGAGAATCAAATGTGTCCAGTCATCAAATTGTCATGTTGATAATAGACTAAAATGTTTCCCAAACATGTCTCAATATACCTTCCATTTTTGTGACAAATTTAAGATGGGAAGACTAATGGTCACAATAAGATGGGTTGGGATGAATATAATTGAATGACTAAAATGGATGGAATGGAATGGAATGGAATGGAATGGCCTCTAATGCAAATGAGGCTGCCCCCAAGTGTCAAGATATTTGAAGACAAAAAATTATTTATGCATGATGCTAGAAACTTAGTTTTCATCAAGGTACTTATCCAAGGTACCACAAGCATGTTTCTCATTGTTGGAAGAATTATTTATATTTCTCTTTCTCTTTTTATTTTTTAATTGTTTTTTTTTTATTTTTTAGCATCTCAACTCAATGAATGATTACGAGATTCATAATGTGGACCTTTTAATTTCTAACCAATACTTGTTTAGAACAACTACTCTATCAAGAATGTGCTACTGATATGGACTACACTATGTTGTTGTGATCTTTGTTGGTCATCGATTTTAATTCCTCCAAACCTATAGACAAGATGTCTTCGTAGTCTTTTTGAAAAAGAGTGCTGACAAGGAAGGTACAAAAGGATAGGCATTAGATAAATGATCGGATTTAGTAATGTAATATAAGAGTTGAATGAATAATATGATCATGATGGAATTTATATGTGTTGGGGGACAAATGAAGATTGGGATTTTATGTCACACACATTGTTGTTGATTCTAAATTTGACATAATTTTGATTATGGTAGGGCTGATATTGACTTCAATAATATCTTCATCAAGCAATGAGGAATTAATTAGCTCAGCTATTGGTGCCTAAAAGAGGTTTTTTCCAACAAATTATTATTGTTTGTTCTAATTTGGATTATCTAATAGTGCCTTGGATAAGGTTTTACTAAGGGATGTTGATAATTCATTTTGGTTATCCCTTAGCACCTTAAACAAGGTTTCACTAAAGGATTCTAATTTTTTATTCTGATTATCATTTATCGCCTCAAACAATGTTTCACTAGAATATGTTGAGTTTATAATTTGATAGTCTCCTAATACCTCAAACAAGATTTCACTAAAAGAATATTATTCCTATTAAATGCTATCTTGGTCTCCCAAAAATTCTTCCACTGATATGTTGCCATGGAATAAGTTAAACTTTGTATGATTCTTTTTATCCCAATCAATGGATATGTGAGGATGGATGTCAATATAATGAATAGGTTGGTGAATGGTAAAGGGATGTGTAATGTCAATGGAAGGGTAAAAGGTAGCATGGTCCTCATAAAGGCTACTAGGATAGCTTATGTTGATGTTAAAGTAAACATCCTCGAAACTGTAGAAAGATCATAAATGTGTTCAAGTGGATCTTCAAGGAGTGTGTAGCCAATGTTGTAATATCGACTAATATATTCATATTCAGAAATTGATTCTAACTTAAAGGGATCTAAATCTGATTTTGATTCTACTTCTAATGTTAAAGCTAATATCAGCTCCAACATAGAACCTAATTTTGATATTGGTTCAAAAATAGAACTTGATTCTGATGTTGATGCTGACAATAATGTTGGTTCTAAAATGGAAGATGTTTATGATGTAGGTATTGATGTTGATGTTGATAACAATGTAGGTTCCAAAGTGGAACTTGATTTTGATGTATAACTTGTGATGTTGATAAAATTGTTGGTTCCAAATGAGAACCTACTTCTAATGTAAATGTATCTACAAAAATGTCATGTTTAATTGCATTGTCCACAAGTACCTTAATTTTTTCTTGGAAATGAAGGGTTATATACGAAGGAATTTTCTTAAATGGGGAATGTTTGGAAATGGATAAATAATGGGATGTTTCTTAGTAATGACAGGATCTGCAAAGATGGGCTCATCAAAGATGGGTCCTTTATCAAATAGAGGTCCTTCATCAAGTAGAGGTGGACCAACAAAGGTTTGGGTTTTGTCAAAGATGGGTGATTCAACAAAAATGTCAAAAATGGATTGACTATCTTGATCTTTCTTGGGAAATAGACATATTTGATCATGCTTAGGAAGGGGATCATGACATATTCCGATCAAGTAGTTATCAACCTTGGATGCACTTTGTTATTGAATAGATAATGGCCCTTGGAGAGGCAATGATTGGATTTTCTATGTCTCTAAGACCAAATCAGCATTTGAACAAGTAAATATGGAATTGTCAAATAAATTAGTAGTTAGAGAGGTCCTTAAAGTAGCCATGAGATGATTAATGAAGAGTTGACTATCCTATTACACTTGAGAAGTGATGACGTGGTTTTGATAGTGCAGGCCTATCACACTCTTGTAGAAATGTGAGAATATTATTTGTGCATAATAAAGCTTGTTTTCCAAATCTTAATGATGTGTATAATGAAACACTCATGAAAATATGTTTGAACAAGATATCTAAACACTTTAAACTTTGATTTGAATTCACATGTGTTTGTCAAATAATAATTTTTGAATGCAAATGTGTTCATCTCTGAAGTTTACGCTCCAAAATGTGTTGTAGGTTTTTGTTATTGCAAGCACTGGGTGAAGGTTTCTTGATAACGTTATTTCTATGATATTATGTTATTTTATTATGTATAGTTTTAGAGGCTTCTAACACTTGTTGTGTTGTCTTTGTTCTTAGCACGCATTTTTTTATGAAGATTTCAGGGAAGCTTTACATAGAAAATGCACTTGTCCATTGTAAATACTTGCTCTTGATTGTTATACAAAGTTGTTTCATATATTTCCATTGGGATAGTCTCTCAACCTTTTCAAGTTCTTGCATTCATGATTTTCGCATTGTTTTGGTACAAAATGATAACATCTACTTGTGGTTGTAATGGATTTCACAACTTTCTTTGTTCCCAATAAGTTGTTTGTTACTAGTAAGATTATTTTATTGGCATAGTTATTCAAGTTCTTAAAGGGATACAAAACTCGTATTTAACAAATATGAATTAATCATTTTCCTCTAAATGTATTTTCCGGTATCTAAAGTTTCAAATTGTTCTAGCAAAGGTTAGAGAACTGAATTAACATTCTTCATTGAAATTCCAAGTTTAATTGTTTCGACAAGGGTTATTATTACCTTATTAAAGCCTAAATTAAATATGACTCAAGTGGGAAGTACCATCACAAATTTGAATAATTCATCTACTTATAAATTATTATAAGGTACAACCACTATTTATATGGGAGGGAGAGGGGGGGGGGGGGGGGGGGGGGGGGGGTGTTTATAAGATAGTAGTACCAATAGCAGTCACGTTGACAAGTTTGATTTGTCTTACATCTTATTTGAAGTTTAATTTATATACATGTCTTTTTTCCTTGCAATCAAAATGATATAAAAAAAATAACTCTTCCTAATGAATCAGGAAAAATTCACATATGGTGAATTAGATCACAATGGGTAGTGTAATTTATTTCATTTTATTTTTATTTTTTTTTTTTGGGGGGGGAATAAGTATGCAACTTTGTGTAGATGAATCGAAGATGGATTCAATTACGTTAGTTTTTCTAATGAATAATCAAAAAATATTTGCGTGAATGTAATATGTTACAATAACCATAAGTTGTAGGATATTTTGACTATCTAATAGAATTTAGAGGGATTTTTATGGGACCTCTAGTTAACGAGAAAGAATTAATAGACAAAAGACCCCAAAGAGAGTTGAAAGCATTTTATGAAAGTTATTTGGAAATGGTGCACTAATCTCGATCAACCATGGGCCATGATTTTGGTTGCTAATTATTGGGAAATGTGCAGAGTAAGGTTATTTTATAAGTTTTTTTGGAGGTTAGTAATGGATTAAGATAAGGAGTGATATTATGGAGTTTGGCTTATATCGAATAATTTAAAGTGAGAAATATGATCTCATTTTTCTTTTAAATTTTTTATTTATTGTGGAATTGTTTGAATAGATATTAACCATGCTTACAATAAATTTTTTTATGTTAATTATCTATTCAACATTACCCTTAAAATATTAATATATTTCATAATTAATTTCATTATGTAAATATATTATATTTAATATATTATTAATCATATAAATATATCAATATTATATAAATAATTTTTTTTACAAATAAAAAATCTTTAAAAAAAAAAAAAAAAAAAAATTAGAACAGTGAACTAAATTACTTTTAACTAAAAGTACAGACCAATCTAAAACACAAAGAGAGGATCCAAATCTCCCACAACTAAACAAAATAAAATGTAACAACCACACAAAAACTTAAAGTAAAGATGCGAGATAAAACCCCACTCCACTAGTATGATGAAGTGATACACGAACATACTTTCCATTCCATTAAATAAGTGTAATAAAATATAAATAAAGGCTCTCGCACACATTCTATGACACAATTAGAAGAGGCAGAAAAAAATTAAGAGACGCCGTCTAATTTATTTATTTATATTTGTTTTATTTAAGTTATTCTTTGTTAGGCTAGCTGGCATTTTGTTGGGTTGTTTGTTTGTGGGAATAAGATAATGGCTGGCCAAACCGATGATTTGTGATCCAATCTCATCGAATGATTTAAAAACAACCTAAAAATATACCTACAAGTCGTGCATCTTTAAATTATGTTTGAAACTTAGATAAAGTGGGTTTAATTAAATATTTAAAAAAAAAAACTTGGATTGTTGATATGGGTTTTTTTCTCCTTCTTCTTCGGCTGGACTGGGTCGAGGAGAATTTTAGAAAGATTCTATTGTATCCACCAAGATTTGATTTTTAAGTAAATTCTTTTTAAATTATTTAACTTAATCATTAAATTAATAATTATATGGAATAATATAATATAATTACTTTTATTAATTCATTAGAAAATTTTATGACATACATGTTTTATCAAATCAATGGGGCTAATGTCATTTCATCTTGTTTAAGGATTTCATTTTACCAAATTAATGAACTTTTTTACACAATAGTTTTGAAGCTCTTGAAGATATTGAAGATGGTCAAGTGGAATTCCTTATAGATGATACTACCTAGCGATTGTCATGTCTTGGAATGTTTGAGGTCTCACAGGGTCCTCTTGTAACTTCTCTATGCGAATTATCTATCAATAATTGGGAACTTTAGATTTCATTTGTCTACAAAAAGTTCAAATTTCAGGTTTTCTCCTGTAAACTTCCCTAAAATGCATTTGGTCTGACACTACTCAATTTTCCACCTTGCATGAAGACGGTTGTGGCAATGCTAGTAATTTGGTTTCCCCAAAATCTTATTCCTTAATTGTTGCTACAAGGAGTGATCCATCACACATGTTTATTTGGATCTCTTTAACATTAATGGACATTCATTGGGGGTTCTCAATATTATGCCCCCAATTATGGTCCTAACAAATCAAATTTATGATGATATTTGGTTGACAACTTACCCCTCACCACATGGCTTGTGTACACAAATTTTAATATGCTAGAGAGTCCTAAGGACTAGGTGGTGCCCTATTAATATGATGGTGTATGGGAGAATGTGAGGCATGGTATTAATTTAAAAACCTCTCTTCAAGAAATGCACATTAACTTCCACTACTTGGTTTACATGGTCTAATTGTCTTAAAAGTTCTGATAGGGTCCTCAAGAGATTGGACCATTATATGCTTTCAGATAAAAATGTTTTTTTTTGGCTCTTATCGATGGACAACATGTCATTATGCACTCTAAATATGTTCTCTCAAACTACAATCCCATAACTTGTAGAATGGAGTGTAGTAATAACCACTTCAAAGTGCCATGCAAACAATTCTTCTTAAACACCTCCCTCCTCTACCAAGAGGGCACCATCCAACTCATTGCCTAGGTTTAGAATCTCATGTCATAACCACCTTATGTTGCTATTTGGATAGAGTGGTGGAATGAGGCCATCCTTCGCACCACCACCTTTCTCTACCACTATGGTAAATAGATTACTCGTGTTTGAAAGCGGGTTAATGGGGCTATGCTCAAATAATACCAAAGAATTTATTCTCTCCTTGAGTGCAGTCCTTTCAACTCGCAAATGCAAGCCCAAGCTACCTCTCTCAACCACCAAATCAAAGTGGCAGACAGCCATGTAGCTAGAGGGGCACAAATTTGCACTTGTCTCCATTAGATCAATTCAAGTTCTTGAGCATTCCCTTTGCATTTGATAGTTCCTCTATGGAGTTGTGGTAATATGCCATAAATAGAGTGGAGAAAAAGGTCAAGTATTAGGTCACGAAACCCCCCTTTAATAGATAAAATCCAAGTCTTTACTAAGATTATAATTGCTACTCGTTTATTATTCCTCATGTTGGGCCCCCTCTAAATCCTCCTATGATAAATTGGCTAAGATCCTTAGAGACTTTCTTTGGTCTAATGCCAAATAAACTTGAGGGTTCCATAGAGTTATTTCGAATATTTGTTGTCTTTCTCGTGATAAAGGAGGAATGGGGATTGTTGACATCTACAAGCAAAGCATTGCCCTATGTGCTAAGTGGGTTGTCAAAGTTGTTGAATGTAATGAATCCTATAAAATTATAATATGTCAGTGTATCTCCTATGATAAATCTAGTTGGAAATATATTAGTTTCCACACTTCGTTGATCACACCTGCTCCTTTCAAAATTGAAGGCTCATTTATGGCTAAAAGCATTTGGAAAGCTTATGAAGTGAATAAGCCTCATTTAAAATGGGTTGGTGATGGATTTCAAGTGGACTTTCCTTTAATGACCATAATCTTTAGTGGTCTCCTATCATGACCAATACTAGCCTCATTCTTGTTGAGTTATCTGATATGAAAGCCTTGAGACTTTTCAAAAGAGGAATTCAAACTATAAAGGATTTGGTTTCAGCTTGTGATTAGGCCCCATAGCCCTTGTTAAAGGTGAAATTCAATTTAAACAATTTTGACTTACCAATTATTCTTCGCATTGAGGAGTTAATGCTAGATGTCGTGTTCCACAAATTGAGTTTGCAACCTCCATGTTCTTGGTAGAAATATTGAAGGTGGAACTAGGCTACTCATTTCAAGATATATTCTCTAGGCCTCCTTTATCAAGTCATGAGCCCTTTCTCATTAGCTCTTGGTAAGCTCAATAGGCATTAGAACCTCAATTCCTCACGAGGACATGGCTTTCCCAACTTAACCAAATTTGGAATTCCAAGCTTGAACCTAAGCTTGCTCATTTCCTTTGGTGTATGGTTTATCAAGGCCTTCCACTTGGGGAGCGTCTTTCTCATCTAAGATTTACTCAACCTAAGTGTCTAGCTTGTTCTAAACATGAGTCCTTCAAGCATATCTTTTGGACGTGCCCTAAAGTCTACTTAGCAGTGAAACATAGTCTATTTTAGCCCCACCATCCTGAACCTTTTTCATGGCGTTTGGCCCTCCTTGGGGATTCTGCTAATTGATCAACATCTATAGTTTTTTAATGGAATTTCTTCAAAGTTGTTATTTTATTTTGCTAAAGGAAAGCTATAAATTCTTCTTTATTTAACAATGAAGAATCATCTTGTCACTTATCTATTAATGATAAGGTATATGTTTTATCTTCGACGTATATGTAGATTCAAGCCCAAGAGGAAAAATTCACCATAAAAATCAGAATTTGTAGGAGCTAACTACCTACTAGGGGAACACTCCCTATGCCATAAGTCATATCCCCCTAGATTATCCACCATAGGGTTTTCCACCTCTGGCACATAGACACCGATAAAGTCATTCTTACAGTCGCAACCCCTTCTCCACCCTCCCCCCTCAACATGGGGGATGAAATCTCCTATTGTCGCATGGAAAATCTATAGTTGGTCATTCGTGGGATGCAAATACAAGCCCAAGCAAAAAATGTTGCCATGGAAATCAGGAACTTACAAGAGTTGCCTTTCCACTAGGGGAGCATCCCTATGGCATGATTTGTGTTCCCCCCCCCAAAATCATCCACCACAGAGATTGCCACCTCCAATGCCTAGATGTCGATTGAGTCATTATTATCATCGTGACCACTTCTCCACCCCTCCCCCTCAACGGGGGCGATGGAGTCCATTGTTGCCACACGTAAAAATTATCGTCGGTCCTCGATGCGGATTACCTCTTGCTCCCAACCCTACTAGTAATGTGGCGTAGCTTCCTCTTGAGTGGGGCCTTACTGTTTCTTTGGCTCTTCTAGACCCCATGGATGGATGGGTGGCTCCAGATCCTCCCCCAGTTTAGCCTTCATCTTGGAATGCTCAACCATCTAAGGATGATCCTCCACCTTGTCCAAGGTTCTAATGGGACGACGTGTGCTTAATTTCATGATGTACTTTTTATAGTTGCTTTGGTGTTGTTTTGTTTATCATGCTTCACCAATGTTGATTTTTTTGGGTCTATTTTGTGCTGACTTTTCCTCCGACCGGTTGCTTTACTTTGTAAACTTTTGTAAATTATTATTTTATTGATATTTTATTTACTAAAGTATTATAATAGTAAAACTTCTTTGTATATCATAGAGTGTGAAAGTATTAAATTTATAATTATAATATTATTTGATATTTATTGATAATTAAAGGAATACACATACATAATGATGAAATTAAGTATTAAAAGTTAACAAATCACAAGTTTAAATCATAAAATTATTATTAATATTTATGACGATTTATATATTTTTTATTATTGGTAGGAACTCGAAGCTATGAATCGAAAAAAATTTATTGAGGTTATGAACCAATCTGAGACATGAATGGGAGGCCTAGATCTCCTTTACAATTAATATCTCAACCACAACCATTCTTGCAAATATCTTCAGTGACAATTGACCCCTATTAACATCACCATGGCCTAAAACGAACCCACAAACATTACCACAACCACTACTAGTCCCACAAACATCCCCAACGATCATAATCGACATAATACGCTGTCGAAAATTAACCCTGAATAATATTAGACACAAAAAAACCACATTAACCAATTTATGCACGTATCATTAACATGAAAATCTATATGTTAATAAATTAAATGTAACTTATTATCATTAGAACTAATTAAATCATAAGTCTTTAATTTTTTTTAAGAGAAAGAAAATAAATTATTATAAAATAATAAATTTGCATTTTGTACTAGTTATTCGTTAATACAAGAAATATATGTGCACATGGCCAATCATTCACAACTGATACATTCTCTTCGTGAGAAAGGCTACTCACCCAAATAAGCATAATTCTTTTATTAAACAATATAATAATTTTAATGGAAAAGCCATGAGGATTACTCTATTCATCGTAGAGTAAAAATCGCTGAAAATTCAGTGCATTCAAACGACGTTACATTCGTGGTGGTGCAGCATTATTATTATTATTATTATTATTATTATTATTATTTCCTCACTACAAAACATTCATGTATCAAAATATGGTTTAATTTAAAACACTTTGAATTTTTATTAGCCAATGGGTATATGGTAAGGGTGCCCTTTCTTTTTTGATGATGTCAATTTTTTTGCAAGTGTTTTATTTTTTCCCCTTAAATTAAATAATAAGGGGGAGAATAATAATAATAATATAGTTTTTAAGGTCCACGATGCTAATTAATGCTTTGGTTATGGTCTACAAGGCATGTCCAGCGTATGAAATCACCTCATATTCTCATCGTGGAGAGGCACCTTACTATGCTACGAATACGAGGCGTGCAATCCCTACCCCCTGCAGGGTTTGAACTTGTGACCTCCCTTCCAGGAGCACATGTTCTTTACCATTAAACCAACTCAGGGGAGAAGATAATGTTTGTAAACAATTCATCACCTTGAAACAAGTTGTTCACACAAATAATTAAAAATAATAATCTTGTATTTCTTGTTCCTATGAAAAATTAAAAATAATAATCTTATATTGCTTGTTAACATTAAAAATTAAAAATAATAATCTTTTACTTAGGTGGAAGGGATGATAAAAAATTAGATTTAGATGAAAATAAAATTAACCTCGTTTAAATTTTATATTTATTTAATTATAAAAAATTATTCAATTATAATTTTGACATTTATTTAATTATTAAATACTTAAATAATTTTTAGGAAAAGGAAAAGAAAAATTGTGATTTTTTGAAATAGAGAATATAATTTAAAATTTAGAATTTATTTATTTTGCTATGTGGATGTTTTTTTTAGCCCAATCAATAAAATGATAGAGCTAGATTAACCCATCTGTTACAAATGAATGGAAAATTCATTGAAAAGATAGTGGTTTGGAGCTTATTTATTTTACTTTAATTTTTTTTTAAAACTCAAAATTAATCTTTCTTAATAATATATTTTAAATATTTTTGATAATAAATTAAATTTTCATATTCATTATGTCTTCTTTATGCCTCCCCTTCACATGTGAATTTTGTGAGTGTAATTTTTTACCACCCAACTAAAAAAAATCCATACCATCCAATTATTTGTGTTTATTTTCTTGATGAAGATATTTGTATGTCTAAAATAAATAAGTGATCTTTTTGGAAGAAACTATGTCTAATTTTGAAGATCAACACATTTATGTGAGAACAAGAGTTCCTTGTTTTTAAAAAGTTAAGGAAAAGGATTCTTTGAAAAAACTTTTAAAGCTAGTTTGCTTAATTTTTGGAAACTTCTTTCAATGGTGGTTTTCTCTTTGGCTTTTAAGAAGCAAGTTACTCTTGTTTTCACATAAAAATTTTCCCATAAAAGATTAGGAACACGCCAATCTTCAAAATTAAACACAATTTCTAAAAAAAAAAAAAAAAACCAATAAACTATGGAGACAAAATCTTTAATATTTAAAATAATTTATAAATTTTCAATTAAAACATAAATTTATTTATAAAAGAAAAAATATAAAACATCTACAATGAAAGTATATTGTGTAATTAAAAAATAATATTGTTTCTGCGATTGGAAAGGTTTACAATAAAAAAATGCCCACCATCTTGACTGGGAAGATGGATCCATTGCCATGTTAAAAACAGAAATCCTATACAAAAGGAAAATAACATAAAATAATGACACCGACGATGAAATAGATCAATTTATCATCAGCAAAGTCCATGTCTAATTATATCATTACACACAAACAGATCAATGATATATTTTTAAGGGAAACCCTGCAAATACAAACCAAAAAAAGAATAAATCCCTCCATGAAACTTTTATTACCTTTCACACAGAAAATGATGAAAGCAGAAGATGAAACAAAATCCCTCCTTCAGCCAGTATCCCTTGCACAGCGAGTAATCTGAGTACACGCCCTTCTGTAAGGATTAGCCTGCCCAGAATTCCCACAGTTATAATAAGAATTCCCCCTCTTGCTGCAAGGCACGGCATCCCCCCTCAGCGCATCGTAGCTTATATACTGCCTCGTCGCCAAAGCCCTCCTGTTAGTTTCGGAATCCATCAACATTTCTTCTTCGGGAAAACACTCCCCGATCGATCCATCACATTTCTTCGAAGAAAAATTCATTAAATCGCTGTCTCCCCACAATACGCTCGCAGAAACCTCAGAGCCCTCCAAATCCGCCAGGAAGAGAACAAACAGCAGCAATACGCCGGCGCATAGTCTCGAACCCGTGACCATCTCCGCAGCAAAGAAAAACTAAAATCCCTATCAAGATTTTCTTTCGTCCGTTAAGGGGTTCCCTCCGGGTGTATGTATATATTGTAAAGGGGTTGTTCGAGGAAGTTATGGCGTATTGAAGATGGGAAAAGGAGGGGTGTGTTTTGGCGTAAGCTAGCAACCGGATATTTGATTGATTGGTGTAAAGGGAATAAGAAGGGGGGTTTTAAATAGCCAAATGGCAGCCTCTCAGTCAAATGTAACGTCATTCTCACCGTCGCCTTCTCAGAACGGACGACATTGAGACAACGTTTTTTTTTTTTTTAAATTTGTTTTTTTGAACGCCTACGGTTACGGTTACGGTTACGGTTAGGGTTAGGGTCAGGGTCAGGGTACGTTCATTCTTTTCTTCTCCTCTTATTTTAAGGGGTTAGTTGAGTGGTCCACAGTCCAAAGTGGAGTGCGAAGTTGGTAATTTTGGATAACTTTTCCAGGGGACGAGAAAGTTGTTTTTTTTTTTTTTTTTTCCTCCACATATATTTCTGGTTTATTGTTAAGGATATCAATTTCTTATGAAATTTGAATATAGTATACTTTTTTTAATTTTTTTTTTAAATTATTATTATCATTTATTTATTTATTTTTATTTTTAAGATATTTTTTATAATGAATGTTGTAATTATTGTAATATATTATTATACTCATTAATTGAATTAATTTTTTTTAAATATGAAAACTAAATTTTTAATAATATAAGTTTTTTTTAAATATTGAAGAGAATAATGGTTTTTAAAATTTATTTTCAAGTTATTATTTTATTTTTAATTAATTGACGAAAATCCTCCAACTTTCTCTAACAACCATCTCGAATTTACTCTTTAGCTTCCTCTCTCAATCTTTTTGCCTCAGTTGTTCAGCGTCTATGTCTAATCTATACACCCACATCAATGTTTCACTTCACACAAGAGGGGAGTCGTTTAAGGATCCTTAAAAGAGTTCGTTGATCCTCTGAAGAACCATCCACCATCTTCCCATTAGAACAACCTATGGGACTCAAAGAATAAGGATCTAATTCTCTCAAGGGAAAGAAGCTTCTCTTCAGTCACCTTCTAATGAGAAAAATTATGTGTACTAGAAAGGAATAGGAGAGGGGGGAATCACATGTTGTGGATAGAACACACCATGATTATGCTAGATAAATTCAAAATCAGATTGGTCCTCCTTCCTCCACTGCCTTTGATCACTCAAAGAAGCCTGAAAAGAGTATGTAGTAGCACGATGTCTAATCTGATTGCAACAAAAACATCTAAAGGGGAAGCCTTCGTAATTGACAAATTGGACCCATGAAGAAGATTGTGCCTTGCTAGAATGAGTCAAAGGTTTGGACAAGTCAATGATAACACACACCTTTGTTGTCTTACTTACCCTAAAGTTGTTTAAGATAGTTCTCATTGCATAAAACATGGGGAAGAGTATAAAATTTGAGCCAACAAGGAATCACTGAAATTACCATCTTTTCTGATTCAAAGAATGGGGACCAAAGGCAAAAGAAGAATCCATGGTTACTCCAAAACCATGAATCAACAGTCTTAATGTAATCACAATCATCAGAGTTATTAAACATAACCTAAAATAAGCCCTTGCCAAGTAATGAGAAGGTTGGCGCAGATATATAACTCCATTCAAAAGAAGCCCCCTAGAAAGCTTTGCCTTAGAACGATAGATGCCCAAACATTTGCCAAATAGTGACTTACTGCCATGTCTAGTTCCATCCTTTAGATATCATAATCATAGAGATCAAGAATGGGGGACCCATCTGAGAATGAAATAGGGATATCCCCCACCAAAAAGGATATTTTGATTAGTCGTGTATGCCCCTGAGAAAAAGCCCCTTCTAGTTGAGCCTTGTCTTCAATAGAAGGCGGAGGAGTATTATGAGAAATGTTACCCTAACCAATGATGGAATGGAGCAAGGACAAATAGAATGTTGAGCATGAATGAAACTGATTTGTAGCATTCCAATACCCTAAATACACCCGTTGATCCCTAGAAACTTCTTTGGATTAAGGTCTAACTAATTTGATAATAGGGTACTTGTAGGAAGGGTGAGAGGTGGAAAATGAAAGCTTTAGCTGGTTCAAAAATCCCCTATAAGGACACTTGTCACGAATGATAGGGGCTTGCTATCCTTCTCCATGGTTGCACAAACATGGGTCTTTGAATTCGAAACATGCTTTTTCGGATTTTCCTCCTCAATATTTTCCCGATCTTCCATATCAACAAAACCCGCCATATCAGATGCTAGACTAGATGATTTTTTCCCAAAAAAATTATGTAGAGCTCCGTTAGATGGAGTGTGGGCCAAGGTCTTGAGCTTGAGCTTGCACTTGCCTACGTTCAAAAGTTTTGTTGTTGGTTTCATACTTGTCATAAAAAGAGAAGATTGAAGTAGATGTTGTAATCGTTATCATAGAAGAGATAAAGTTTGAACTAAAAGTTGTCATCTATCACCATTAAAGAAAGAAATTTTTAAGAATAACTTATCAAAATAATTTTTTTATTAATTTAAAACAATCTTTAATTTTAAATATTTATTTTTAAAAAATAATATAAAAAAAAGGTTAAAATCCACATTTTAAAGAATAACATACATATTACAATTCAAAATGTCATTGAACTAAACATAAATTAAAAAATATATTTAAAGCCTTATAATATTTTGTATACTCCAGCGTTGTGATATAATAAAACTGCTTCATGATTTATATAACCTTATGGTATATGATAGTGGTGCCCCAAATTTATATGATAAAAGCGATTCGAAATTTGTATACTCTAATTGATGATATAATAGAGGTATTCTAAAATTTATTTTACTAAGTGTTGTTGAGAAAACATAAGAATAATTTAGAGGGAGGAATCCTCCCATGTTATTCATATTTTCATGTTGGAATTAAAATTTTAAATATATTTTTTTAAATATGAATCATAAAACTATTATAATAATGAATTGGGTTTCTTAAACCATTATAATATAAAAATATGTTATAATTTGTTAATGAGATTTTTTTAATATATAAAAATAAATATTTTTGAGTGAAATTATGAATTATCAAGGAAAGTTTTTATAAAAATGGGCCTATTTTCTAATAAAATATAAGGCCAATAAAATTCCCCTCAAAATCAAGAGCGAGTAGAAGGGATATATCAAAAAGATTTAAAGAGAACATCTAACATAACAAACATTATAAAAAGTTAGTCGGCATCTATGTTGTAATCAGTCAGTAAAACGTCAATTAAAATACAATAATCCATAAAAAAATATCCCAAAAAAATAAAATAAAAAATACATCACAATGCACCAAAAGACATTCAAAGAGCCCAAGAAGAAAGCAACATGAAGAGAAGGATCATTTGCAAGAAGGAATCAATGTTCTTCTGAGAGGGAAATCCTCCATTGTCCTCTAGGAACCATCTCTAAGCAAATCTTCAACATTCAACCTCAAACTTTCTGCGTTAGATCTTCAACCTCTAAGTTTAGCTGAGACGCTTGGATTAGCCTTAGTTTTCCCACCTTCAGAACTATAACGGGGTGGGATATGGAAGTTGGAAGAAGCCAACTAATCCTCCAAAACACCCCAATCTACCTTCCCAACTTTGAAGCCACTAGAATCTACTTGTAGGGTGTATGCCTCCCCCTCCAAGCTAGGTTTATCCTCCGCAACTATCTTCTTTAGAGTAAAACCTAGAAGCTTAGAAGAATAATTAACGAAATGACCAAAACATTAATTGAAGAACACACCATGGTTATGCCAAATAAAATCATTATTGGGTGGACCTTCCTCCTTATTTCACAACCTTTAATGGTCGAAAGAAGCTTGAGAAGAACAAAAGGTAGTCTAATACCTAAGTCAATTATAACATAAATTCTTGAAAAGAAAACTTCATAATTAAATATTTGAATCCAAGAATCCCAAAAAAATTCTACCCTCACAAAGTGAAAAATAAACTTAACAAATCAACGATAATACAAACCCTCATTGATCTATTACTAACTTTCATCCATTATAATATAAGAACCCACAAAATTAGTCAATAATTTAAAATGATTCTAGTTACATAAACCAACTATTTATATAAAATCAAAAACATTGTTTCATCATACCATTCCATTTGTAATACGTATCCATCATTCATTTTTGGTTGGGAATAACTAATAAGATTCAAAGTGGTGCAAAAAATGGCCTATGATTCTAGTTGCATAAACCAACTATTTATATAGAATAAAAAGCATTGCTCCATCATACCATTCCATTTGTAATATGTATCCATCATTCATTTTTGGTTGAGAATAGCTAATGAGATTCAAAGTGGTACAAAAAATAATATACTAATGAAGTGAAAAGTATAAATTATAACAAAGTCCCTGAAGCATCTTTGGTAAGATTAAAATTTAATTAACAAAATATATATATATATATATATATATATATATATATATAATATAATTATAGATAAAATATTAAGAATACAATTTTATCTAATATAATTATAAAAATTGTGAAGATGGAAACCAACAAATTGTTTTAATATAAATTAACACTTTTAAGTTGTTATATATATATATATATATATATATATATATATATATATTGGAATTGTAAATAAAGAGGTACAAATTACAAATCTTTTATCCTAAATAAAATAACATAAAACATAATAAAATTGTTTAAAATTTAATAATATTTTTATATAATTATTTTTAATTATATATAATTATTAAATAATTTAAAATAAATATTATAATAATTTTTTTGATTAAATTTAAATATTAATTTTAAATAAAATGATTAAAAAAATTAAATTAAGAAAAATAAAACACACTTTGGCTTTATATATATTATAACTTAAAAAATATATTACATCTCTAAATTAAAAGTAATCAATCCCTTTAATTTTTATGACATGGCATTCATGTAATTATATTTCAAAAGTAAAAGTAATCAATCGCTTTGATTTTTTTACATGGCATTCATGTTGTTAATTGCTTGAGGTTTTTGATATGAACATTGTTTGATCTTTTTATATATTATTTGATTATATAGTTTTTATATATGTTATTTTGAGGTAATATGTTTGGAAATTTTTAAATAAGATGATTTTTTATTTGAGTAAATTTTATATATTTTAAAAAATAAAAATAATAATATTTATAAATATTATATTAAATGATGGTTTTCAAATTTATATAAAAAAAATTAAATAGAAAAAAATTTAATATATTTTAAAATTATTTTTCATAATTTAAAATTTTTTATTTATTAAATTAATATCGTCATTCATTAAAATAATATTAATATGTTTTGTACATCTAAATTAAAAATCTAGAAAGTAAAATATTCTTTATGAATTCATTCTTCAAAATATAATTTATATAAATATTCTTTTTTTTTTTATAATGGTAAAATGAGGGTTTTGAAAGGGGCCTTTCCTTTATACAACAGTGAATAAAAATAAGACGTTAAAGGTCTAAACAATATATTTTTACTAGCAACAACCAAAAAATATGCTACAAATTAGTTGCAGACCTCCAACAAATCAAAATGCTAACTAAAATAGAGAATTAAAATAATATGTTAAAGGCCCAATCTATATACTTCCACCAACGATGACCAAGAAACATGTCAAAAACTAGTTGCAAACCTCCAACAAATCAAAATGCTAACTAAAATTGACTAGAAACAAAACTACAATAAGGCAAAAAAATAACTTACAAAAATTCAACAACAAATTTGGATCTAGCTCTAGCTAGTTCTTTTATTTTTGTTCTTCTAGTGACTCTATCACCCGTCTGAACCATTCTCTCATTTTTTGCTTTTTTGTGAGTCACTAAATTCCATCCCTCCTCCATCCCTCCTCCATCCCTCCTCCATCTCTCCTCCCTTATGGGTGTCTTTTGTCTCCATTTTTGTTAATCCCTTTATGACAAACTCTTTGTACATAGATCCCTCCCAAATGGCAAGGATCCTCATCTTCATACCCTATATCTTAGTGGTCAGCCTTAAAGTTTCAGTATTTTTCTCTAAATCAAAAGACTCACTCAAAACTTTTTCTACTTGTTGCTGATCTTAGTTCTGATCTTTTGTGATATCTTCATCCTCTAAAGTTATATCTTCTTACTTCTTCTCCAACAAAGGAATCTCCAAACCTAATGTTAACATTTTTCTCAAAAATATTTTGGTGTTGATCTTCAAATTCATCACTCTTACCAACCCCATACTTTTCTTCTTTTCCATCATAGTGATCTCCATGTTACCTCCATTTGTAGTCTCCTCCCAATGTTCTTGTTCTTGATCTTCTAACTCATTACACTTGTCATCCTCGAGACCTATTCTCTTCTTCGTCATTATATCCTCAAAGCATCCTCCATTTTCCTCATGATGCCTAAGGATCTCAATTCTCCTAAACCCACTTTTAGCCATGCCCCTAGTTATATTTTCTTGATTAACATTGAATAAATATGCCTTTTGCTCTTGTAATTGGTATTCGACTGATTTTGTATGTTTTTGTTGCCCATCATTTCTAATTGCCTCCTTGTCCTTAGTTTTAAGGTCCTCTTTTCTTCTCCATTCAAGATATACATGTTTCTCAGTTGTACAAGAAATAAATTCATGTCCATATTTATTGCACCTTAAAAAATATGGTTGTAAATTTTCATATATAATCCTTTGAATCTTATCACCATATTTGGACCTTAGCTTGATAGAGGTGGGAATTTCCCTCTTCGTGAAAGCCAAGAAATAAAATCTAGTAGCTAAAAATCTTCTCCTAGATTTGATGACAGGATCCAAGGTTAGAAATTGTCCAAAAGCATTTGTAATACCTTTCAAACCTCCTCTTCCCAAAATTCCAGCAAGAGGCCTAGAAGTTGAACTCAAATTAGAATTTGGTTAAAATATTCCTCATCTAAATCAATACCCAAATTTCATTTTATAATGGAAAGTTTAGACTTCTCTTGGAACCATGGTCCCCTTAACAACACAATTGAGAAATCCTCTTGATTGAAGAAGGAAATGAAAAAAAAGTATTTAATTAGTGATATGTCTACCTAACCTTTGGGCTTCCACTTCTTATTAGCCCAATCTTTGAGGTTGTTGATATTGAGTCTTCTTCCTTAAAACTTGCCAAACAGGGCATTTGCCCAATGCTATTGAGATCCAAATACAACTGAGTCAGGGATTTCGAGATAGATCACCCTTTCTTCCACCGTGGCATTCAGACCTTGGATCCCATTAATTATGCATGATGGTTTCAACCACTTTATCCACCCAAGAAAGATCAATATTTTTACCTAAATTAGAAGGATCCAAGTTCAAATCTCTACCAATCTATAACTTGACATTATGATCAACCTTTGTTTAGGCATCAACCTTTTATTTATGTTCATAAGTGGATATGTATTTAGACATCATTGATATGGCATGAACTATGTTAATGGCCTCCATGAGAATTTTGAAACCTTGCCTAAAGGACTTAGGCTACATGAGAGCAGATTTATGGCCTAATGCTAATTGTCTATCCAACCCCCCTGCTCTCTTCTTGCCAACTATCTCTTTCCTTATACAAATACTCATTTTTTAAGAAAATAATAACTCAATGTAAAAAAGTAATTATGAAAGAATTGAAATATACTTATGAGAGAATTGAAATATTCATAAAATTTTTCAAATTATTATTTTTATTTTGAAGAAAGTAAACATAGTTTTCAAATAAAACTATGTTCTAAGATATATTTTAGATTGAAGGGTTTTAAAAAGGAATGAATCCATTTTTAACATCAATTCTGTTGAGCAAACCAAAAAAATAAAAAAATACTTGATAAAATTTACTTGTTCAAAAGTATTGATTTTTTTTTTTAAAATTATATTGTTTTTAATTATGAAGTTTTAAAAAAATATTTTACTATTACTAATAAAAAAATTAGGTTTTAAAATACTATACTACATACTCAAGTACAAGTTGAAAATGTGGTTTTAGAAATTGAGTACCTTTATGCTTTTATCGGCCACAAGGGTAAAACCCTTTTGCACAATTTAAACAATTCATCATGACTACCTTAGCATAGTTATTATAAGCGTGGATAAGGTTAAAGGAAACATAATAGAGCTTGGTGATGGTCTTGTAATCATTCATTTTTTTTCACTTCTTCTGCGTATCACAAACACACAATCAGGGAGGTTGGCCTTGTGCACACAATGGGCATAGACTAATAGGTTTGGTGGCTCTACTAGATAGCAAATTCCCTTATTTATTCTTTGGCCATTTCCCTTTAGGGGCCTAAGATCGAGGAAGAAGAAACAAAATGATGAAAAATGAGGATGCAAGCCTTTACTTGATATGACATACCCTTCCAATGACGATGGGCGGGAAGATAAGCCTAACAATCCTTCTTCATCGATAGGTTTAATTCAACACCAAAAATTTCAACTCTGCTCATCCCAATGAAAGTCAGTAGGCGAAGTTGAAGTGTCCCAATTGAAATCGAAAATACATTTGAGTTTTTTTTTTAAAAAAAAAAATCTTTATTAATATAAATTAAGAAGATCTATCTTATAGTGGTTGGTGGAATGATAAACCTAACTATCCCTCTTCATCGACAAATTTGATTCAAAATTAATAACCAAAAAACTAATTAAAATAAATTTATAATTATTTATACTTATGATAATATTTATAAACACTTAATTCATTGATTTACTTATTTTTGGTTCTTGAACATTACATTATTTCTCAAGACTAAAACCTAATGTAAATCTCCGATTATGTTTAAATAAAATAATACGTACTTTCAATTAAAAAATATATTAATCTTAAAAAAATATTCACTAATAAGATTGTTGTGGAGTGATAAGTTGAAACATCTGTTCACTATTTAATAATTCGTGATTTTTTTTTTTCCTTTGGACGGATAAATTTAGAAACATTTTTGAGCGGGATGATGTATCACCAACCAAATCAACACAAAATCCAAAGAGAAAACAAAACCTTATAAGTTGGCAGTACGCGTTTTGTTGGTTGTACAAGGATTTAAAAAAAGTTTAAAGAGTGGTTTAACCTTACGATTTTGACCCAAGGTTAAGAATATTGATTTGCAAAGTCAAAGACCAGTTCGTTTTTAACTATTAATAATTTTGTAATTGTTAAAAAAATTTAATTGCTATGGAAGATGCAAATGTTTTACTCATATAAAATATTATATTTCTGATTTACAATTTTTTTTTTTTAATTAATACTAATTTTGGTTTAAAATATTTATTAATTATAATATTATATTATTCTAAAGTGTTTATGTGTTCGTCGATCATTATTATTGATTAAGATTTTATTGGTAAGTTTTTCTATATTTTAATTGTTTGCTCTCACATTTCTTTTTTTATTCTTTTTTCTTTCTTTGTTTCTCCCATTTATTTAGATTTCATATATTTTTTTCATAAACATATATTATATGCGATTAGTTTATTCACAATATAACAATGAATATGGTTCTTTTAGAATCAACTGTGTAAAATTGTTAGTTTTTAAGGTTTTGGATCTCATTATTGGATCCTGCATCTTCAAGGGAAAAAAAGATTGAAGTCGATGTTTTGTCTTCAATCTTTTCTTCTCTAAATATGGTTCAAATAGTGAGAATTGAAATGTTAGAAAATAACAATTTTATATAGCTGATTCCTATAAGAACATGTCATGCCCAAGTTTTTCATTCCAAAAACCTAAGTAAAATATAGTAATTTTTTAAAAATTAGTTTGACTGATTTAATATTACTTAATTGTTTAAATGTTGTTGTCAATTATCTAACTTCACAACGAGAAGTGTGACATACAAAAATTAATGAAATGGTTTATTTAAATTTTTAGACCCACAATAAGACTTCTCATAATCGTGGAATGCAATATCTTTGAGAAAGAGCTAAGTTCAATAATGTTTTGAAATTATCACACTGCATGAGAGCCCATTTTAATATCAATTTATTATCCTTATTAAGAAAAGGGAACAAATCACACTAAAAGCGTATATATATGATATCTTAATAAGAAGGTCTATTTCAATTATATTTTAATTTATTTCTTTAATGCAAGAAAACAATCTAACATACTTCTAGCATCAACATACACAAGTGAAGATGATAGTTAACTTAAACAACAAATAAATTTAATAGAGTTACCACCCTAAGGTTTACTAGGGAAAAAGTCCCTACTATATTATTACATAAACATTGTTCCCAAGGGGCACACAATATAAGGAAAGTTTACAATATTATATTCATCTCAAGGCAACTACCATCAATATAAACCAATCTAAATAGAAGGGTTAACAATATTCATACATAGATCAATCCTAATAATTGTATTTAATTTTTATTTATAAGTAATTCAACAAAAGTGTCTCTATCTAATGCGAGGAACAATGATGAGACAACCCTAACCTAACCTATGACCTAGGACTTGATACCCCCACATCTTGGGTAAATTACATATCTGCTCCTTAGAATCAACATTAGATGTAGTTCTCCTTGAACTTGTAAAGAGCCTCCTCCATGAGATGTCATCACTAAAATGATTGGTGATCTAAGCCAACAAGGAATAAACTATCCCTACTCAAGTGAGCTTCTATAAGCTCTCTCTATATAAACTCAAGACCAAAACAAACACTCACAATAATCCTTTTGCTTAAGTCACCTTCACATCCTAAGGTTCTTATCCTAACTCAAAATCACTATCTCACTAGAGAACATACTCGAGTAAAGAAACAATAAAGTAACGTATGTTCATTTGACCTAAACTAATTTAGAAGTCTCAACAATATTTATCTTGTAACACTACTAAAAAATTATGTCTCTTGAAAGTGTCTTTGTCGATGATGAAGATCGAGTCAGATGTATCCAAGATCACTCATCAAATGCACAACATCGGTCACCATCTAACAAATAATTAGAGTCACATCTATTATTCATCCATGTGTACGATGATGTTATAAAAGAGGAATAAAAGTTAAACGCACAAAAAAGGTCATCCTAAGGTTAGTGACTAGAACCCACACTAAGAAAATGTGCCATAGGGTTAGTAATTAGATATCACATTAGGAAAAATGCCTTAAGAGTTAGTTACTAGTGTTTGCACTTATTTCATGTGCTACCTATATATCTGTTATGACCACCTTCATACATGGAATTAGGATTGGCTACAGTTCACTCGTTATCTAAATGAGTGTTAGTTCTATTATGAAGGTAATTGGCCTTTGTCATTCAATGTTACCACTACCATTTTTACAACCATCCTTGCAGGTAACACACAACTACAAATTGGCCCACACATAGTTAGATGCTGCCAAGGGTTAAAATGAGCCACCCTTTTATGTAGAATAAGATTCATTGATTACCTAAGTCCAACAAAATATTTTCCCCTACTCTATTGTACTAACTGATAGCCTCCCCAGATTTAGATAGGAACAACTAAATTAATATCCAAAGGAGTCATGTTTAAGGTCCTTAATTAGGACAAGGGTTTTACAAGTATTCCTAAGGCTAGCAAAAATGTAGAATAGCCACTAACTAGTTTATTGTGACTGAACACAACAATTCTTGTAATAAATGATTCATTCACGTAGCCTTAGTGCTACTATTATAGGCTAGAAAGGGAATAGAGAAATGATGTCCAATTAAATATATGAGAAAGCTAATAGATTAATTAGATGGTTCCACCTTAAATTTGATACTACCAAAACACAAATAGGTTTCCTATACATATTATCCAGGAAGGGAACACTAATTAATCATGACATAAAAACAATGGTTTTAAAATATTAATTTTGCTCTCGTTTTCAGTTTTATAAAATGGCTTCGAAAACACCCTAAAATAAATTCATGGAAGAAGTAATATTATTTTAATAATTTTCATATTTTTACTAAGCTATAGGCATCCTTATATAAATTTTATGCATGATTTAATTGAATATTGACCTATCATTTTGAAGTGGTTTTGACAAAAAAAAGTTTTACAACAATTTCTTTTTTACGAAATTAATTTAAAACCATCTAAATTTAATTAAATTATTAAATAATAAAATTATTTATTTATTGAAAGAGTAAATTTTATCCATTTTAATTATGTTTGAAATATTAGATTAGATAAATTTAACATCTAGGTATTTAAGTTAATTGCCTTCCAATTTGACTTTAGATATATAAAAAAGTACCAAAAATCTACTTGTGAAAAAGCCTTCCAAGAATTAGCTTTATTTAATTCTAATCATTGTCAAAAAAAATATTTAAATGTTACACTAATTTTTATATCCAAATGAAATTTGTTCCAAGTCTCATTTTTAGAAAAGTTTAATTTTATATATTTATTTGTTCAAATTTCCAAACGATGTTTACAAGGTTAATAAAGGGCATTAAAGCACTAAAAACTTATTTATTTGATTTAAAGATTTAAAAATTATTTGCTTTACAAAATTATCTCACAATACCAAGAGGGTTTAAATTTGAAATAACTTATTTGGGTTAAAGGTTTGGCCTTGTGCCTAAATTTTTTGTTTGCTTAAGATATCACACGACTCCCACTTTAATTTTCTTATAAGTTTTCTTTAGAGTTTAATTATACAAACTCAAATGTAACTTTTGTGACTAACTAGGGTATAATTTGAGCATGGCCATGTTGGCCAAGACGACCTCCAAGATCGACTATCTATAAGGTAACCAATCTTTCTTTTAGAGAGAGGGTGATTAATTTAAAAGTATAATTTACTTTGTAAAGCTCAAACATTAATTTAAATTAGTTTGATAGGATGTAAGGTCTCTAGAAGAGGGTTAAGAGGTTTGCAAGAATATGATACCAATTTAAAGTTAAGTTTAGGAGTGGAGTAAATGATCCTTCTTGACAGATCTAATGGTCCATAATTTATTTTTATTTTTTAAATTTCTTATTGGTTTTTGTTCCCTATCCTTTTTCAGGTTTGAAGAGGAAGAGGCTATCAATTATGATATATACTCAAAGTGTATATCTATTTTGCATAAAGATACTTTCCCTCCTTAATTTGTTCAATAAAAATTTATAATAATTTATTTTCAATTGTATATAAACTCGTAAATGAATGTTAATATTATTAAATGTGTATATACTTATTCATCATGTATATATATATATATATATATATATATATATATATATATATATATATATATATATATATATATATATATATATATATATATATATCCCAAACTTACGCGTAAGAGAAATTAATAATAATATAAGAAATAAATAATTTAAGTGGGCTTTGTAAGGAAAATTAATGATTTGTAAGAAATATGTAAGGGTGGGTTTAGGTGCAAGTAAACCCACATGGTCATAGTAAGGAAAACTATGAGTGCGTAAGGGGAAGTATGTGTATTAGAAATTAATAATAATGTAAGAAATAAATAATTTAAGTGGGCCTTGTAAGGAAAATTAATGAATTGTAAGAAATATGTAAGAGTGGATTTAGGTGCAAGTAAACCCACATGGCCATAGTAAGGAAAACTATGAGTGCGTAAGGGGAAGTATGTGTATTATAAGGAAAACTATGAGTGCGTAAGGGGATAATACACATACTTCCCCTTACGCACTCATAGTTTTCCTTACTATGACCATGTGGGTTTACTTGCACCTAAACCCACTCTTATATATTTCTTACAATTCATTAATTTTCCTTACAAGGCCCACTTAAATTATTTATTTCTTATATAATACACATACTTCCCCTTACACACTCATAGTTTTCCTTACTATGACCATGTGGGTTTACTTGCACCTAAACCCACTCTTACATATTTCTTACAATTCATTAATTTTCCTTACAAAGCCCACATAAATTATTTATTTCTTACATTATTATTAATTTATCTTACATGTACGTTGGGGATTTACTTCTATAAGTAAATCCACTTTCTTACACACATATTTAATTCCTTACATGTCCACATGGACTTCTTACATCTTAATTAATTCTCTTATAAAATCACTTACACACTCCAATTAGTTGTACAATCCCATCAAACATAGGCTAGGATTCTAAGTACTATATGCTACCCAATCAAGCCAACTAATTAGAGCTCATAACCTTCTTAGAAGGCCTATTAACTCTTTTATTTTCACTTTTAATTTTTTTTACAAATTTTAATAGGAATTATATTAATTTGTATAATATAAGATGATTTTTTTTTTAATAATTTTTTATAGGAATTATATTAATATGTATAATATAAGATTAAGATTGGTTAATTTAAATTTATTTAAACCTCATCAAACTAAATGAAAGTATTTAATTACTAAAACAAAGAGAAAAAAATTAAATTTATTTATACACTAGGGGTCACCGAATGCCACAAACACATCGAATTCAACGAAAGAAAAGTGGCTCAATACAAGAGGTACTGCAAAATATCACTCATACTTTATATAGTTTTGGTTTGGGCCTTTTCTATCCTTGTCTTGGGCCTCTTGTGTCATGTGATCCTAATTTTTTGACTTTATCATTCATTGAATGTCAAATTATGCACCAATAGGGTTCTAATTTAAATTCAAGAAGCGTATAAATATAAAGGTACATTAGTACATTTAAGAGATGCTAGTGATATATTATGAATGTTTCAAAACAAGTAATTAATCAAGCATTTAGGTAGAGATTCGAGAATAGAAGGAAATCACAAGCATTTATTACTGCATGGAATATTCATTTTAGCATGAAAATTCATATAGAGTAGATATTACATCATGACTAGATTATCTAGATAAAATTCATTATACTTAGTGTGATGCTTGCAATATTGTAATCTATTGAAAGGCCTAAGTAGTCAATGCTTAAAATCCTTGCCAATCCTAAACACAAGCCCCAAAGCAACCATTTTCTTTATTCATTTATAGGTTTAGATGCCCTATTATGGTTTTGAACGAAACCAATTTCTTAGAGATCTATGTAGAATTTAGAAAATGTAAGTGACAATTTCGAAGCCCTAACCTTAATGAACAGGGTCGTCAAATCTATTTGTATGTATCTATTATTTTGCAAGGTCGGCCTCATGGTTCCAAGAATAATTGTACTCTTTTGAGGACTTTTGGACAGCTCTGAGAGTAATGTATTGGCTTCATTTTCTTAGGTCTACTTTGCCTTCTTATCTAGGCCTATCTTATACTGTATGATCTTGATAGTTGTTTTAAGATTTATATAAAATCATATATATTTTTAAATTCCTCTCATTTCATTTATAATAACAAGAAAATCAACTATACAAATAAATCTACTTTTATTGTTTTAAGTTTAACTAAATTTATTTGCAATGTTTATGAATAGATATGATGCACTTTGACATAGATTCATCTATTTATAAAAGAGAAATATCTTTAATGAATGCCATGTAGCCTGAATTAAATTTAGGTAAACATTTTTATTGAATCATTTTTTTGATGTAGAAGTTGGAAGATATAGATATCGGCATCTTTATTTATGTTTTGGAATATATATAATGGATTACAATTGTTAATTAAGCATACATCTAAATTCGAACATTCCTTCGATTAAGTAGTCATGATTAGGAGCATCTAATTCGTCAAAGTCACCCATGAAATGATCCTAACTTTATTTGATTGACTCTCCGTATCAAATATTTTAGAAATTTATATGTTGATAAATAATCTACAAATTATCATCCTCACCAATTAAACTACAACCTATTCATTCATTAAATCATTTTTAACTATTTTATTATAACTACCTTTGAAAGTAAAAAACAACTTTTTTTTTTGGTAAATAATATAAATATATTTTTTAAAATTCCTTAAATCTGATAGCAAAGATGGAAAAAAAATGTAAATTTAGTCAACATTGCACCACATTGTTTTGTCACTTAATGTAGATAATACTTGCTATATATTGTTGATTTTTTTATCAACCAAACTTCAAACATATCTGTCTTAATAGAATGATGGAGATTCAAGAATTAAGAAGAATTTGGTAACCGTGAACTCTAAAATTTGAACAAAACAAACCCTACCCACTTTTCGGTGGTATTATAACTTTGTATCCTTCCTAACTACTTCAAAGAAAAATGTATTAATCATTATTTTATACCAACAATTTTGAATTATTCGTGAATTTATATATAAATATATTTTATCGAAAAAAAATTATTGTTATGAATTTTTGACTTTTTAGTTTGGATTTATTATTATTTTTAAAAAAATGGATGGAATACAAATAAAAATTATTGATATATATATTGAATGAGATCGATATGACCAATTCACTTATCAATCTATTGACCTTTTTTTTAACAATTATTATTATAAATATTAATCATTTTATTACCATTACATCATGACTATTTTTTAATAAAATATTTTATAATTTATTAATTTAATCTTAATATAAAGATCATGACTATTTTTATAATAAAATATTTTATAATTTATTAATTCAATCTTAATGTGAAGATCTTGTCCAGTATGAGTTGTCATCCTCGCATATTTGAAGAGGATTATCGTCGTGTCGCCAATCATTGAAGAGTATGAAAAGTTACGATTAGACTTTATTAATTAAAAAATATGTCTCTGTCTCGTATGGTCAGCGGTTCGTTTGTCATATTTGTTTTCATTTGAAAATTATCGTCTTTTGTTTGTTTTCATTTGAAATTGCGGTTATAATAAAAAATAAAAAATAAAAAATAGTGATTATTGAAGATAATCAAATGGATTGCTTTAATGGTAAAGATTAATGTTCGTGCTATGGTTAATACATTTGTATTTGCACTTTATTAAAATATGTATAAATTTAAGTTATAAATATTATAAAAACATTTGAAATTAACGTGATGATTATTGATATATTGGTGGGTAATTTTTATTTGATTTATATTTTATGAGTTAGTTTAGAAGATTTTTTTTTTTTTTTTTTTTAAGGTAGGTTATGTACGTTTAAATTTTATTATTAGTAGCTTTTTAGTATGAATTATAGGATAGTATTTGTGAAATGTAAAGTTTGGTATATAATTTGATTGAAAAATAAAAATAAATTAATTAAATGACTTTTATTTTATATTTTATTGATTGAAAAATAATTTTTTAATTATGTAAGATTATTTTAATTAATAAAAATTAGTTTTTTTTTTTATGTCTAATCGTATCTAGCCACATACATTTTTAATAATAAAGCTTTAGTTTTAGAAAATAAAAAATTATGTCAAAAAAACTTATGTTGTATTGTTGTCATTTTGAAGAATATATGGTCACAATGAAAATATATTGTTGTATAAAATTGTTGTAATAAAATTTAACCAAATTGGCCTTACGTGGAAGAAGCCCAAACACCATTACACTAATGTGAAGTATCCAAGTAACACATGGTGATATCATGATCATGCTTTGGGACTTGCTAAAGTTAACATCTTGTCATGAAGGAGAAAGTTTAGTTTTAAGTCATCTATCCTCTGATTATTGCAATATAAGAATGTCTAAACAAACTCCCAAGATGCATAAAATCCTCATCATATGCAATTAAACAAATTATTAACATACCAAAATATTTTTTTAGAAACAAGTCTAGAGGAATTTAAAGCAACAGAGCTAATTCTCGTATGAGTCTTTCAATTTTTTTGGTTATAGTATAGGTCTAGATTGTGGGTCTCCTCAAACATAATTGGGCCCCATTTTTTCATGATATATGGGATTAAATTTGGTTAAGGATCTTGACATCTGGAGACTGGTGAATTTGGTGCTTGTTTTGGGTTTTCTAGTTTTATCATGAGTAAATCAAGTGTAGGGAGGTTAATTTGATCATAAATACAAAAACATAGATCATGCACTTCTCTATACAAACAAATTTGGTCCTTTTCAGAATTCAAGGTATTTACATGTTTTTACATCGATAAATTTTTGAGCTTATCGTGGATTTCTCTTTTTGAGTTTTTTGTTTTTGTACTTTTACATGGTGAAATATATTTGATCCATTTCTCTCTCTTTTTTTGTGCCTTTGAAGATGAAAACCCTATGTAGGGTTTATGTTTCACAATAATGAGTGCCACCAAGTTATTTGCTTGGGAGTTTTTTAAGGGTATTATTGATTAATGTTCTTGTATTGTCTACCCCTAAGGAAAATACACAATTTGTTTTAGAAGTCTTTTGTTGTTATTAGATCCTAAATTTTCATTGGGAGTAATGTGGTGATTGGTACTTGATGTGGTGGTTTTGTGATATGATTTTAAGTTGGTGAAATGCGAAAGTAAAGTAAACTTATTAGGATGCCCAAGTTCAAAACATCGCTGATGGTTGATGATTCAATGATCTATGACCCATGAGAAGAGCCAAAGGATAACCTACTTAAATAGATTAAAGAGGGTTCTAATTATAATCAAATTTATGAATGACAAAGAATATGAAGGAACAATGTGTTAAAGAACAAGGAAACCAAAGAAGAAGATTGTGACCAATGTAGAACTGTAATAGCAAAATTTTACTATTCTAAATTTTGTATAATATCTGAGAGATCAGATGTATGGTGTCTATGTGCTCCATTACTTAATTCTTGTCTATGTTTATGTAACCAACCATAAAAAATGGAACTATACATTAATATACAATGGAAGAAGATGAAGCATTGGTTGAACCATTACAAGAGATGGTAATGACCTCTTCATAATCAATGAATATTGTGATATCACTCAACCATTACTGATGCATTAAGGTCTATAGTAATGATACTACAAGAGTTATGCAGTAACACATAAGTGGAATTTGATCTTACAAATTAGCAGGTATGTGAGGAACCTAATGTTGATGTTACTGACATTAACGTAAGTTTAGATATGCAATAAAGGTAAATTGTAGTAAGATTTACGTTTACATATCATCCTCAACCAATATCCCCTCATTGAAGAGCAATGGTCCCCATTGCATGCAGTTGTGGAAGGAGATGTGGGAACATATTGGGAACTTTCACTTATTTAAACCATTTTCATTGGGAAGGCACTTGACCTAATTTAATGATTTGGAAGAAAGGGATATCTTATTGACATGTTGATTTGACCTAAATGTAAATGGATTGATTTGATTCTACTAGATGATGCAATCTAGATTGATTTTTATTTACCAAAGAGTCTATGCAATATTTGGAGTATCCAACAGGGGTGGAAAGTAATGGAATAAGAGTTTTACATTGAATGATGGATGCAATCCAAGGTAATATGGATAATTAATCTTGAAATTATTATTTCCTACTTGTTTGGTGATGTTATAGGGCTCGTATCAAAGTGGAAAAAGCTTATGATAAGGCCCTATTAGTCTTTCCTTCTATAGGTGTAGTCAAACTCGATCAATAACCTATAATGTGTGTGGTGTCTGATACTTGATATGGAACTAATTTTATTTTGCATTAGCTTATTTCAGAATGATTTACACTTATCAGAGTGGTCCATAATTGAGGATCTAATGAAGTTGAATGCACAATGTGATCACCTATGTGTAGTAGTGAAATCAAATATGAGCTAGAAAAAGTAATTGCTCAATAATTGAAAGATTGTAATATTAGCATTAACATCATTATCCATAAAATATTTAGGAAAGTGCTAAAAGATAAACATGTCCTTACTTCCTCATGAATGTGGGATTATCTTTCACAATGACCTAAAAGACACCTAAGCAAGCTAAACTAAACATGTGTAGGGAAAACTATTAATTGAAATAAAAACCTACACTAATACCCTCCCTAAGAGTAGCTTAGGTGGGTAGTAAAATTAGGTCCCAACTCAAAGCCTTGAAGAGGTACCCAAGTACAATAAAATTCCCCCTAAAGGAAGATGCCAGAGCTACTCAAACCCCAAGAAGAGCATGTAAATGAAGATACTTGCTCTCAGTGAAAGGTTTGGTGAATATATTAATAATTTGTTTCATTGTTTAGATGTAAAAAATATCAATGACTTGCTCATAGATGAGCTCTCAAATGAAATTCATATGAATCTCAATATGCTTGGTTTATTGATGGAAGATCAAATTCTTGTAGATTTGAATAGTGCTTTGATTATTGTAGAAGATGATTGTTGGTCATCAAAACTAGATGCCAAACTTAATGAGAATTCCCTAAAGCTAAATAGACTCATTGGAAACATTAAAAACTTTTTTGTATTTCACCTCTATATAAGATAAAGCAATAGCATTCTACTTCTTGCTTGACCAACTAATCAAACTTGAAATGAGGGAAAAACTGTAGCCTAAAGTAAACTTGTAATTTTGAATGTCACCAACCTATTTTGAATATGTATATCTAATTAAGTCAATGTTGATGCCTACTCTAGAGTGAATCCCAAAAATATGAGTACTATGAATGTAGTGGAGGATACACTTAGTTGCTTTCCAATGTAACTCATGTGGTTCTTGCATGAATATGGAGACCATGCTCACTGCATATGAAATGCCAATCCTAGTGTGTGTAAGGTAGATGAGATGCCAATAAGTTGTCGATATGAGGTAGAATCAACCAATGGAGATGGATAATTAGCTTTAAGCTTCACCCCAGATAGAAAAAGAGTCAAAGTTGGCTTATAGTCAACCATGTTAAATTGTGCAAGTAAATCAAGAGTATACTTAGATTGTGCAATAGTGATCTGAGAGTTAGCCTAAAAATTTCAATCCCAAAGAAGTAATGATACAAGCCCAAGTCAGTCATTGAGAACCTGTTAGATAATTTTTTTTTCACTATTGCTATGGTGGATGTAGAAATCCATGTGTTCAATATGTCATCCATGTAGAGAACCACAATCAATAGTGAATCATCTTACCATAAAATGTAGACATTCAGATTAGAATGGCATCTAGTGAACCCAACTAAAATAAGAAAAGAGTCCATATTGGCATACCAAGCTCAAGGAGCTTTTTTGAGGCCAAATATAGATTTACAAAAGTTTGTAAACTAAGGAATAATCTTCCATAAATCCTTGTGGTTACTCCATGTATATTTTCTCTTTGAGGTTATCATGAAGAAAGGCACTCTTCACATCCATCTGTTGAACATCCCAATGATGTGCTATGACAATAGTGAGAGTGAGTCATATTAAGTTCATTTTGGCAACTAGGGTGAATGTTTTAGTATAGTCAATGTCAAGTACTCGAGAAAACCCCTTTGCTACCAAATGTGCTTTGAACTTGTCTACAAACCCATCTATTTTAAATTTGTTTAGTAGTTCCACCTACATCAAACAAGTTCTCTTCCCTTAGGAAGTGGAACAAGATCCATAACATTCTTCCTCTACAAAGAACTATACTCCTCTTCTATGGCAACATGTCACTCAGGAGTGGATGATGCCTCACAAAATGATTATGGATAAAAAAGAAATGAAATGAAAGCATGTGGGGCATCCTGGAATTTTAAATGAGTTTAAATATTATTCGATGAATCTCTAACCCATTAGCCCACACTTTGTAGTGTCTATCTATCCCAAAGAGGACAAGTGTTCAAAGAGTTAGGAGTATATTCCTCATCATCTGAAGATAATCTAGGAGAAGGAGGGGAATACTCATCACTACTCTCATCATCAAGACTAAAAGAAGAATCAAGATCATCAAGAGGTTGATTAGGTAGATTTGAATCATCATAAATATCATCAAATCCAACTGCATATAAGAAAGGGTGAGAAGTATCAAGTGTGGAGTTTAAAGGACCCTCTATAAAATAAACACTCATCTCAATAAACAACTCATGAGTGGTGGGATGGAGAAGCTCGTATCCCTTAACACCCTTAAGATATCCAATGAAGATGCAAGGCTAACTCTGAGGTTCCATTGCTTTACATTTCTTCTTCAGAATGTTCCAAGCTAAACAGGTAAACCAAACACTCATAAGTGCTCTACAGTGAGTTTTTGACTGCTCCAAGCTTCAAAAGGAGTGACTCCCTTCAATGTTTTATGAGAAACTCAGTTCTAGATGTAACAAACATAGTTGATGGCCTCAACCTAATATTGAGGTGAAAGAGACTTAGAGTGGAGCATATAATTGTCTATTTCCTTCAAGGACTTGTTCTTGCACTCTACAACACCATTCTGTTGAGGACTATATGGAATTATATGTTGCAGTTCAATCCCTTTTAATGTACATAATTACTCAAAATGGTTACTGACATACTCACCACCATTATTGGTGCATAAAATATTTATGGATTTACCTCACTATTTCTTTATAAGTGCCTTAAAGTCCTGAAAATGGTCAAATAACTCTGATTTCTACTTAAGAAAATACACCCAAGTATGCCTCAAAATATTATTGATGAAAGTAAGTGTGTACTTTGTCCTATTGAATGTAGGTTTTAGAAATGGGCCAACAATGTCATTGTGGACAATATCTAATGTATGTTTTGCTCTCCATGATTTGCCCTTGTCATATTTCTCCTTTGAATACTTACCAAGAATACAACCCTAGCAAATTCTATCAAAAAAATTAACTCGTGGCAACCCTGAAACCATGTCTTAATGACTGAGTTGCTCTCGATAGTGATGGTTGAGATGGCTAAATTGCTCATGCCTATATCCCTTAACACCCTCAAGATATCCAATGAAGATGTAAGGCTAACTTTGAGGTTCCATTGCCTTACATTTCTTATTCATAATGCAAGCCATAATAGGTAAACCAAACACTCGTAAGTGATCTACTATGGGTTTTTGACCACTCAAAGCTTTAAAAAGAGTGAGTCCCTTCAATGTTTTATGAGGAACTTGGTTTAGGATGTAACAATCATAGTTGATGGCCTCTACCCAATACTGAGGTGAAATAGACTTATAGTGGAGCATACAATTGGCCATTTTCTTCAAGGACCTATTCTTACACTCTGCAACACCATTTTTTTAGGACTATATAGAACTATATGCTACTGTTCAATCCCCTCTAATGTATATAATCACTCAATAGTTACTAACATACACACCACCATTATCAGTGCATAACAAATTTTGGCTTTACCTCACTATTTCTCTATAAGTACCTTGAAGTCCTGAAAATGGTGAAAGACCTCTGATTTATACTTAGGAAAATACACCCAAGTATACCTCAAAAGGTCATCGATGAAAGTAAGCATGTACTTTGTCCTACTGAAAGAAGGTTTTAGAAATGGGCCAATAATGTCACTGTGGACAATTTCCAATATATGTTTAGCTCTCTATGATTTTACCTTGTCATATTTCTCCTCTAAATTCTTACCAAGAATGTAACCCTGGAAAACTCTATCAAAAGTCTTAACTCATGGTAACCTTGAAACCATGTCTTAATGACTGAGTTGCTCTAGGTAGCGATAATTAAGATGGTTGAATAACTCATGCCATAAATTACTCACCTCATCTGAATGAGTGAGTAATGTAATAAAGGTTTGATCAGGAGTAAAATGTGATAAAGTATACAACTTGGATTGGTGATCTACTTTCCTAAATTCAATAATGGAGTCATTGTTAGCTTCCCTAATAACCACAACATTAGGAGTGAAATCAACTCTCTTGCCCAAACCAATGTGAGTGATCTGATAAATAGATAGGAGATTGGTGAATAAATAGGGAATACATAAAACATCATGAAAAGTCCCATCATTCACTTCAACAGATCCACTCCCACTAACTCCAATAGAAGTATCATCACCCAATAAACTAGAAGGCATATAAAAAGACTCCAAGGATAAGAACATGTCATTTGATGAAGCCATATGGTGTGATGCACCAGAAGTAATAACCCATGTGAAATATTGGGATGTAACTACAACAAGTGCTTTGCCCTTATATTTTCCCTTCTTACTATATTTGGCCTTAGAAGACTCTTGTGTTGATGAAATTTAATTATAAGAATCAGGGACACTAATAGTGTGCTTCTCCATCATTCTTGTCAAGTGGTCAATCTACTTCTTCATGCATTTGGATTCATCATGTTCAGGTTTCTTGTAATAGCTACATGTCAGTCACTCTTTCTTAGATTTCCTATCTAGAGAGGATGCTTTCGATGTTTTTGGCTTAGCATCATATTTTTGACCCTTTCTTTGCTTTATGTCCTTTTTGTTATGTTTCTTCACCTTGTTGCTGGAAGCCTTCTATTTATCATGACTCACAATCATGGCATACAATTTAGATGCATTTAGTGTACATATTTGAATGAGATTATCTTGCTCCTAAGTCAATTCAGCAACAAATCATCTAAGGATGACATGGTCCATGTATCCTCAATGGCCTGCTTGGTGGCATGGAAGGTAGAAATGAAGATACAATAGTTGAAACCCAATTTGGCAAGTATGGAAAGAATCAATTGATCATCCTTTACTGCAACCTGAGTGATCTAAACTTGCTAAAAAAATATTGAATCATATCAAAGTCACTTGGATTGAAACTAATGAGCTTATTATCCAACTCATGGCCCCTCATTTCATCTTGATTTTTAAAGAGTTTATCCAATGTAGACCATACTTGATTTGGAGATGTTGAAGATTCAATATGAAAGAGTAAGTTGGGAGACATAGATAGGACCAATATACCATAGGCTTCATCACTTTGGTTGTACCACTTTACCTTCTCTACCAAAGGTGTCATCTCTATTTTTTTACCCATCATGATTCGATATAAGCCTTTGCTCCTTAAAAGTATTTGTACTTTAACTTTCTACTCATGATAGTTGAATGGTGTAAGAATAAAAATAAAATTTAGATCCATGATGCATAAAGGAAGTACGTGCTGAACTACATGTGCATTAGACTAGGATTATACCACCCCCCATAAATTTGTAGAGGTTCACATTTACAAGACACAAGAATATCACCAATATGTAGAGCTCGAAAAAACATGCATTTTAAAAAAAGGCACTTCATAAGGAGTAACAAGTTGAAAGTTATGTGCCTTTGAATAGTTTTTTCTAGAAAATAATAATGTTCTCCACTTTGCATAAAAAATGGGTGTGAAAATCACTGAAATATTTTGGTGGTAACTTCTCCACAAAAAAAACTTATGCCCTTTTGGAACAAAAGTTAAGCAATTTTGGGTTAGGCATTACCAAGGGCTTAACTCCCATATGACTAGGGGCTAAGACCAAATTTGTGTAATGAAATTACTTAGATGTTCACATAGAATGATTTTATATCACACATAATAAACAAATATGAGAGATCACACAATAATAATTTACAGCAGAGCAAAATAATGGATAATATAGCAAGCCAGTTCGAGGGGGAAACCTCCACAAAAATGCACTAAGAGCAAAATACTTAACATGATGATCAAAGACTAACAACTACCTCCTATATATAGTCTACTTATCCATGGTTATTCCATAGGCCGACCTAACTATTAACATATAGAAATGTAACAAAGATATAAAAAAGGTATGTAAGCCACAAGTCAACCACACATATCTCAAGACATGCCAAATGTTAAGGGCATAACATTACCCTCCCCTTTAAAACAATTTTGTCCTCAATGTTGAGTCAAATATGGATGTTTCTAAACAAAGGATTCATCCTCCCAAGTAGTATCTTCATAGGGAATATTCTTCCATTTGATCAGATACTCCTTAATCGCTCAAGACTACAACTACTTAGTGTGCATTTTAAGGATCACCTCAGGATCAAGAATAACTCTTCCTTCCTCATCTAATTGTGGTAACTCAGTTTGGGTAGCCACTTTGTGTCTAATAGCTTTCTTCAGGCATGATACATGAAATACTGGATATATGTGAGTGGAAGAAAGAAACTCTAACTTATAGGCCACACTACCAATTTTTTTCAAGATATGATAAGGCCCATAATACTTAGGGGACAACTTGTTAGCCTTATTCTGTTACTTCAAGGACATCTACTTATATGGATGTAAATAAATAAAAACCCAATCACCAATGCCAAAGTGCCTCTCATTCTTGTGTTGATCTGCCTATTATTTCATGCGATTTTGGGCCATAGCTAGATTTTCATGCAAACTGGCAAGGACCTCCTATTGATGGTGAATATTTTCTTCAACTACATGAACATTAGGATGGACCTTCAAGGTTGAAGTGATGGATGGTGGGTGGTATCTATATAGTGCCAAAAAAGGAGACATTTTGGAAAAATTATGAGTAGAAGTATTATACCACCATTCAACAAGTGGTAACCAACGAACCCATTTATCTTGTTTATCAAAAACAAAACAATGAAGATATCCTTCCAGACATTTGTTGACTAACTCTATTTATACATATGATTGAGGATGATAAGATGAACTATGAGCCAAATGGGTGCCCGAACATGTAAATAACTTAGTCTAAAAATTACTAGTGAAGATGGGATCTCAATCACTGACAATGATCTTAGGGGTACCATGCAATTTTTGAATTGTTTTGAAAAAAGTAGAAGCTAATATACTAGAAACAAATGGTTGTGATAAAAAACAAAAATGAGCATACGTATTGAGATGATCTACCATAACCATGATAACATTTTGACCAAAGATAACATTTTGACCATCAGATCTTGATAAACTCGTAATGAAATCCATAAACACCTCTTTCCAACATTGGCTCAAGATGGATAAAGGCTGTAAAAGACCTAACATTTTGATGGTTTCTCATTTATTTTGTTGACATATCATACATTTAGCCACATATTTATAGACATCCCCCTTAATTCTTTCCCAAAAATAATCCTACTTAATTCTATGATAGGTGTTCAAAAACCCTGAATGACACCCAATTGGAGTTGCATGAAGTTCCTGAAGGATTTTTTGTTTAAGAGAATTCTTACATAGGTATAATTTGTATTTATACCATAATGAATCACCCTTCCATGTGAATTTTTCAAATTCACCCAAACCTTGCTGAAGATTTTCAATCAAATCATGGGTAACACTATCCTTGTCCCATTCTGATTGTGTTTCCTCGAGCCAATCTGCCTGCAGAATGGTCATAACATATGGCAAGGCCTCAATTGATTCATCCTTCCTAGATAGTGCATCTACCACTATATTGTCCTTGAATTTCTTGTAAAATATTTCAAAATCATAGCCTAACATCTTAGTTACCCATTTCTATTGTTCTTTAGATGATAACCTTTGTTCCAAAAAATATTTGAAACTATCATGATCAGTCTTTACCTAAAAGTGATGACCCATCAAATAAGGCCTCCACTATTTGAATGCATGAAAAATGGCCATCATTTCCTTCTCATAAATAGGCTTGTGCTATTTTTTACTCTTTAGTTGATGACCTTCAAATGCAAGTGGTCTACCTTCTTTCATGAGTACATCACCCATACCATACCCAGATGCATCACATTTAACCACAAAAGTCTTGGAAAAACCAGGAGTAGCCAACACTAGAGTGGTGCACATCACCAATTTCAATTGTTCAAATGCCCTGATAGCTATATCAGTCCACTAAAAGGAGTCTTTCTTCAACAAATATGTGAGTAGGGTTGTAATGCTACCATAATTTTTGATAAACCTGCGATAGTAACTAGTTAGCCCCATAAATCCCCTTAGTTGCTTGAGTGTCCTAAGAATCAACCAGTCTACCATTGCTTGGATTTTTTTAGGATCCACTTTTACTCTTGTATGTGAAACCAGATGACCCAAATACTCAACCTCACAAACTCCAAAAGTATTTTTAGAAGGTTTGGCATAAAATTGATGTTGTTCCAAAATTGAGAGTACTTGTTTCTCATGGTGCAAATGGTCTTCCCAATTTTTACCATAAATGAGGATATCATAAAAAAATACCAAAACAAATTTCCTCAAAAATGGCCTAAAAATAGTATTCATCAAAATTTGAAAGGTAGATGGTGCATTTATTAGCCCAAAAGACATAACCAAAAATCAATTTTGGGTATGTCTTCATCATGGATCTAGATTTGATGATACCTAGAACATAAATCTAACTTGGTAAAAGAAAATTCACTATTTAATTCATCTAACAAATCATCAATGATAGGAATAAGAAACTTATCTTTGATAGTGTAATTATTGAGTTCCTTGTAGTCAATGCACATCCTCCAAGTATCATTTTTCTTTTGCATCATGACAACTGGTGAATAATATTCACTTTGGCTATGGAAAATAATTCTTGCATCCAACATTTCTTGTACCATATTTTCAATTTCACTTTTTTGGGCATAGGAATACCTGTATGGCCTGATGTTGGGTGGTGTACTACCAAGAATAAGTTTGATAACATGATCATGCATGCAGCTAGGTGGAAGTCCTTTTGGTATGTCACCAAAAATAATTGAATGGGCATCAATCATTTGTTGTAGATAAAGAGGTGTAGATGGCTGAGTTGGATGAACTTCCACGAAAAATAAGTGAGCTATAAATCCTTTATCACCCTTTTAGAGAATCTTTGTCATTTGATGGGAGCTAACAAGTTGTGGAGATTTAGCCCTTAATCCCCTTAGCTCAAATGTCCTTCCCTCAGAATGAAAATGCATGAATAATTATTGAAAATTCATCTCAATAGTGCCCAAAGTGGTTAGACACTATACTCCCAAATAATGTCAGCTCCCCCCATGGGAATAACAAACATAAGAGAATCAAACAAGTAGTGTCCCATGGCCAGCTTAATACTATGGAATTTTTTTGAGTAGTTGATAGTACCACCATTTTCCTAAAATTTTGAAGTAGGATAAATGAAGAAGTTCAAGTGAACCACCAACTTATTATTGATGAAGTTGTGTGTGCTCCCAAAATCAGTTAGAATAGTGACCTATTTTTTTAGGAAACCCACCACCTTAAGAGTTTGGAGAGTACTAATACCTGAAAGGGCATGACAATAAATAGTAGGATGAGAGTCTTCAGATTCTTCCTCAAGACCTTCTTCATCCTCACCAAATGCCTCCTCCTCATCATCATCCTCATTGGCACCTTTGATGTAAAACAACTTCTTTTCAGCACAATGATGGTATTTGCTCTATTTTCTATCGCAACCATAACAAAACCCTTTGGCTCACTTATCCTCAATTTGTCAAGGTGTCAGTCTAGTGGGTTGAGGATATGATGGTGTTGGAAAGGTGCGATCATGACTAGTAGTGAAGGTTTTCTATTTGACCATCTCTTTTTCCTCTACCATGCATGCCCATAGGATAACTTCTGATATAAATTCTAGGTTAAACATTTGAACCTCTAATTAGGGTATGCTATCTTCGAGAGCACCCAAAAATAGATCAGTCAAATTTTCCTCAGTGATGTCTTCCACCTGTAAGGATAGACTCTAAAACTGATGAATATAATTCTTCACAGTTCTTATTTTCCACAATTTGGCTAACTGGCTAAAGTAGTTCTTAGAGACATTAATTTGATAATGAGCTAATAACTCATCAATGAAAATAGACCATGTAACAATATCACCATTATTTTTATTTTGAGCACATAACCAATGATACCAAATGAACTGCTCAGGTTTCAAATATAGAGATGTCATGATCACCTTCTGAGAACTAGGAGTTTGATGAGATCAAATAAATTCTCAAGTTAGGTAATCCAAGTGAGAGGATCCTTACCATAAAAATTACACATATCCACTTTGGGAAACATTGGTTTCACACCTGAATTGGAGTTGTTAGTGTTGAGAGGAGGAGGACCCGAATGATGAAGTGGAGGGTTGTTTGACTGTAGCTGAGATGAAAGAGAAACCAATGAAGTAGTGATTTGATTTAATTGATTGTGAACCCCATTAATCTCTCTATACATCCTTGAAATATCAATTTAAATTACAATAAAGTCATCATGCCACACCAAACCTTTTATGTCAGCCTAAAGTTGAGAAATCAATGGAACTAAAGTTTTAGATTCCATGTCACCACCAGAAGAAGTTTTAGGAGTTTCTTTCCCCCCTTTTCATCCCTGTGTAAAAGGACTAGCCATATACAAATCCTAGGAGGATTTTTTCCCCAAAAAATGTACTAGGGTATGGTACCATTGCAATCACCTTGCTAAGATGAATCTAATGACTACCTTTGTACACTAGGGTAAAATTTTTTAGCACAATAAAGTTTACCAATAGAATACACTATTGTGATCGTCTTATCGAGATGAATCTAATGACTGCAATTGTGCAAGGCAAATTTTTTTGTCAATCTTTTTTTTTTTTTCCAAAAAATGTTTCAAACAATACTGTGTTGATAGAAAAAAAATTTGTCCCAAATTTTAATTTATGTTTTTTCACTCCTTCCCCTCATAGAAGTCATATCTCGCCAGATCCAAAAAAACAACGTCATAAGAAACTTGCCCAAATCAAAGCTTTGATACCATTTGTAATGAAATAATGATTTTATATCACATAGAATAAGCAAATATGAGAGAACACATAGTAATAATTGATAATAGAGTAGAATATTGGATAATATAACAAAGCCACTTTGAGGGCGCAACCTCCACAATAATGCACTAAGATCATAATAATTAACATGATGATCAAAGACTAACCACTACCTCCTATATATAGTCTACTTATCCATGGTTATTCCATAGGCTGACCTAACTAAGAACATAGAGAAATGTAACAAGAATATAAAAATGTAAACCACAAGTCGGCCACACATATCTCAAGACACACCAAAGGTTAAGGGCATATCAATTTGGGTGATCTTAATGTGAGAGTGATATCATCCAAAAAAGATCCTTTTTGAAAATGAATAGTCATACTTTATTGGATTAAATTTGACATCCTTTAGACCGTCATCAAAGTTTGAAGGAGGTTGCGTACTTGGCAGGGTTTTTGATTACTCTCATAGTCAAAATGTTCAATGTTAGGGTCCCTATTGCATTGAGGTTTTAGATTACACACACACCCCAAAGTCTTGATGTTGGGATGTTGGACATTTATCATAGCAGGGACATGTGTTAGGGATGCATTACCTTTATGTATGTGTTGGGGTTTCTGACTACTCTTGTAGTCTAAAGTCTCAATGCCGAGGAAGTTAACTGCTTGTGCAGTCAAAAGTCTCACTGTCAAGCTTTTCTATCAAGGATGTAGCCTATACTTGTAGTCATTAAGGTTTTAGCCTGTCAAGATTTTGATGCATCCTTTTAGGTGCTATAGATGTTGATGGTTCTTGTAATGCATGCAGGTATGAAAAACCTTAATTTTCTCAAAAATACTAGATTTATTTTGCCTCTTTAAAATTGACCAAAGACCCATTAGAGATCTCTAAAAACCTAAAAAAACCTAGAAAGGATTTTTCCTTGAAGACTAAAAATTGTAAAAAATTATGTGCAATTACTATAAAAGTCTTGAAACCCTAAAAAAAGGCAAAAATCAACTATCACAAAACTAGGTCATGTTTATAGTTGATCCTAAGATTTTGACACCTTATAATATGATGGCACAATACATTTTGCATAAAAACCTATCAAATGATATGTGACCAGTAAAAGACACCTTCTCCCTTGTTCTTTGTCTAAATCTAAATTTGTTAAGGATCTTAGAAGAAGAGAAAAATTTGAGAGATGGTGAATCTACAATATGTTAGGTCAATGAATGGAAAATTTGTTACATGCAAGCTAAAAACTTAAGATTTCAAAATAGGAATAATGGCATTCACCTACTAGAAAATATTTAATACCATGTCAGAGTGGACCACAATTGAGGATCTACTGGATAGAGTTTATTGCATGATGCGATTACTAATGTGTAGTAGCACAATCAAACATGGGCTAAAAGAAATGATTGCTCAAAAATAAAAATATTATAATATTAACATTAACATCATTATCCATAAAAGTTTTAAGAAGGTGCATTATATAGGTGAAAGATAAACATGTCCTCACTTCCACATGAATATGGGATTATCTTTCACAATGACCTAAAAGACACCTAAGCAAGTTAAACTAAACATGTGTAGAGAAAAAACCATTAAATGAAATAAAAACCTACACTAACAACACTTAATATTGAATTTGATGAATGTGCTTAATGAATTGAACCACTTTTTCAACTTATTTTTGATATGAATTAGTTAATACTATTGATGATGTCATAAGATAATCTATGTTGACAAGTGTCAAAGGTTGGGAACCCAAACAAAACTAAAAAGGGTTATGTGTGGTAAAGTTGTATAGAACATTGTTGTAGCTATGACGAATAAAATGAAGGATTTCATCCCAAGTGTGTTACTCCTTTGAATTTTAAACTCTCAGAAGGTATAATATCGTCCTATTTATCATTTTCATTTATCCATTAGTATATGGATTAAAGACGATAGTTTTTTTCAACTTTGTGTCTACCATAGACTAAAGCATTTTCTTACAATTATTAAAGAACCTTGTTTCCCTATCAGATATGATATTTTATGGATTTTTGAAGTGGATCCAGACATGTTGAGTTGTTTCCAAAGTTGATATTGATTTTTTATAGGGTATGAGAATTGCCATCTTTGAGAATGTATTAACTACTATGTAAACACAATCATTATTATGATTGGTAATAAGGTAGCTTAAGAGAAAATACATGTAAAGGGATACCCATGGTCTTGTTGGAACCAAAAAAGGTAGGACAAACCTTTGTTCTTCTTAAATAGATTGGCAATTGCACATGCGGTGCAAGAATTCATGTATTTAGATACATCAAACCTGAGATGTGGCTAGAATAAGTACTTATGCACCATCCTAAGAGTTTTTCAAATCTAAAATATCCTAATTTTTTTAATAAAATGATCCTCTCATATTATTTTTTGTCTCTCTACCCCATGTAAAATGCATAAGTGCCCAAGGTGATATAGGAATTCGTTCTACAAATATGGAACTAAATTATCACAAAGAGGGTTATGATAGATATCTATAAAATTCATGTCAGATGGACACAATTATGACCATGTGCTAACTTCATGTCCACATAAATCAAGGACAAAAAGGAGAGTTTGAAATAATCAATGTCTTAGATAATTTTTCACTGGATTGGCACTTCCCTTCTGATGTTTGATGTTTAGATGGAATTGCTGAAGCTAAGAAGACATGTTTGACACTGCTCTTACTGAAACTTATTCTAAGTCTAAAAAAATGAAATAATCTTGTCATCTATGTGGATCACACTCTCCTTGTGAAATATATAATGATTTTAATGCTTACATGATTGAATAATAGCATAAACCTTGTGATCATAGGTTAGATAGTTTCTTATCAGTGTATTGAATGTTTTGTTGTGGTAAGTAACTGAGTGACCATATGAAGTGAGTACTGATCCAAGTTATAAGTCAGAGGCATTTGTCTCAAGCTCAAATGGTTATTAAAGGTATGGTAATCTAAGTACTGATATAGATAATATTCTAAATTTTAATTTTTGAATGTTTTTTATTGTGTGGATCCCTAGATGAACTTTGCTTTGACACCACCTTTGGTAACTTGGTTCACAATCCAAATTACATTAAATAAACCAAGTAAAAATATCATGTGCTAATTTGATAATCCCAAGAAACTATGAAGTTATATGATATTCTTTATTTGTGGCCATTCCTAGATGATTTGAATATTAGTTAGGTTTATGTGCACTCCTTGTGCATCTACTATGTATCCCAACTATTGTATTTATTACATAAAAAATGATTTTTTCCTATGTTTGCATATAACTTATGTTTCTACAAAGTGTCAAGAACTTGATCTATATGACACAAAAGTTCATCCCCTATTTTGATTGATAAATGAAGTAGTGAATGGCTTGAGAATATCATCAATCATCTACATGAATGTGGTTGGTACATTTGTCAAACTGAAAGGTAAGACTAACCATTCAAACAAACCTTATTTTACCTTGAAGGTTATCTTCCATATATTTGTAGGTTCAATATGAGTATGATGATACCTAAACTTAATATCAATTTTGGTGAAGTATTTTTCATCATGGGGCTAGTCTAGTAAGTCCTCAATCTTTGAAAGAGGATGATAGTTATTCTATGTGATCTTGATGAGAGTTATATAATCGATGCACCACCTTCATGTGTCATATTTATTTGGAGAAAAAATAATTATGCTATCACAAGGTCATGAGATACACCTGATATGTACTTTGTTCATGAGTTCTTGGATATGCCACTTGATTTATTCATTCTCTTAAAATGATCTATGGTATAAAGAAGCATTGAGTAAAGGTAGTCTAGGGATCAAATCAATAGTGTACTTCACTACACAGTATTTAGGTTATTCTTTTGGTGACTAAAATATATTCTTATATTCTTCCAACTTGAGTTTCAACTCTGAGGTTTTTGCTATTGGTACTAAAGGAACTACAATATAGATTAACACTACAAGAACTTTTTTATGTTTAGATATTACATTAAAAGCATAAAATTCTTAGTAGACATGACTAGTTTCCTACACATCTTGGTACTAATGAGTGATAACTTAGGGATTACTATGGTATGCAATATCTCTTATCACTAACATCTATGACAAAATTTCAAGGATTTTATTCATACACTACGTATTAATGATAAATATATGGTTGACCAAGTATAACATCACATACCTCTAATGGAGCAACATCAAAAAGGAGTGTATCCTGAAAAGGCTTGATGTTGAACACCAATTGACACTATTAAGTGAGGTATTTCTTTGATCCTATACTAAATCATTAAATAGAGTATGGTTGTAGGTGAGGCATTAATGACAAGTTCAATATGTGAACTGCTCTAAGAGAAATCAAGTTATTTTGATTTCCATTGTCAACGATGAAGTGTATTGGTTTATCATTGACCCACATTTATGAATGGAACATTATTTCTACTTCCTTTATTTTCACAAGGGTAATAGAGATGTTTATAGTACCTACCATGACACTAGGTTTAGATTCCATGATCTACTTACCTTTCTCCAATGATTTAATATTTGTACCTAATGCTTCCCACTAGGGAAGTAAAATATTATTAGTGTGACATTATTATTTGGAATGACTACTAGAGTTATGAGCCGAACACCACCTACCAATATTAGAATACTTGTTCTGATCATTTGAATATTATTGCTTCTTCTATGGAGGGTGCTTGGAATTATTCCCTGGTTTAAAATTTTGCTTAGAAGATTTAGACTATTGCATGGTCTGAGACTTAGAATCTTATGTCTTATTATTAGCCTTGTCCTTGGTTTAAAACTTACATGCAAATATGTATGCTTATTCAATTGAAGAGATGTAATAAATCCACATCTAACTAGATATGTGGTCTCAAGCCTCATCTATACTTCAAAACAAGATTTTTTCATGAATCCTAAATCCTAAGTTTAGATACCAAAGTAGAAATGTATTTATGTATTACTACATAAATTATTCTTTACCTTGGTGCAATTGAAAGAACTTGATGTACTAGTCATCATAATTTCTAATAGGGTAATAGGTTTCTTTGAGTGAATCTAGAAAATCATTACATGTGTCTAAGTTAATTTCATATTTTCCATTCTCATGTGAAGTAATCTTCCCTCCATTTATTTACTATCAAAATACATAGAAGAAGAATCACCTACCACTTTCAGCTTGGAACCCTTGTGCTTGAATTTGATGCCACCCAATGACATAGTCACTCTATTGCTAACCAAATGACCCTGCACAGCCTTCATGGTAACTTGACATGTTACCTTTCTTATCCAAGAGGGACATGCAACCCCCTCCCCCCCCACCCCCCCAAGCCACTGGTTTCACTAAGATCTTAACTGCATCCATCTATTCCTTATTATGTCGAGCTTCCTTCCAACAAGATATTTCTAAAATTAGGCTTTTAAGCTATGCCAAGGGAAGAATATTCAAAAATTAACCCTCAGCTAAATCATTATCATAGAATTTTTGTTTAATCTCCTCCACAAATCCCACTAAGACCATGAATCATGTCTCTAGTGCCCTAAATGCATAAAACATGTAACAACCCAACCCCATCAGACCTGAAGAAGGGGAGTTTGGGTAGGGGACCCAACTCAAATTTGTAATTACCTCCACTAGACTAAAGTTATGTTTTGGTTTAACAAAAAACATAACCACATTAGAGACCACCTCTACATCTACCAACAGAGCCATGATGTTTGTGGCAAACATTACCATGACTATTGAATTGAACACGATATGAATGCCATGATACAAGTAATCCTTGCCCATTATAGTTGAAATTGCCTAATAGATGTCTTCAAAGGGAACCCAAAAGACATTCTTAATCCTTGCTCATGAAATGCCTCCTTTGAATGCCATTTCCCAGACTTCACTACAACCATACACTGCAAGAGTTGCCAATGCCAATTCTACCCATCGCTTCATGTTATATGCCACTTATCCATGACTATCCAACTACAACCCAAGGGAGAGCATATATAATGCAAATCTACCACCCAATAGAAAAAATACTCAAAATCCTTGTCATTAATGCAATTAATTTCCATCCTTGGTCTCACGGTATACTCACATGCCACAAGGATACTATCAAAAGTCCCAATGAAGTGGTGCAGGTTGACATGATGAAAAGAGCCTTGCTATAAATAATATTCAATTAAATTGATTATTATATAAGATTTTGAAATGGATTTTTCAAATAGATTAACTTCAATGTTGATTTTCATTTTTTGAATCTTTTTTAATTGAATTTTCTTTTTTCCTTTTTATTTTATTTGTAAAAAAGAGAAATAAATTAAAAATCCATACTAATGGAAGTTAAATAAGGAAAATCTCCCCAAGTATCTTAAAGGTTATCCATTCTAATTTCTTCAAGTTGATCAATTTCATAATTAGCAAGGAAATGAATAGTAGAATTAGCCTTTTGAAAATAATGTTTGCATTCTAAAGTGGAAAAAATGATCAATTTATCCCAAACACTAGACAAAATATTTTATAGTTTCCAAGAGGTGGCATATTTTTTCATTAGAGCATAAATTATAGTCTAGGAATCACCTTTAATAATGAGCTTATTAATATTATAGTGAATAACCAGGTCAATCCTAGTGGCCAATGCTTGGGCTTCAACTTCATTATTTGTTTTATCTACAAGTTTTCTAGAAGTTGCCTTCATCAAGGATCCATTAAAATATTAGAGAATAAAAATAGCCTTGGAAGCACCAAGATTTCCCCTGGAATCACCATAAAAATTCAATTTGAACCACCTTGATGGTGGGGGGATCGAAGAACTCTTATCTTTTCTTAATTTTTACCTAAACTTATTACTAACCCATTGATGGGTGAAAGGGAAATAAGTCTCCATTTTGCTCTCATCCTCATATGCTAGGCTAAGAGACAACCATTCCTACATTTTATTTGAGATGAAATGACTTCTGAAATTTCCACCTCAAAGTCTTTTATAATAATAACAAGGGGTTTTTCTTTACCTTTGAAAATTTATTGGTTTCTCTCTTTCCATAAAGTCCAAATAAAGATAGTGGGGCTGAATCACCATAAACCAAACAAAGAATTCTCGTAATCATTAATTGGTCAAGAGGAGAATGCAGACAATAAGGAAGGTGACCAAGCCCAATACCATTCCATTTTACAACATAACCATGCCCAACACTAGGTTGCAAAGGGGCATTCATATAAAAGATGGTTGGTAGTTTATTCATTGGATATATAAAGTCAATATTGAGATAGACCAAAAACCAATTTTGGATAGCCTATCCTAGGTGAGAATGCTATTTTGGAGAACAAGCCATGCAAATACACTGACTTTCTAAAGCCTGATCTTATCCCAACAAAGAAATCTTGCCTAATTTATCATGTCATCGATAGCATCATCCATCTAATAACCAAGATTACCTATGTAAACACTAGATTTTGTGTCAATATAATGTAAATAATCTTCTTTGTCATTTAAGAAGACCTTTTGATTATTTAAGTAGTCAAACAATTATGATCGTTGATCCACTAGGATATCAAAAGCATCAAAACTCTTCTAACCCCAAAAAGAGACACCATTAGACTAATGAAATTACACATAGTTCACAACCAAGATGTCCTTGATGATGAGAGAATACATATAGCCTCCTCCATGTGTGGTAAATTAGTAATAGGTTTATGCTCATTCTAAGAATCCTCCCAAAATTGGCTATCCATCCATTGTTGATCATCCAAGAAATATGCTCTATAATCAAAGACTTGAAATTCAACAAAAAATTCCAAATGTGTGAACCTTTGGGGAGGGGGTTTTTAATAGAGACCATGCTCCATGGATTATTTAAGTCAAGGTATTTACTTCTCAACAACCTAGACGAGAGAGAGTTGGGCTTGGAGAGCATTTCCTAGAAAAGTTTAGCTCTGAGAGCTTTATTTTGAAGACTCAATTTTTCACTCCATCTCCTCCCATCTTCTTAACTTTTCAAACACTTTCCCATTTCATTAATGGAATTGTCTTTTTATTATGTGTTCCTTTCCTTAAAAATTCTTTCATGATTTGATTGAGATGCTTAACTATATGACAAGGTGGTTGAAGCACCAAGAGGCAATATATAGGAAGAGAGTTCAAGACAGATTTAGTGAGCATGATACATCCTACTAGTGTCAACCAATGGCCTTGCCATGAATCTAATCATGATTTAAAAGAGTTAACAAGTCCTTCTTAATGAATATTCTTGGTTAACCTAGGGAAAAGTGGAACACCTAAATACTTGGAAGGAAACTTTCCAATGTTAAAACTAAGGAGTAGAGAGATGGCTTGTTGTTCTTGTTTAAAATAATTAATGATTTTTTTTTTAGACTTTCTAGTGTTCACCATTTGTCTAGAAGCCACCTCATAGCTGTTCAGTATGGAATTGAAGATTTGAGCTTCACCCATATAAGCTTGGCCAAAAAAGAAAGTATCATCAACAAAATATTGATGAGTATTATTTTCAATATCTTCCATGGCCTAAATGCCTTATAGTAAAGAAATTTCCTTAGCATATTTCACCACCCTTCCTAATGCTTTAGCCAACAGAATAAAAAGAAAAGGGGAGAGAGGATCTCCTTGTCTAATGCCCCTAGAAGATTCAAAGAAACCAGTTGAACTTTATTGAATAAGATAGAGTATTTAGGGCTTGAGATATAATTGAAAACCCAATCACACCACCTCTTATCAAGCCCAAATTTTCCCAAAATTTTGATAAAAAAGAACTAGTTAACCCTATCATATGTTTTACTGATATTAAGATTGAGCATCATACCCTTCCAGTGAGTAATGGATAAAGAGTGGATAATTTCATGGGAAATAATGATGTCTTCTTCAATATTCATTTTAGGGATAAAACCAACCCATTCCTTTGAAACCAAAGAATCTAAGATAGGCCTGAGTCTTACAGCCATTGCTTTAGAGATGACTTTGTAAACCATATTACAAAGAGAGATATGCCTAAAATCACTAAAGCTTTCTTAAGTATCCCATTTTAGAATGAGTAAAATAAAGGTAACATTAATATTAGGTAAAATATTATTCCTCCTATATTTTTCCACCATTTTTAAGGCCTCTTCCCCCACTAGATCCCAAAAAGTCCAAAAAAACCATGGGACATCTGGCCCAGGGGCCTTATATTTTTCCATATCAAACACCACTGTTCAAATTTACTCCAAGGTGAAGGGAGATAATAATTTCACATTTTTATTATGGGAAACCAACTGAGGGATAAAACTAAGGTTGTGATTATGAGCTTTAAGGTCAGAGGCCTTATCACTATTAAGAAAATTAACTAAAATATTGACTGCCTCATTCTGAATCTCAGGTTGAGTGACTAGATTAATACCATTAGAAGAAAGAATTTGATAAATAAGAGAGAAAATATGCCTAATTTTAATAGATTTATGAAAAAAATTAGAGTTTCTATCTCCCTCTTTTAACCAAACTGTTATAGATTTTTGTTTCCAAAAGATTTCCTCTCTCTGAAGCAGTTCCTCATACTTTGCTAGTAAAAACTTTTCCTTACCATAAGAATTTTGATCCATTCCAATTTGACATATAGTTAGATTGAGATTATCCAACTCAAATTCCACCTAAATTTTTTCCTAGAAGATGTTTTTGAAATAATTAATGTTCCACTGTCTAAGACAACCTTTGATAAATTGAAGCTTTTTTGCCATTCTGAACATGGGAGAGCAAGACTAAATGTGACAATTCTTCCACCAAGCTTCCATGAGTACTGGAAGAGAATGGTCTCATAGCCACATATTCTCAAATTTGAAAGGGAAAAGAAAGGGTTTATGATCAATATTGACACACAAAATAATAGGTAACTGATAATAACATGTGAACGGAAGGATGGAGCTTTTTATAGTCTAGTTTTGTGACATCCAGTTATTAAAAACTAGAATCTATCCAGATGCTCTAAAATATTATGTTCACCACATCTTTTGTTATTCCATGTAAACAATCCCTAATTTGGATGTATTTCCAAAAACTCAATATTAGAAATAAATAAATAAAATCATGATTACCCAGAGTCCTCGAGGTTTTACCACCACATTTTTATGAGGAAGATAAGATGGCATTAAAATCACCACATTTCATAATATTTGAGTTCATAAAGTGGGAAAAAAGGTTATCCAATTTAATTCATAGGATAAGTTTACTATTGGAATCATTAGGCCCATAAACATTACAAAGGAAGAAGCTCAAGTCAGTCTTAAAATAGGTGATTTTACAAAATTGCCAATAGTTACCAGTTTTTAATATATCCACTTGAACTTTGTAATGAGCCAAAATAATAGCCAAACCTATTGAATTCCACAAAATAACTATTCAAACTCTTCCAACCAAGTTTCATAAAATTAGAAGCTTCCACTAGATTTAGTTTTGTTTCTTAAATCAACATGACATTAGGATTTTATAAAAAGAACATACATTTAACCAAATGTCTTTTATTAGGGGCATTGAGGCCCCCAACATTCCACAAAATAATATTCATGATGTTTGAGTGAGTATTTCCACCTCCTCCTTCTCAATTCTAAAGTATTTAGAGAGAGTGGGTTGATTACCTATAGAGACTTCCCCTGCAACAAGCCCCTTGATAGTTTTTCTACCTTTTCTTTTAGGTTTTCCACAATTCATATTCTATAAGGCACTTTGTGATTGTGATGTAGATAATTTTTTTTATGGAATTTAGTTATTCCTCTGAATCATAATCTTCAATATCTAAATCACTATCTAGATCCCCAATCATAGGATTGTCTTCTCTCCAATTTTGATCATCCTTTAAACTGTCAGTATTTACATCCGTTTTGAAATCCAAATTTTAAATAATATATTTAATAGTTTGTGACTATTCTAAGATAAATTCACAACATTTAATCATTGTGTTCAGAGAGAGTTCATCAACTTAAGCCTAATTTCTCAAGAAGATCCTATGTTTCTATGATTTTAACATAAGGGGTATTTGAAAGATTTTGAGTTTCATGCAGACTTACTTGAGGATTGGTAGTAACATCACCCTTAGAACCCAAAGATAATGTATTGGCCTATTTAAGACACTAATATGAAACCCACTTCTTACCTTTATTATCCAAATATTTGCCCTCCTATTTGAACCAATAATTCCCAACATTATAAATTCAGAAAGCCTTGGAAGATGCAACAACTAGTTTCCAAACCTTTAGAGTCTTCCCCTTGATGTTATCTGAAGCTATCCCACTTTTCTTACAAAACTTCTAAGTATGACCAGTATACCTATAATTTAAGCATAAAAAAGGGAGATTTTCAAAATCAATTGATTGATTCTACAAATACCCTTGAATTTTGATTAAAATATTTTCTAAAATAACATCATACAGATCCATTAAAACCCTAATTCTTGAATATGAGGCCAAACAACCTTCCTTAATAATCAGGTCTAATTCCATAAAAGAACCTAACATATTTTCCATAGTTGATAAATAATCAAAATCCTAGTACTCCATAGGGAGACCATAAAATCTGACCCAAATAGGGTAACTACCTTATTGAGCTAAAAAAACATCAAATTTAGGTTTTTAGTTTTGAAGCCAAAGACCAACACCACACAAGGCCCAAAAGGATTGTTTCAGGACCTTATTTTTAATCTCTCTATTAGAGAAGATGGATATAAATAAACCCTTTGGTAGGAATTTAATCTTGATATCCCTACCCCAAATTTTCTCCACCCAAGCTTTAACTTTGTCAATTGCTAGCCATTTCCCAACAAATTTGCCTATAATAGCCCTTTCCTTCATGATTGAAACAACTTGGGCATTTTTAGTAGATTCCTATATAAATTCCTTATCTCTAAAAATATTTAGTCCTTCCTAGGCTCATATTTATAGATCATCAAACCATTTAAAATTAGTGACCATGGCATTCACCTCATTGTCTTCATATTTGATTCTTGGGGATTATGAATTCACCTCGCAACTCAAGTTTTCAACATGTTGAAAATCAAAGTCCTTTTCCACCCATTTTAGAACCTCCCAAGTCCATTATTATAGTTGATTTTTTGCATATTCTATACCATTTCCCATTAATAACCCAATCTATTTCTTTATCATGCATAAATCTTCTCTCACAATTCTTTGAAGAGCCTTTGTGTGTCTGCGTCCAAGCCCTAATATGAAAGTGTTTGTTTCCTATTTTTTTTACCATGCTCACATGCCATAGAATAATCATCATTGATTATCATTACTAATGAGCTGAGGTGTAAATTAATGACACTATAAATGTTGTTTAGTAACACATAAGTGGAATTCATTCTTAAAAATTATCAAATAGGTGAGGAACCTAATATCAATGGTGTTGATGTTAACATAAGGCTTGTTATGTAAAAATAATAAATTATGGTAAGAACTAAGGACCCAAATTTTCATAGATCATTGATAATTTCTATTATTATTTTTTATGACATGATTTTGAGCTAGTGAGTCTTAGGGCTCAAATGTTAATCCAAACTTATTACAGTGCTAAAGTTCAAACCTTAGTTACATATAAATTATCTAGTAGGGCATATGCTCTGGTCACTAGAGGCTGGGAAATTATGTTGACTTCTTTGGGTCTTGTGAATAGTAAAATCGACTATCAAGCTCCTTGTTTAACCAAAAAATATTGTAGAGAGATTCTACTATTACTATTGTATAAGTAAATGGTTCCTCGAATGGCCATGCTAAGCTTTTTTACATTCAACACCATATACCTTAAGCTATACTATATTATTGAAAGCTTATGAGGTCACAATATTTTCACAATCTATAACATCCTCTCATTATATTCATTATTTTAATTATTATAGATGCATTTATCACAATTACTTGACATACTTTCAACTTGATATTTAGGGACATGAGTGAAGGTAGAGGTAAGTACAATGATTCCAGGTTTTTCTTTTTTCTTCTTATTTACAAGTTCTTGTTTCTAGATTAGTCTTTAGTGTTGTTACTTTCTTCATAGCCAACATTAGATTTGCAATGTCCATTCTATTTTTTAGTGGAAAATGAAATTTATATTAGGCAATAGTCTATTATATTATATTTAGAATTTTCTTGTAGCTATGTGTGGTTGTAAAGAGGATAATGATTTTATATGAAATCTTTGTCATAAAGTATCTCTAGTGAAATATGGACTTATGTTTAGACTTGATTTATATATTTTTTTAACCTTAAATGTATATATGTAGGATATGGCTAAGAATATAGAAATAGTTCAATCATAAGGGTGATAAACTTATTTATAGTAGGAAAATTAATTTAAAAATCAAATAAATGAATATTTTGAATTATAATATTGAGATTTACTAAATATAAAAAGTACCAAATTTGAAATGTGTTCAATTGATTTCAATACCAAATAGAAATGATACTTAGCTAGGTTTACTATGCACAAGTAGGTCTAGACTAGAAATAAGTATAAATTATGTAGAATTAGTATTTTGGACTAGTTGTTAGCTTCTAAAAATTATACTTTTGTAGTTGTGAACACTATCATTAGATTTTCACACTACCATTGATGATAATGTCTGACTGTGACGTAGGTGTCCAGTATAGAATGATGAATAGATTTTGATGTAACCAACTTCATTATTTTAGGTTGTTTGTTTCATTTTTGCTAATGTGTTCATATCTAGGATACATGATGTCATTCTTTGATAATTAATTAAACCCTAGTTCTTCACCCTTATTCATGCTTAGAATGTGTCAGGATCTTGCTCCACCAATTAGAGCACATATGATTACCTCTTGTATTAGCAACTAAACACAGAATTTAACCAGAATGATAAGTAACTAGAAATATGAAACAACACAGGAATATGAGAGACAATACACAATTGTATTAATAATCACTCAGAAGAAAATACAATAAAGAAGATGCCACTTCTTCTTCCACCTCAAAGGCTTGCCACACCTCAAGACCTTCTTCCCTCTCTCTCACGGTCCCAACAATCAACTCAAATATAGAATTGATGTTCACCTCCACCAGTCAGTAACATGCTTCTAGTACACCAAGCACACAACCGTACTCTAAGTAGATCTCCCACTCTCTGCTACTACCTGCAAATCACTAGACCTTACTCACCATTGTAGATCTCCAAACATGGTCCTGCACACCTGTTGACCAAGATCATACATATACAAAGAACCCTTCTGATTCTCCAAACCAACACCCACACTTGGTACTTTGGCACTAGGAGGAACACACCATTGCTCTCTTCTCTCAGAAGGAGCTTATTTTGCTCTCTTACTCTCTAACACTAGTTTACAATACAACCCATGAGTCTATTATATAGATATCATGCTTACAATAATTAGACTATATTAATTACAATAATTAGACATGCAACTCAAGACTACAACTAGCCTTTAACATGCAAACTAATAGTCCAAAAATAGACTCTCCAAAATCCACATGCAAACTACATGTTCACACACAGGTTGCCGACATCGGCTCCTTCCTGACTGATGTCAGCCAACTTGTAACCGATGTCGGTTGCTTCTTCATTGCTATCTGACTGACGTCAGTTGATCAGATCGACGTTGGCTGCCCTGAAACTCATTTTGCAACTCTCTGCAACCTCCACAACCTCCGTAACTCCTCCTGTTTGCATCTTGGTGAAGCTTTTAGCTCCACAACCTAACAATCTCCCACTTGGAGATAAATAGCTGCACTTGTACCTGTACCTATACACCATCTAATTTATTCCCTGGCTTGTATCCCTCTTCAAGCTAAACCCTGAACCACACATCCTGTGATGCTACACCTGTCATCCAAGTAACCTGCCACATCCGAACCTACAACTCCATGTAGTGAAGACCTTGACCCTGCATAACATGTTAACCTGCTGCTAGTCCCTCTTAGATACCTGAGAATCCACTGAACTGCCCTCCAGTACTACTTATCTGAATTGGCTCCATACTTTTTGACAACACCCACTACTTGGGAAAACTCAGGTCTACACTCAACCTCATGTGATTTCAAACACTGTTCTAAGCTAAGCTTAAACTATCCAGCCCTTGGTGTGCTTACCGATTTTGCATCCTACATCTTGAACCTCACCAACACTGTCTTCACATCAGCTCCCACTAGAGATCAACCTGTGATCTTCCATGTCTCTTATGCCAAAGAATTTTGCTGCTCCAAATTCTTCATGACATACCTCTAAACTAACCTTACCCTTAGCTCAGCAAAACCCTGTATCTCTAAACCTGCTCCAAGTTCATCCTCCACATACAGTAACAGGATAATGTTGTGACCATCATCCACTTGGTAAGATAAACACAATGGTTATACTGACATTGACAAAAGCTCTAATTTGTCATCCACCTGGTACCACCTATCAGTGCTATACCACTGTCCTGCAGCTTCCTCAAGACCTTATACCTTGGCCTTTCATCTCACGTATCCATCCACTCTCTTCTTCAACTTGGGAATCCATCTGTCTTTTAGTGCTTTCTTCCAGCTGATAACTCCACCAACAAATACCTATTTGGTTCTTCTCCAAGGACTCACACTCCTCATCCATGCCAAGCTCCCACTATTTCTGGATTCTACATGCATTGCCTCTTCACATCTACCTAGTTCTCGACCATTAGTAAGCAACTAGTAAGAAGGTGAATAATGAATATGAGGTCCACTTACCCTTTTAGTCCTCCATATGAGTGTTTGAGACTCCTTGATAGCTTGCTATCTGCCCACCATCTATTATAGTGATCGATCTCAACCATCTCCTAGTTTGCATCTGACTAATGTTGATTCCCTACACTGACCTTGACTGTCAACGTCATTTCCCTGGCTGACACTAGTATTCCTTCTACCGACGTTGGTTCTTGTATGATTGACGTCGGTCTTTCTATTTTTGATGTTGGTTATTGTATGACTGATGCCGATACCTGTGTTCACCTGTGAGTGATAACTTTTTACCTGCGAGCTCTCCATGGATCAAAACCCTATTCAAATCAACATAGCCCTACTCAGAATAATTTAGTCCCCTAAGTTGATCTCTGTCCATCATCTCCTCCATGAATACCAAGGCCTTCCAGTTCTTAAGTTTATCAAAGATATCTGTCTTCCACTTAAGAACATGTATTCTCCTCCTACATATGTGACCAAGCCTATAAAGCCACATCTCTACAACAGAAGGTGAATCAGTAATATAAGTAGATAGATAAAGGATACCTACTTTCTTACCATAGTCTAATTCAAGTGCATCTGCTGTGAGAGTTACTATGCATCTCCCATCACCCAACTTTCCTGAAGAAATTAGACTCATCTCCAAGACTAGGCCCTGCATGACCTCCTTCAACACCTGTGTTATCCGTCTACAATTTCAGCTTCACTTCTCCTTCATCAATAATCTGACAAGGCTCACCAACCCCTAAATAAATCTCTTCAATGTCTACAAAGACATACCCATGAAAAGATGCTCTATTTCGGGCTGCATGGAAAGAGGTAAAAGAATCTGTAAACAAAGATTCTACTTTATCCAGAGCAACCTGTGCAACATCACTTGCAACATCTGCTTCTACACGCTGATCTTCTACCAACCAATAATCTTCCTTTCCCTGCTCTTTCTTTCCATCAATCTGACCATTCGTGCTATTCAGTTTCTCCATTCATAGCTTACTTTCTTCTGCCATTGCTATACTCCCACTCAATTTGAAACCCCTGAGAGTGACCTGCAATCAACAAACACTAACCAGATCTAAAACCCCCTATTAGTAACCCAACCAAAAGCTCTGATACCACTTGTCAGGATCTTGCTCCACCAATTAGAGCACATATGATTACCTCTTGTATTAGCAACTAAACATGGAATTTAACCAGAATGATAAGTAACTAGAAATATGAAACAACACAGGAATATGAGAGACAATACACAATTGTATTAATAATCACTCAAAAGAAAATACAATAAAGAAGATGCCACTTCTTCTTCCACCTCAAAGGCTTGCCACACCTCAAGACCTTCTTCCCTCTCTCTCACAGTCCCAACAGTCAACTCAAATATAGAATTGATGTTCACCTCCACCAGTCAGTAACACGCTGCCAGTACACCAAACACACAACCGTACTCCAAGTAGATCTCCCGCTCTCTGCTGCTACCTGCAAATCACTATACCTTACTCACCATTGTAGATCTCCAAATGTGGTCCTGCACACCTACTGACCAAGATCATACATATATGAAGAACCCTTCTGATTCTCCAAACTAGCACCCACACTTGGTACTTTGGCACTAGGAGGAACACACCATTGCTCTCTTCTTTCAAAGGAGCTTATTTTGCTCTCTTACTCTCTAGCACTAGTTTACAATACAACCCATGAGTCTATTATATAGATCTCATGCTTACAATAATTAGACTATCTTAATTACAATAATTAGACATGCAACTCAAGACTACAACTAGCCTTTAACATGCAAACTAACAGTCCAAAAATAGACTCTCTAAAATCCACATGCAAACTGCATGTTCACACACAGGTTGCTGACGTCAGCTCCTTCTTGACCGATGTCAGCTGACTTATAACCGATGTTGGCTGCTTCTTCACTACTATCTGACTGACGTCGGTTGATTAGACTGACGTTGGTTACCCTACAACTCATTCTGCAACTCTTCGCAACCTCTGCAACCTTCGTAACTCCTCTTGTTTACATCCTGGTGAAGCTTTTAGCTCCATAACCTAACAAAATGAATATTTATAAAAATGGGTTTGTTGGATCATAGTGTTGAGTTGACTCAATGATCCCTCTATCACTTAACACTACCTACATTTTCAATAATCTAAAGATGTCCTCAAACTATAGTTTTCTCATTTGTGTGGGAATGTGTGTACACAAGGGTATAATATACTATATGAAGATGCATGTAGTGACCTAGCGTGTAATTTTATAAATATCACTCATGGGATGTTTTTTGAATGCTTCATATATTTTATACGATTGATTCTATGAATGATAAATAAATAGGGACAAAAAGGGCAAAATAAATCAGTTGTGTGATTGATTGAATGAGATTTATTAGGTGTTTCTTGGGTATTTGCTAGATATTCAATGAGATTTATTAGACTTGCATTTATAAAACACTTTTTAGAAAATATACCACACTAAGGTTCAATAAGAAAAATAGGCCAACCTATAGGTTTCAAAACATTTAAAATTTAGATGACTTTTGGTAACTAGACATTATATAAGGATCTTGACATCATTGGTAGTAGTGTCCCTTTGTGGCCAATGGTGTTTGAAGGGATATAAAAAAATTATGGATCTAAAAATGATAGTGAAAGATGTATTTAATATTTTAAGCTCTATGTATAGTACAAGAGACTTGGGTCATCATAATGATATGGATTAGACTAAGAGATAACCAATTAGGCACATTGAGATGGTGAATGTGATCCTTTCGGTAGTAGAGATGTATAAAACTAAAGGGTAAATCCCTTCTTGATATTTGTCCAATGTACAAGACTAAGATGTTATAAATATTCAATTTTACTAGCTATATACCCCCTAATATAGTAATGCATAAGGATGAAATTAATAGTTTAAAGGAAAAAATTGTGTACCTGGGTGTGTACAACATATCTTTCTTTTGCTTGAGGCCACTTTGAATGTTTTTCTAGTGTATGACCTATAATTAAGACATGTTATAATGTAAATCAGTGCATATAATCTAAAATTTGAAATTAATGAAATGCTTGAAAATAAAGAGAGCAAGGAAGGAGTACACCTATGTGTCAATGCAACCATGTCACCTCTTGATGCTTTGACTTGGTAAAGATGCATCGTTATGAAGCATTGGAGCTAGAAGAGGTTTAGACCTAAACCTTGGAGAATTGAAGAGGGATATTGTAAGGTATTATGCCCCCAATCCAGTTCAAGGATGAGTGTGACATAACCATTGAGATCATTATATCTCAATCACACAACTCAAGTGTGAATACGTAATCTAGTGAGGGTGAATGATTTAATCAACTCATCTAATAAATATGGTGATATTGGATAATTTAATTACCCTAACTTATAAATATGGTAAGGTTTAATGATTTAATCAATTAAACCTATAAAATGAACAAACTATTACAACATAAAATGATAGATAATAATACATCTTTATATAATTAGTACGTCCTGGTGAATAATATAATTTGTAAATTTTGATTTTTTTGTACAATATCATGGAATATGAAATATAATATGTCTTAGCTAGAGTATATGTGTCATGCATCAACAAAATTTTGTTTCAAATTTATGTAAAATTGGTACAATGCTAAAGATTCTAACTCTTTGTTTCAATGAATTTCAGCTTATATTTTGAGAAAGGAAGAATGAGAAACTAAATATGGGTATGGTTAAAAAACCTAATTGATTATGCACATGTTGAACCAGATGATTGTGAAGAATTCCTCTTTGGCTTGGGAGGATGACCTATAAATAAGATAACACTAAAGCAAATAGTTGGTTAAATAGATAGCTGGGTGGATTGCTTAGTGCTAGCTAGATCTTGGAAATAAGAGCTTCCTTGGGGGTTGTCAATCCACACATTTTAAATAATTAAGTTTAGAAAATATAAGATAAATTACTTGCATCAAAAATCAAAAGGTACTGAAATTGATCACAAGAAATGCTTAATAATGAAAAAGGCTAAAAATGACTAATATAGTAATAAACAAGTCAATACTAATGGTAAATGGATCAAGTGTACTTCAAAATATAGGACAGGGGTCTATGAATAGGTAGAGACATAAAAAGTTGGGTTTGGTTGAGGGTAAAAATAACTTGCTATTATTTTTTACCATAGTGACCGTAAGTGGTTAAGGTGACTATCAATGGTTGAGGCAATCATCGGTGGTTGGATAAACCATTGGTAGTCAAGCTGACCATTGGTAGTTACTATTTGTAGGTTGTGGGTAATAAATGGCTAATTGATAAGATTCTAAAAGGTAATTTTGGGAGATGGGTTTATGCTAGGCTAATTGTGAAATACAAATAATGTAATTGAATACTAGAAAACATATACTGAGCTTGCAAAAGATTGATCAGATGAGTGGTTGAGGTGGTTGGCTCAATGATAGAGTTTGGCATGATTTTGATAGAGTAATGATACTTGGATGTCAACCAAGGGGCAACAAAATTTTTGGATCTCTGACATGGTGGCTAGATCATTGGATTACTGAAAGAAAACGTAAAAAACAAAGCTTTGGATATAAAAAGCTCTTGATAGTTATGGATGTATTTCACCTCCTGATCCTCTCTTCTTATAGGAAAGGAGAGGTGAAACAAGATGTTAACTAGGATTTCTAATTATAACTCCCACATGTAATAGCTTTCACATGGATTTAGATAAGTTATTTTTAAAAAATCAAGGTGGGGTTGATATGGGTGATTAGTTGGTTAGGCAATGCAACCTTGACTATCGATGGTCAAGGTGACCATCATCGGTCATCTTGATCATTGATAGTTGGGGGCCAAGGTAAAAAGGTGGTTAAAGGGTGGGCTTAGTCAGTTGGTCAAAATAACCATGATCAAGCTTGGTTAGGGGTCAAAGGGTCAAATTGGTCCCAAGGGGGTCTTAAGGTGGTCTAGGGGTGTTTTGACATTTAGAATTATGGTGTGCATATTTTTTGTGTCGACATTTTACCCCTTTTTGTTATGCACCTTTGAATCAACAAGCTGTAAAATAAAAAATGATTACTAGTTGAAGGTTTGGTTACCTCGAGTATAGGAGGAGGTGTTCCCTCCCAAATTGGGAGGTGATGAGGTAAAATAGAATCAGGTGTGGGTTTGATAATTTGGATGAAGGTGATGATGAAGGTGTATGTCATGAAGGTGGGTGATAAGTTAGGTATGGAAGTGCAAACATGCATACAAAGTGCAACAAAAGGTGTGATAACCAAGATAATGTATAGACTAGGTTGCCATTGTTGGTAAAAATAAAGGTTGGTACTTAGAAGGATAAATAACAAGTGAACTATGTGATTGTATATAGGTGTGGCGGCTGGGTACACTCATAAAAACAAGGCTCCTAGGTAATGTCAGTGTTTCCATGGGTTTCTAAGGGAGGAAGTACTCCCAGGGAAACATAAATTGGTCAAGTGAAGTCATAGGTATTTGAGGTAGGAATTACTCTTGAGAAAACACAATTAGGTTTGGTATACACAAGGTGGTGTAAGTTCAAAAAAGTGGTCAACATGGCAAGTATTATCGATGTGATCAAAGGACCAAGCAAAATTCATCATAAAACACATGCAAGTTGGGCTAAAATGGACCAATGGTGGGGTGATGAGGTGGTTAAGATGGGAGTGATGAGGCATTATAAATATGTTCCATGTGATGAATCTATGATTGTGGCCCTCATCGAGAGATGGGATTCAACCATGAACACATTCCTATTACCTATTGATGAGATGATGATCTTGCTAGAGGACATGCATAAGATCACTTGACTATCCCTTTGAGGTGATCTAATATATCAAATTCAATGAGAGGAGAAAGATAAGTTGATGTATAGGGATGATCATGATTGTGTTAGATGACATGCTAGGGGTTTTAGCTATAATATGCTATATTAGAGGGAAATAAGCAAGAAGAGATTTATGAATATGATGATGATGGCCATTTCATGCTTTACCCTTCCTAATTTGAGTAATGGGAGATTCTCATACTTTCTAATAGGGGTATTGGTTAAGATTTTGCTAGGGTGGATAGTGTTTGGATGGGTACCTATGCTTTTGGTGTAGATATACATAAAGTTATGGGGTTTCAAGGCTCATAAGGGATATGAAATTAATGTCAGTCTAGTTTTACACTGATGGGCTTACGAGTACATCTAAATGTTGAGGCTAGTGGGGCTATCATGGATGAGATACACTTAGATATATTTCCCAGTGGGTTAAATGAGGTGGAGATTTGACTTTGCCACTTTAGGAGTGGGTAGAGGGGCTTATGATTTAGATTAGTTCAAGGGTGCACTAGGTACATTGGTGATTAGTGATATTATTTGGAGACCATACATTGGGTTCCTAGAGTGGGTTGGATATAGGAGGTAGACTCTATCCTTATAGATTTATAGGTGGATCTTAGATCAAAGGGAGGGAGAGGTAGATCTCATCCCATTCGACAGGGTTCAAAAATAGTTTGGCCTAGTAGAGGGTATCTTGGGCCCATTCCCTAGGTACATGCATAAGGCCGTAAAAATCTTTCTACTAGACCCATAACCAGTGCAAACATTACTTGATCATGAGGAGTTTTCTACGAGGCTGATAATTGATGATGTAGGTTTTATAGATGGTTACCCTATATAGTACCAGGTTTTATACATGGCAACAGACTTTGGTGGAGATGATGGTGGTAGAAGGTAGATGGATGTGGACCCAACTAAGAGAGGATGCCAAAGGGCATATGTACAGGTATTTTCCCTAGATGCACAAGTAGGAGTGACAATAGTCATAACACAACACATGTCATAGCACTACAAGGTTAGGTGGCTACCTTATAGGGTTAGGTGGTTACACTCATCAATGATAGGGACCAAGCTAGATATTTAATAGCCTTGGTTGCATAGGAGAGAGACTCCTTGAGGTAAAGAGGCAAGGGGAAATGACATCTATAGGACCACTAGGTACCATCCCTATGGTGTGATACCTATCCACAGTGGAGGAACTATAATATTATGAGGCTATAGTCTTGAGGTGGTATCCTGATGAACCTTGTTGGGGTGAATACAGAGTGATTTTGGTAGTTGGTGCCAATATGGTGACACCAATTCAGTGGGATACATCTATAGGTGGACAAATAGGTACTATAGGAGGACATGCACTAGGACCTAGTGGTGCTCCAAGAGATAGTGGTGCCCCTGGGGCATAGCTAGGACATGGTTTAAGACATACTATATATTATTGTATATCATTTTGATTTTAGTCTACGTGCTGATGTGATGAGATATACATTTAGAGAGAGAGACATGTATATTAGTGTATACATTATGATGTTAGACTCATGATTTATATCTATGATCCTTTTTTATTTCTCATTTCTCATGGTCTATGGCTTAATTTGATGTGATGTTTATGATGTGATGCTTATTTTGATTATTGATGATGCTATATTGATTATGCTTATACTATGGATACGAATGCAGACTCACCTAGCTATGCATGTGATGGATTTTATGTATGGTTATGCTTTATGACATGTCAATTTATGACATGTTAAATTTTAATGAGTATATGCTTCATTATTTAGATTTAGGCATGTGGTAAAAATGGTTGATTGATTTATTGTTCATGGATGCTTGACTTTGACATGTTGATGAATATGATAATGATGCATGCTTTACTTATGACATATGTTGATGCACAGTGTTTATGAATATGGTTTTGGTTACTTTGCTTGAGGTAGAGCTCATAAAGTAAGTTAATTGACAATACTAGATGTGAGAACAAAGAATATAATCAAGAGACAAATATCTTAGTGAATATCAACTAGACATAAGAGGGTAAGAAGAGGACATGATGCTTCTTCTTTTATAAGGACTAAAACAAAACTGAAGTTGGATTGGCTTAAGGAACATAAGCCCTTCAAATGATTCACATTAGCATTCATTAGTTAGTTAAAAAGGTGTCTTGACCACATAATGTCAAGAAAGCTCAAAATCCCTTGCTTATAGTGTATAAAGGGGAGATGGATGAAAGGTGGAACCTTCTTGTGAGACTAGCATGCCTCTTTTGTAGGTTTCTGAAGAATCATTATAAACAAGTCTATATCATACAAAGTGTAGACTGATCGATGCAAGAAGTCTACTCATGAGAGCTAATTGTAGCTTTCAAAAATTATTTTGATTTTTTAATTGCTTGAAAATGGGTTTTTTTTTCTTATTTGCTTAGGAGGGTTGAGAATGCTGATCGATGTGGGAAGCTTCCAAGAAATTGCTTGTTTTGACAAATGCTTTACTCAACCATCCTTTGAGGGAGTGGTCTAAGTTTGTGTGCTTTTTTTTAATGATTTTCATAGTTATCCTTCAATGGATCAGTCTACCTTATGTTGATAAATTTAAAATATGTTTTCAATAGTTGTCCTTCAAGGGAGCCGTCTATAAATGCTAGGAGTGACCCATGATTGATATTGGTAGGGATTTTACTTTTTTGTTTTGTTTGATTTTTCTTGACATAGACTTATATCAGCTTAAGGGTTCATCTTTATGAAGGCAAAACTAAAATCACAATAAGGTTGATTAGATGTAAAGAGGTTTAGGTGACAATAATCATGGGAATCCATCCTAGAAAAGGGATATAAAGTACCATGAGAATAATGCCATGGGTAAATTTGTGGTACCCATTGTTCAAGATGAGGTTATGATTGTGAAAAATAATCACATGATTTAGTTTCAATCATTTACCCATAAAATAAGGAGATGAATGTGGTTTATTAGCAAGGGATGAGCTCAAGTTAGACAGAAGGTGAGTTTGATTTTTTTTAACAAAAGAAAGGATGCAAATGCAAAGCATTGAGGGGTTCAAGTTTTGGGTTGCCTTCAAGAGAGGATAACTAGTAAGATCCTGATCCATACTTATGGGTTATGATATAAGGTCCAATCCAATTGAAAACAAACTTGCCCTACTTGCTTTTCTCCATATTGGTGACATGTTTATTTTCCTTTAGGACAAGGTCTCTGATGTTGAATTATCAAAATTGAAGGTGTTTTTTATAGGCATGTTTGACACACTTTTGATAGACATGGAGATGGGTAAGGGTGGACAAATGATGCTCATCAAATATCTCAAGCTAGGCTAAATGGTGCTGATGATAATCATCTTTAGAAATTAGATCTTATAAAGATATGTGAAGAGATGGGATTTGGACTTCAAGAGGCAAGATTCCCTCCATTCCAAACACAAGAAAAAAAGGTGTAGCAATTATATGGGTTAGAATTCTAGTGCGATATGCCCATAAGGTGAAGGGGATGTGCAAATGCCAATCCTAACCAGATGCATTGACCATTTTAGTGAGCATGTTGCTAGGAGTTTTGTTAGAGGCTTTTGATTGTCTATTCACTTAAGGGAGATAGGGTGAGAAAAAACTTAAATTAATACTGAATGCATCAAAAATTCCCTAAAATTTCTTATTTCTAAAATATTTACCATTTTTAGTGATGATCTTATGAAGAACACCGAAATGACAGATGATGTGATGGTTGATAAAGTTGACAATCTTCTCTACTTTGGTTGAGACTAGTGGAATAGCCTCTACCCATTTGGTAAAATAATAAGTTGTAGGGATGATATAATGGTGTCACTATGAATAATGGGGATTAATCTCAATAATGAGGTCCAAGCCCTGTTATGAGAAGGGCTAAAAATTAGTAGAAACATGAAGACTATGGCTAGGTGCATGATATAAATTGGCATGTTGTTGACATTTAACATACTTTTTCACATAATCAAAATAGTCTTGGTTAAGGGTAGGCCAATAATATCCAAGGCAAAGGATGTGCTTAGTGATGACTAGGCCACTAAAGTGTCCCCCATAAATCCCATCTTGCATTTCCTTGATAGCATGAGAGGCTTCATAACTGTGTAGGCAACATAAGAGGAGACCATCAAAGTTGTGTATATAAATAATTTCTTCCATAATGGTATAACATGAGGTACTTTGGATCAAAACTCTTTAAGCATTCTAGGAAAGACCAAAAGGAATGATGGTAAGGTTGAGATAGTCGAAGGTCTACCAATACCAGAGGTCAGGTTGGGTCTCTTCCACATTGAAGATGGTGGGAGAATATGGTTTGACATAAGAAGGTTGGGTAATTATATGGATAATGATATATATATTAGAGTCAGAGGATGTAGATGGGATTTAGGAGGCAAAGGAAACCATGGTGTCAACAAAATTATTGGTAGATCATGGGGTTGACTGGATGTGATAGTGTTTAAATGATGCTAATATTTCATCAACTAGTTGTTTTTACTATTGCAAAACATCATTATTACACTAGTAAGAGCCATCGATTTGATTAACCACAAGTTGGGAGTCACCAAAGATGTTGATCATTTGAACTCCCAAGGCCAACCTAGTTTAAAGGCCTATGACTAGGTATTCATACTCAACTATATTGTTCGTATATTCAAAATCAAACTTAAAAGACAAAGGAAGAGGTTTATTGTCAAAGGGAATAAGGATGATGCCATCTCCCCCACCATGTTTACACTTTGATCCATCAAAGAACATGGTGACTTGATAGGTGAAGTCTACTTGAGAGAGGGTCATGATGGACTCATTGAGGAACTCAAGAGGAGGAAGTTGGTTGTTTGCTAATTGTGCTTTGGTTAATTGGTCAGTAATGACTTGCCTTTTAATTAACTTTTGCTAAAGGAACTCAAGGTCAAACTTTGCTAAAAGAATGAGTCACTTGGCCATATATTATTTTTGGTATGGCTTGGATTACACATTATTGAGTGGGTTAGTATTGGTTATGACATAGTTTTTATGGTTAAGAAGGTAGTGGAAAAGTTTGGTGACCACAAAGACTAAAGCTAAGCAAAGTTTATTAGTATGGGTGTATCGAGTCTCTTACTCTACAAGCATGTGATTGATATAGTAGATAGCTTGATATTTGTGTTGTTCATCTTGATGAGCAAGCATTACCCATAAGGAGTGGTAAGTGGTAGAGATATAAAGGTAAAAAGGTTGGTCATCCTAGGGAGGGGTGAGGATAGGTGGAGATAAAAAGTACTTTTTGAGTGAATGAAAGGATTTTTGATAGTTGCTATTCCACTTGAAGGATACATCCTTCTTCAGAAGGTGGTGGAAGGGTTGGCATTGGTTTGAAAGTTGGGAGATAAAGAAACAAATGGATTGGAGCTTCCCCTGCAAACTAAAAAGTTTCTTGAGGTTTATTTCAAGAAGCATTTTTGAGGATGGCTTTAATTTTGGCTATATTGACTTCTATTCCCTAAAGGGAAATGATAAATCCAAAGAATTTTCCTGATAAGACCCTAAAAATGCACTTCTTGGGATTGAGGTGGACATGGTAATAGATGAGGTGCTCAATGATAATTTTGAGAATGGACAAATGATACTTACAATATTTAGATTTCCCAAGGAGGTCATCCACATAGTCTTTGAAAATCTTATGGATAAGGTCATGCAATATGTAGGTCATAGCACATTGGTAGGTTATACCGACATTATTTAGTTTGAAAGGCATGAATCTATAGCAGAAGGTTCCCCATGGGGTGAAAAAAGTTGTTTTATGTTGATCTTCAAGGGCAATTAGGATCTGATTATAACCCAAGAATATATCCATAAGAGATAACATCTCATGGCCAACTGTAAGATCAACTAGCTGGTTAGTGCTTGGTAGAGGAAAGTTATCTTTGGGGCAAGCAAGGTTGAGGTCATAAAAGTAGACATAAATGTGTAGTCCCCTTATGGATTTGGTGATAGGTACAACATTTGTGACCCATTGGGGGTAATCAATGGGTTGAATGAAATTGATAGAGAGGAGAAGCTGAAGCTCATCTTTGTCAAGAAGACTATATGAAGGTGCATGCACTGATGATTTTACTTGATGGGCTTGGCATCATAATTGGTGACTATGTTGTGGGTGGTAATGATGGGATAAATTCTTAGTATGCTGTTATAAGACCAAGAAAATTCTATGCATTGGTCTTAAAAGAAGGAGGGGAAGTCTTGAAGTTCTTTAACATTTAGGGATTGGCCAATTTTGACAACATGGGGTTTATCTAGAGTGCCCAAGGTGATATCCATGGTGGATTCATTCAACATGGTCAAAGTCTCAAGAGGAATGGATTTATGGATGGAAGAATCTAGGGCACTAAGATAGGTGATAATGGAATCATCATCCTAACACTAAATGACATTAATGGTAGAAGAGTCATCTCTTATCATCTCAGGATGGGTCAAAGGGATGGATGTAGTTGGCCCCTCCTTTTGATCAGTTAGGGGTCCAAAGTTGATTATGTTGATGAAAAAAATGTTAGGTGGGTTGATGTCATCATCCTCACTCTCAAGTAGAGAAGGGATTGGTGAGGAAGGGATGTCTTCCTCAATGCTCGTGATGGTAGGTGGTGTGGTTTATTTCTTGTTGGGTAGAATGAAACCAAGGATGTGTTTCTCTTGAGGCTTTTTGGTCTCAATTAAAATCAACTCATGTGGGCTATACTCATATCATATAAGACCAAATCCTTTCCAAGCACACCTATGGAGGTATGTCTTGGTGAAACTTAGTTTATCTAGATAGGAGAAGCTGGAGGTGAATGGTCAAGGTGAAGAAGAGGTGGTAGAAGTATTAAGTGGTTTGTCAAGTCCCCCACAGATGAAATGGTTTGATGGTGTGAAGGTCCAAAGGGAATAATGGATTTTACATTGGGGTCATACCCAAGTGGGTGGTCAAGATTCCCATATGCTTGGGGAGTAGGGAAAGCATCAAGGGAGAGGAGGTGATATTCACCTAGTGAAAGATGTTAGAATGTGGATTCTAAGTGGTCTAAGGTGGGGCTCTGATCATAGGTGATGGATGAGCTTGTTGATGTCTTATTGGTAGAAGGTATGACTCCCCCTTTCATGGTTGAGGTCTTGTCTTTGGTTGAGGAGGGTGTGCTAGATAGAGGTAGGAAGATGTCATTGGGTTGGTAAGTCATGTTGCATGATGAAAAAAGGTTTGGGTCAGCTTTTATATTGACAATTTGACCTTCAAGCTTAAATTTATTGTAATGATGAAGGGTAGAGGGGACACAACCCATGGAGTGGATGCAAGGTCATCCTAACAAAACATTGTATTAGAATTTTCATTCTAATACATAGAAGAGTTAAAGGAGTGCATGAGGTCCTAAATGAATATGAAGGACAATAATTACTAGGGTAGTGGTCATGGTGTCATTGAAGGATCAAAAAATGATTGAGGTTTTGGGTATGACATTATCTGGTAGGTTGAGTTGGTTATAGGCATGGGAGTAGATGATATTAATACTAGCTCCCCAATCAATCATGACCTATTTGATGTAGGTTTGGTTGATGTAAGTAGTAATAAAGAGAGGGGGATCTGGGTCATCAAGATGAATAGAAGGTATTTTTGAATCTTTAAAGCTAACAAGGTTGGAAATTTGGAGAGCACCAATAAAGACTAGTAGAGGTTGAGGGTCTTTAGGTTGTACCTCTATCGATTCTAATGCCTCTATCATTACTTGCTAATGATGAGGTGAAATAGAAATCAACTCATAGAGGCTCATCTTTATTGAGGTCTGGTGAAGTTATTTGAGCAACACTCTCCTGATTGATTTAGAGGGGTTAGATTGAGAGGTACCCAAGATAGATACCTTGGGTTTGGCTGGAGGTGAAGGTGTTTAAATTTTATTTGGTTGGGAGGTGGAAGATGGGTATGTATATGGTATGGACACTTTGGCCTTCCCCTTATCCTTTTATTGAACATGTGATTGCATTACCACATAGATAATATGGATAGAGGTAAGAGTTAGGGTAGGAGATTGGCTTGGTTCCTCATCACTCCGAGGTGAAATTGGGGGAGTAGGTAGGCATAGGTAGGCATTGGGTAGTGGTTGTTGGTTATTATATTGGTAATAGACTTGTGGGAGGTTCATCTATTAATAGTTCATCCTCATCATAGAGCTGATGGATAATGGTTTGGAGAGCCTTTTAGTTTTCCATGTCATGCCCTAGTGTCCTATGATAGGAACACACTTGGAAGTCATTATACCAGATTAGTTTTAGACTAAGAGGATCAAATAGATTGATAAGGGGTAAGGTCAAGCAAGAAGCTTGCAATAACCTTTGAAAAATAGTTGAGTAGGATTCAACTAAAGGTGGAGAGGGTTTAGAGGTTTTAGTCTTGGTTAGTGAGAAATAAGTCTTTTTGGTGATAGGCTTAGTGGTAGGAAGTTTGGGTAAGGTAGTGTTATTAGTTTATGTTTTTGGTTTATGCAAGGTAGAGGTTGATAAGTTAGAGGTAAGAGGTTTTAGGGTAGGTAGTTTGGTGATTAATGGCTTAGTGAAGATAGGTGTGTCCAAAATCAAGTGTGCTATTATAACCAACAATGGAGGTTTGGTTTTGGTTGAGACAATCAACTTCCTAAATAAAGTAGAGGGATGAGGCCCTAAGATAGAGGGCAAGGTTGAGGGAGGTAGGAGTTTGTCTCTCTATCCTTTTGGTGGCTTTACTTCCTTGGTTGATGTGGTTTTGTGTTTGGTTGTTGGGTTTGGTGAGATAAGCTCCACTTTTGTAGATGGGTGATTAAGGTTTTATGTAGGGAAGGTACGAAGGTTTTTGGTTGGTTTGGTCAGTTTGGTTGGATAAGGTGATTTGGTTGTTTAGAGTTTAGGTGCATTGGATGGTTGAGGAATTATTGGGTTGTTATAGGTTTTTTTGATTTGGTTAGTAAGATAGGGGTTTGGATAAGAGGAGTGGTGGGTTGGTCTACCAAAGGTGTGGTTGGAGGTTCCTACTTGGTGATGTAAGGTATCCCTAATTACTACTAAAATGTGCTCACTCCATGTTAGGGTTGGATACAAATTCCAATTTCTACACTAACTTAGAGAATGGTTTATAGACTAGTTTTAATCCCTGGGTAGTGGGCTCAAAAAATAAACCCATAGGTTGAGAAAGGGAAGCAATGACCTCATCCTTCTCCTCAATCAAAGGATGTAAGGTTTGGATGGGTCACTCCTCAGTGGGAGGTACATACATGGTGTCTTCCTCTTTGGGAATGATATCCAAAGGGGGAGTAAATTTCTCAGTGTTTGAAGGATATGGTAAAATGGTTGCTTGTTTTGGTATGTCAGTTGAAAGAGGGGTTGATGGCTCCATTAACTTAGTAAGTAAAGGAAGGGAACATGTTACTTCCTTAGTTTGGGTCTCTAAAATAGGATAAGGTGAATCCACTACCTCAATAAGTGGAGAGGGTGAAGAATAGGTAGATTGGGAGGTAGGTTCTTCAACAATGAGTGTGTTAAGAACCATATTGATGGTATGGGCATCATGAGAACACTCAACCTTATTTCTCTAATTTTTGGTAGGTGCATGATTGGGAAAAGGTTGCTATAAAATGTTAAGGGATTGGTTTGGAGGTGCATTGGGGTTGTCAAACATAGGCTCCCTCTTGTCAATGAGATTGGATAATGCTCTTGAAGGTATTACACCTACTAACATCATTCCCAACTACTTGATGGACAACACATAAGCCATTCTCATTGTACCAGCTAGGTGCAAAATGAGAAGAATCAAACTATTTATGGGGTTTGATAGGAGGAAGTTGTATGATATTAGCCTTCAACGACTTCTCAAGATCAAAGCATAAGATTAATCAAGTGGAGTAAATTTCTTTTAATTATTTCATTTTTGATTCCTCATGTTTTATTTTGAGGAGATAGAAGAATTTAGTTGGTTAACATATGATGAAGGAGCGGTTTTAAGGACAACCACATTTATAGTTCCCTTGCTCTTGGCATTGGTATTGGTTTGGTTGTGTGGTTTAGAGGAGGAAGTCTCATTATTTTTAGGTAGAGTTCTTTTTTTTCAACTTTAAATTTCCTTCATCGATGGATCTATTTTCTAGCTTACATGCCATGATAAAAGCTTTGTCAAAATTTTTGAAGCTCTGGACACATAGTGTAGAAGAGATGTGCTTGGCACATACCCAAGCAAAAAGTTCTATCAATTCAAGTTGGGGTAAGGAGAAAGAAAGATGATTGATTAGGCTCTTCTAATGAGAAAAAAAAAAGTAATAGATTCATCATCAAATTACTGAATAAAGGTAAATGATGGAAACCTTCTTGGAGATATTTATTGAAAAGTGATTCAAGAAAGTTTGAGCCAGCTAGGTGAAGGAGAAAAAATAGTGTTTGGTTATGGCACTATACCAATCCAATGTGAGACCAGATAGGGACATGGGGAAGGTATGAAGGAGGGCATCATCATAGGTAATCAAATAACATGCATGCCTAAGTGACCTGAGGTGTTGCTGGGGATCCTCCTTACTCTTAAACTTAGAAAACTTGGGGAGCTCCCATTGAGGAGGATATGGTCTAATAGGGATAAAGGGGTAAAAGGGATCCTTGTAGATCTGGTCATATGATAGGATGTTATGATAACTAGAGATGGATGACTCTATGGTAGTCATTTTATCTAGGAGAATTTTCATTAGATCTACTCAGGGTTTTGTACCTAAAAGGTTTTAAGGTGCATACTATTGTGGTATTTAGGTGATATAATGATAACTAGTAGGAGGTTGAGGAGTGGCCACATATTGGTATGTGGACATTGATGGTTGGGTGGATGTTATGTAGAAGTAGCTAGATGTAGGTGGTTGGGTAATAGGTAGATGTACATTCCCTTATGGGTTAGGGATGTAACTTAGGTTTGGTACAATGGGCACTTGTTAGGTAGGAGTAGTGGTTAGGTTGGTGATCAGAGGAAGGGTAGTGACCTTTGTACTAATTGGTGGTAAGGTAGAAGGTATAGACACCACAATATTTTAAAGTAGGATAGTAGTTAGTGGATTGGGGGTAGCCTAAGGAAGGTTGGCAATGCTAGTGGCAGGTAATCCCATGGTGAGGGGAGTATAGGTGGCTAGCGGTTGGGTTGATCCTAAGGTAGAGGAGTTATTGGTGGGGGTGGAAGGTATAAGGGTGTTTATAGGTTGGGCATGTTGGTTTTCCATAGTAGTATCAAAAGGATTACTGGTGGATGAGGAAGCTTTTATAGTTAATGGTTTGGTGGTCATTGTGGTAACATAAGTGTTTCTCATAAGGTGGGAAGGAATGCCATAAGGTGGGTCCATAGGTGGAAATGAATTAGGGGCAAGATGAGGCATAGTGTTGAGATAATGCTAAAGGGCCATAGGATTGTTATCTAAGAAGGTGGAAAAGTTCATATCTCCTTGGGGAAATTCTTGAGGGAAAGGAGGACTTCCCAAAGGATGAGGAGAGTTTTTGGGCTCTAAAACATACTCTATGGATGAGGAGGTTGAAGGGGTGGATTGGTTCAGTGATGGGTTTTGTTTTGATAGGTTCTTTTACTATTGATGAGTTAGAACCATCTAAGGTAAGGGAGAGAGAATACACAAACAATCTCACCACTCAAATAGAGAGAAGATAGGAAATGACCAAGGAAAGCAATCACATTCTAAAAAGTACATTAAGTCCTAAAGGTTCTTTTTATTCTCTCTTTTGGCTTATGACTTAAGATTTTAATAAATTATGTGACTCCACTTGGGCTGATAGAATAGGTACTAGAAAATAAATCTATGGATGGTTTGAGGTTGTTCATGCTCTAAAAAAGAATCTGTATTGAAAATTAATATGTGGCTTGGTATTGGGGCCTACCCCATCACTTCACGCATTGAAATAATAAGGGTGTCAGGGGCTTAACCACTATATACTGATTTTAGAGTTTATACTCAACTAGAGAGCTAAGTTGGTTCTCTCCTTGGTAATGACCTTGAAGTAGGATCACTGAGAAAGGGTAAGGTGACCGCTAGGTGATGAAATCCTTGTCAAGCCTTGTCTCAGGTTTGTTTTATGTTTGATTGATACAGGTGTTTTGGTTTAGTGTGTGCAAAAAAAGTGATGCGACCATTGCATTAATTTACTTTTACGTAAACTATGTGAGCTAAACTTATATGCAATCAATGTATGAAATTAATTTTAAGCCCAAAAGAAAATTTGATGTTGCTTATGAGCATATAATAGAGAGAAGAACATATAGATGCAAACAAAAGAAACCCAAGTAGAGACTCAAGGGTCCCATCGAGTGTGCCAGGGTGTTTTAGTGAATTTCAACTTATATTTTGAGAAAGAAAGAAGGAGAAAGTAAATATAGATATGATTGAAAAACCTATTTGATTATGCACACATTGAATTAGATGATTGTGAATAAATCCTCTTTGGCTTGGGAGGATGACCTAAAAATAAGACCACTAAATCAAATGGTTGGTTAGATAGATAGCTAGGTGGATTGCTTAATGCTAGCTAGATCATGGAAGTAAGAGCTTCCTCAGGGGCTGTCAATCCAGATATTTTAAACAATTAAGTTTAGAAAATAAAAGATAAAGTACTTTCATCAATAATAAAAGGGTAATGAAATTGAACATAAGAAATGCTTGATAAATAAATAGGCTAGAAATGACTAATATAGCAATAAACAAGTCAATACTAATGCTAAAAGAATCAAGTGTGCTTCAGAAAATAAGACAAGAGTCTATGAATAGGTAGGGACATAAAAAGTTGGGTTTAGTTGAGGGTAAGAGGGTGAAAATAACTTGCTATTATTTTATGCCATAGTGACCATCTATAGTTGATGTAACCTTCAATAGTTAAGGTGACCATCGATGGTTGAGGTAACTATAATTGGTCAAGCTGACCATTGGCAGTTATTGTGTGTAAGCTATGGGTAATAAATGGATGATTGATGAGATTCTAGAAGGAAATTTTGGGAGGTGGGTTTATGCTAGGTTGATTGAAAAATACAAATAAAGTAATTGAATACTAGAAAATATATACTTAGCTTTCAGAAGATTGATCAGATGCGTGGTTGAGATGGTTGTCTCATTGATAGAGTTTGGCATGATTCTAGTAGATTAACAGTACTTGGTTGTTGATTGAGGGCCTATGGTAAGTTGGTTCTCTGACATGGTGGTCAATCATTGGATCGCTGGAAGAATACCTTCAAAAGAAAGATCTAGATGCAAAAATCTATTGATAGTTGTGGATGGATCTCACCTCCTAATCCTCTCTTTTTATAGGCGAGGAAGGAGAGGTACAATAAGATGTTAATTAAGCTTTATAATTATAAATCCCACATATAATGGCTCACACGTGGATTTAGATAAGTTATTTTTAGAAAATCAAGGTGGGGTTGATGTGGATGTTTAGTTGATTAGGTGGTGCAACCCTAATCATCATTGGTCAAGGTGACTGTCGATAGTTATCTTGACCATCACCAGTCAAGGGCCAAGGTAAAAAGGTGGTTAAAGGGTGGGCTTATTTAGTTGGTCAAACTAACCATGGTTAGGCTTGGTTAGGGATCAAAGGGTTAAATTCATCCTAAGGGGGTCCTAAGGCAGTCCAAGGGTGTTTCAACAATTAAAATTATGGTGTGCATATTTTTGTGTCTACACCCATATATATCTAAATCATGAAAATAAACTATATATTATGTAAGTGTGGAGGTCATTAATTTATGAAATGATCCCACTAAAATCTATAGATACTAAAAAAGTGTGGAGGTTATGCCTTTATTACATGCCCCCACTGAAATATAAAAACTTTGAAAAGGTAGAGGTCATGCTTTCATGACATGCCCCCACTGATATGCCCCATTTTGAGGTGAGAAAAATAGAATCTATTGGGTTACCTTACCTCAAAAGGATAAGATAGTTGTATAATCTTTGTATGAATCATGTAGCATATAGTGATAACATGTCTAAGTAGATATATCAATGAAACTCATAGTATGTGATCACATCAAGTTATAAGATACATGATATGGGTCATAGAAATGTGTAAAGAATAAAAATAAAATCTTGAAAAGTAATAAGGAACACACACAAAAGGCTTCAATGTAATGCAAACTATTGGTCTTAGGAGACTATATACAAGGGGAATTTTTAAATGCCACACAATCTAAAGGAATGACATATTCAAATGTCCATTCAACATAAAATGGAATAGGGGCCTATTAAAAAGTAACACATTCAAATGTTTAACAATCAAGACAATAAAAATTGATGGAAAACACTCAAGGAAGTGAAAAATAAATGAAGCATAAATGACCATCATAAGCATATCTGATGTAGGGGTTAAGGAAGATTAGGTATACAACCTTATTTAGAGATAAATTCAACTTGATAATCAATATTTATGCTACAAGATCATATCCTTTATTCATTATGTTGTCTTGACTCACTAGGAGTTAACCCTTGAATCAAACTTGAAAATTCAAGAAAATGAGAAGATAGGGTTTATAGTCCTTGTATTAAGGTTTGCAGATTGAGAAACCTAAATATCTTTCCCTCTAGGTGGAATTTTTTTTAAAACCACTTTAAACACTTAACATGCATCCTAACACTCCTTTCCACAAAGTTTCATGATTTTTGACTAGTTTATTTTTGAATTAAAAGGATTTGAGTGATTTAAAACCCTTCTTTAGGGTTTTCTAACTATGCAAAGGTAGTGAGCTTAAATTCAATAGGAATTTAAAAATTAAGACCTATTTTGGAATATTTTTGATTGGAGAATAATCCCCACCACACATATATCCTATTCTGCCACTTTATTTTAGCACCTAACCAATTTCAAAACATGGTGAAAAACAACTTTTCTTGCTTGTTTGAACCCTTTTCTTGACTGTAGAAAACCATGTACTATATCTTTAGGCATGTAACATGAATGAACACTATTCCAAATTAAAAAAATGATTTTAAATGAGAAAAAAAAATCACTTACATGTAATCTCAAATTGAAATTGAAATACGGAACTCAATAAGGTATACTTTCATTGTTTTGGGTGCAAACTATGTGACATAACACTATATAAAACCCCTATTTTCAAAAATTCTTCCTCTTTTTATTTAAATATTTAAAGTTATTGATGTTTTATTACTTTTTTTTCTCTCCCCTCTCTTATTTTTCATGCACTCTTATCTCTCCTGAGTCTCCTTCCTTTGATCCAAGCTCCTTAACTATTTAACTAACTTCATAAAATCAATGTAAGTCTTAACCTTAATTGCATTTGACAATCAATTATGAGTTAAACCATAAGAACTATTTAAAAACATGTCCTAAGATATTTATTTACCCCTCCATGAAATATCATGACCAAAAAATTCACTAGGAGGTGAGAAATACTCCTAAAACACCTTAAACAAGTTTAAAAATTCAAATTTCCAATTTTGGTGAGAAACTTGAAAATAAGCCACAATGGTCAATATAAAGAGAATTTAAGCATGAAAAATATTTTAATTGATAAAATATAACCTCATAAACTATTCAAGACCAAAATTATGAAGAATAAAGAACTAAAAGTTAATGCTCCTACATCAGACCCCTTAAGTACAAAAGCATTCATGAGCTCCTACTCATGAGGTCTTGAATGGTACTTCCATATTAAAATATTTATGATGAAGTCAACCAAGAATAATCTTAAAAAGTATGATTCTTCCACTTAACTAAATATTTGAAGTACTCCTTACCTATGGTTCTTTTGTCAACTTGTTTATCCAAAATAGCTTCTAGTTTATCTTTTTGTGCCTTGGGTAATTATTGTTTCCAATCAATGACCGATTCATAATCATCTTTAGATGATTTTTCTATGTATTATTTTTCTCTATAAGGATATAAGTATGCTACATTAAAAATAGGTGAGATTCCACTATCATATGGGAGTTCTAGTTCATAAGTATTAGCAAAAAACTTTCAAAAAACCTTGCAAGGTCCTATCTTCTTCAATTTCAATTTATTGTATTCACCTTTAGGAAACCTCTCATTCATAAGTTGTGATAACACTAAATATCCTACTTAAAATTTCACTTCCTTTCTTATTTTATCATCATCTCCTTTGTACATACTATCTCTCAACTCTAACTACTTTTTGACTTACTCATGTAGCTCTTGCATGGCTGTAGCAAAGTATTCACCTTAAACACTCCTCTTCTCTTGCTTACCCAAATATCTAAGATCATAAACACCTCTTGGATTTATCCCATAAAAAATATAAAATGGACTAAATCTTGTACTCCTATTAGGTGAATCATTGTATGCAAATTCAACTTGGGCTAACACCTGATCCCATTGCTTTAGACTGTCACTTACCAAACATCTCAATAGATTCTCTAAGCTTCTATTGAAAACTTTAGTCTGACCATTGATTTGGGGATGGTAGGCTGAATTGCAACTTAATGTGGTTCCTAAATTCTTCCATAGTGTTCTCCAAAAATGTCCAATAAACTTCCTATCCCTTTCATAAATAATGCTTCTAAGAATTTTATGTAACCTTACCAAGTATTTAAAGAATAAATTAACAATGTTTTTAACATCACTTATCTTTTTACATGGTTTGAAGTATGCCATTTTCAAAAATATATCAACAATTAAAAAATGAAATCATCACCTCATTGTATAATTGACAAACCTAATACAAAATCCATACTTATTGCATCCCATGGCCTGCTTGGAATAGGTAGTGGCTGATATAGACCTTCGTTTTGACTATTTATTTTAGCATGTTGAAAAATCCTCCATTTTTCCATAAATTTCATGACATAAAAATTAATTTTTTGAAAATAATAATATTCATTCAATTGAGAAAAGGTCTTTTTTTGTCTAAAATTTCTTGTTAAACTGCCACTATGCTTTTTTTTGAGTAAATTATCTCTCATAGGCCCCTTGGGTATGCATAGTTATTTGCCTTTAAATAACAATCCTTATTAAATCATGTAATCCATGCATATAATCCTATCCATGATTTTTGGATTAATACAAGCCTCATATGCTTCCTTAAAATCTATATCTTCCTCATACAACTCCTTTATTGAATCAAATCCCAAACTACCCACTTGAGATTTATGTGTTAGTGAGTGAATGTGCAAACTAAACTTCCTAATCAAATGTAATTGCCATGTGGATAGAATCATGGTTTGTTTATATTATATAATTTATTCTATTTTTTCCAATGGTTGGTCTATTTTGACATCGATGGCATTACAAAGAAACATAATATGAATTGGCAGATGTATGCACTAAATATTAGACTTAGAGGTTAGAACAATAACAACTTTTAGGCTATATATTTTTTCAAAATGAAATAAAATAGGTTCAACTTCTACAAAATTATTTTTTTGTATTCACTAGTCCCTGGATTTGGTTAAAAGGTTATAATATAGTTTTTTACTTAAAATATATGCATATATATGACTAGTGTTCTAGTTGTTATAAAGAATTATGATGGAGAGTAAATATAATATCGAATATGATTTCCTTATGTTTATCTTGAATTTTATGAAATTATATGTATGAGAGTGTATTTCATGTGTAATTATTTTTCTAAGATTTTTGTGAGTATTTTCTATATATAATTACTGTGCAAGTGAATTTTCCTTAATACAAGATCTATGATTTTAATCTAGATGTTAAAAAATAGTATTTATTTATAAATCCCAGTAATATTATTCTTTAGACCATAAGGCTATCCTTTTAATTATCATGTTTTGGTAAAACCCAATAATTGATGCTAAAAATGGTGTGGTGAGCATGGAACTTATTAGCCAAAGAGATGATTCGATGGCTACCTAGTCAAAGAGATGTAGAAACCTAGTTATAATAAAAGATTCATAATTTCATAGAGGGAGAAACATAAATAATTGTTGGAAGAAAGATAAATAAGGGGCGGTGAATCAGTATTTAAAAACATTTATTTTAATTTCACTTAACCATTCATGAACATTCATTCAAGCATGTAGATCAAAAAATGACTAACCATCCATATATGCATGAAACATAAGAACACAAGATAACATAAATTATATGTGGGAAAACATAAAGGGGATGGAAACCAAATGATATATGAAAATGGACTAAAATCCTATAAGACAAACACCAAATTTAGTGAAGCACCAACTTCACATGGAATACCAACCCTAATTATCTAAACACCAACTCAACTAGGCTTTAACAAGCACCTATTTTCAAGGAGGAGGCACCAACCCCCTAGATGACTCAACACCAACTCATCCAATTAAAGAAATTGATCACCTTAATAATATATTTTTTATTATACAACAAATGATGATCTTATTTCTTATCTCTTCACACACTTCTATCCCTCTCAAACTAGCCTCTAGCATTCTTCACTCAACTAACCCTCCTCTTGACTTGGTTATGTCATATGACCTTATTACTCATATGAAAAACCTCTATAAAAGATTCATCACTAATTTTATACACTCCTTTGATGGTCTATAAGACCTTAATCTAATCACTAATATGTTATTTTGTTTGCTTACTCACACACACACAAATTGGCCTAAAATTGCCTAGTATTTATACAAGTCTCTTGTTTATATCCTTATTAGTCAGCCAAACACCTTTAATCTCTTAGGTCAAACATGAAATGGATCTTATGAAATCTCATATATATGTATAAAATGTGATTTTAGTCTTTTTAGGTCTGACCTACCTTAATTAGGCCTTATTTCATCTTTAGGTCTCATGGAGACCTAATCTCATTAGGCCTACTTAGCGCACGTTACCCTTTGATATTATTAGAGCACATTGAAACACCTCACATGGAATGAACACATAAAATTACACTCAAATAGATACATGATAATATCATATAGGATCCACAACACTTTTTAGCTTGAACCACCACTTGAAGCACACCATTAGTAATATTCACAATTAGGACTGTGCATATCCAAAATGTCTGTCTTGAATAACTGAAGCATAAATACAATTTTACCAAACAACCATGGAAAAAAATCACATATATAGAAGAGATACCAGGCATGATAATAGTTATCCTTGGTCACATAGGAGAGAGATACTTTGAGATAGGGAATAGCATGGGCACCAACACCTGTAGCACCAAGGATGATTCATATGTCAATATACATTGTTATAGTAGAGGAGCTCTGATATTATGAGGCACTATTATTTACCCACCTTATAGATGATCCATATTTTTATGAGTATGTGACATAATGAGGGGGTGGGGGATCCAAAATTACTACACCAAGTTAGTGGGTAGCATCCATAGGTGCACAGAGTGGTCCTACAGGTGGATAAGATCTAGGGAGTAGTAGTGTTCTAGCACCTTAGATTCTCATGAGACTTTGTATTTTGATGTATTATATGATTTTGATACTAGCCTATGAGCTGATGTAGTGATATGCATATTATTTTGAGAGATGTAGATGTTATTGTTATATATATATGATTACTTTGATTATGAGTTCATGATGTGGTTATGGTTATGGATATGGCTGATGGATATGATTATTTAATTTATGTTCATGATGTGATGATGTTTTTTTATGATGTGATGTTACTTATGGTTATGATGATTTTATGATTAGATTATATTTTTGATTATTAGATTATGGTTCTTATGATTAGATTATGTTTATTATGTGTGATGTTATGCTTGGTTATGATGTGATGTTATGTTATGTTAGACATGTATATGTTTTAAATTAGTGAATATTTTCTTCTTTATCTAGATAGATATGTGATGGATAACATATGTGTATGACTCATTGATGTATAAAATAAATGATTAAAATGTTATGATGATTTGATGTGTTTGGTTAGTAGGATGAAATAATGTTCGATGTATGAGATTGGTAATTTTGCATTTTGATTAGATTAAGGTGAAATAATCTTAAACACATAGAGTAAGTTAGATAACAAAACTAAATGTGAGAATAGATGAGACAATAAAAAAATACAATCATATTTAATGAATGCATCAATAAATAGGTATGAGAGAATAAGAAGACAAGATGCTTCTTCTTTGGAAAAGACTCAAATAAACTAAAGTTAGATCAGCTTATGAACATAAACCCTTAAAATAATTCATATTAACATTCATTAGTAAGTTAAACATTTTTTTGATCACGGGATGTCAAGTAAGCTTAAAAATCCCTTGTTGATAGAAGGAAGATGGATGATGATGGAATCTTCTTGTGAGACTAACATGTCTCTTTTGTAGGTTACCAAAGAGCCATTATAAACAAGTCCATGTCATATAAGGTGTAGAGTGATTGATATAGGAAGTCTACATATGAAAATCCAATTTTAACCTCCAAAATTATCTTTACCTTTTTTGATTTTGATAATGGGTCTTTTGATATTTTTCTATTGATTGGGAAACTAGGCAAGCTGATCAACACAAGAAGCTTCTAAAAAATTGCTGTTCTTTAACAAATGCTTTACTCAACCATCTTTCAAGGGAGTGGTCTAAGTTTGTGAGATTTATTTAAGTCTTTTTATAGTTATCCTTCAAGGGAGAAGTCAACCTTGCATTAAGAAATATTGATTGGTTTTGGTAGCTATCCTTCAAGGGAGCAGTTTGTGAATGCTTGGAATGACCCATAAAATATATGATTTTGAGATTTTTTGTGATTTTTTTAGGATATTGACATGGATTTTATTATATAGTCTTAAAAGGTTCACCTTCATTAAGGTATGACTAAAGTAAAATAAGGTTGATAATGGGTAAAGGAGTTTTAAGTGACAACAACCATGGGAACCCATCTTGTAAAGGGGCAAAGAGTACCGTTAGAATCATGCCATGGGTAGAGCCATGGTACCCATGTTCAATATTAGGCTAAGTTTGTGATGGATAATCACATGATCTAGCTTTAATTGGTTATCCTTAACATAAGGAGATGAATATTGGTGAAAATAAGGGATGAGTTTAAGTTAGACAAAAGGTGAGTTAGATCTTGTTTAACAAAAAAAGGTTGAAGGTGTGAAGCATTAAGGGGTTTAGGTTCTAGGTTCCTTTAAAGAGAGGACAAATAGTAAGCTCTTAATCCATACTTGTACATTATTATATAAGGTCCAAGCCAACTAAAACCAAACTTGACCCACTGTATTTTATCTATATTGGTTACATGTTGATTTTACTTTAAGACAAGATTTATAATATTAAATTTTCACACTTTGAGGTGCTTGTTATAAGTACACTTGATTAGTTATTGATAGACATAAAGATGAGTAAATGTGGCTAAATGACATTTATCAAGTAGATAAAGTTGGGATAAACATTATTGACAATAATGACCCTTAAAAATGATATCCTATAGAGATATATAAAGAGAGGGGATTTAGAATTTGATAATCAAGACAACATCTACTCCAAAGACAAGAGAGAAAGGGGTAGAAACCATAGGGGTTAAAATGCTAGTAAGATACACCCAAAAGGTGAAGGGGATGTGTAAATGGCAATCTTGACTAGATGTATTAACCATTTTAGTTAGCATGTTATTAAGAATTTTGTTAGAAGCTTTAGCTTGTCCGCTAGCTGAAGGGTGATAAGGTGATGAGAAACTTAAATTGATACCAAATGCATCACAAAGGCCTTAGACTTTATTATTCTTAAAAGAGTTACCATTATCAATGATTATTTTATATGGAACACCAAAATGATAGATAATGTGATGGTTTATAAAATCAACAATATTTTTGGCTTTGTTTGAGATGAGAAGAATAACCTCTACTCATATGGTGAAATATTCTATTGCAATGATGAGAGAATGATGTCACTTCAAAGAATAGGGGATAATTTTACCAAAAAGATCCAGACCCCATTGTGAGAAGGGCCAAAAATATTTGGATACTTGGAGACTATGAATAGGTTTATGATGTAAATTGGTGTGTTGTTTAAATTTAACACACTTATTCACATAATCACAAAAATATTGGTTAAGATTAGGCCAATAGTGTCCAAGGCAAAGGATGCATTTAGTGATGACTAAGCTACTAAAGTGTCCCTCGAAAACCCCATCATGTGTTTCCCTAATAGTATAAAAGGCCTCATGAATTTTTAGGTAGTAGAAAATAAGGTCACCAAATCCATGCTTATAAAGGATTCCCCCTAAAATGGTGTAATGAGAGGTACCCTAAATGAACACTCTTAGACCATTCCTAAAAATATTGGAAGGGATGATGGAAAGGTTGAGATAGCCAAAGATATGGCTATACCAAATGTCAAGTTTGGTCTCTTATACATTAAATATGGTTAGAGAAGATGATTTGATATAAGAATGCTTGATAAGATGATGGATAATGATAATTATGTTAGAGTCAGAAGGTGTGGATGAGATCTAAGAAGAGAGAAAAGCCATTGTATAGACAACATTGTTCATAGATCATGGAATAATTTGGATAAGATAGTGTTCAAATGTCACCAAGAGTATATCAACTACTTTCTTATACTCTTGAAAAATATCATCCTTGCATTGATAAGATCCACTAATTTAGTCGACCATGAGTTGGGAGTCACCAAAAACACTGATTATCTTGACTACCAAGGTTAAAGTAGTTTGGAGACCTATCACTAGGGCTTCATACTTGACCATATTATTGGTATAATCAAAGTCAATTTTGAAGGAAGAGGTTCAAAATCAAGGGGAATAAGGATGATATCAGATCCCCCACCATGTTGATATTTTGATCCATCAAAGAACATGGTCATTTGATAGGTGATGTCTTCTTGAGAAAGGGTTACGATGGACTCATCAGGAAACTCAAGGAAGGATGGTTGGTTATCTGATAAGGGTGTTTTAACCAATTGGTTCATGATGACTTGCCCTTTTATTAACTTATGTTGGTGGAACTCAAGGTCAAAAATAGTTAAGAGCATGATCCACTTAGCCATATACTAGTTTTGGTATGGATTGGAGTGCATATACATAAATGGGTCAGTATTGGTTACGACATAGGTCTTATGGTTGAGAAGGTAGTGGCAAAGTTTGGAGGTGATGAAGACTAGTGCGAGGCAATTTTTTTTGGTATGGGTGTATTGAGTCTCATACTCTATAATCATATAGCTTATGTAGTAGATAGCTTGATCTTTATGCTGCTCATCTCAATGTGATAACATTACTCTTAAGGAGTGGTTGGTGGTATAAATATAAAGGTAAAAAGGTTAGTCTTCTTTGGGAGGAATGAGGATGGGTGGAGATAGAAGGTAATCTTTAAGTAAATCAAAGGCCATTTGATAGTCTTTGTTTCACTTAAAAGATACATCCTTTTTCAAAAGGTTGTGAAAAGGTTGGCATTAATCAGAGAGTTGAGAGATAATGTGATGAATGGATTGGAGCTTGCCCATAAAGCTATGGATTTTATTAATGTCAGTGGGAGGAGGCATGTCAAGGATTACTTTAATTTTGGTAGGATCAACTTCAATTCCTTGAAGGGAGATGATAAATCCAAGGAGATTTCTTGAAAGGACCCAAAAATACACTTCTTGGGGTTAAAGCAGACACGGTAATGGATGAAGCATTCAAAAATAATCTTAAGAATGGCCAAATAATCTTTATAATATTTGGATTTCCCAAGAATGTCATAGACATAGTCTTCTATGATTTTATGAATAAGGTCATGGAAGATGTAGATCATAGCATACTGGTAGGTTTTACCAACATTCTTCAGACTAAAAGGCATGACCCTATAGCATAAATTTACGTAGGGGGTGATAAAGGTGGATTTGTGTTGATATTTAAGGGTAATTAAGATCTAACTATAACTTGAGAACTCATCCATAAAAGATAGCATCTCATGGTCGCCTGTAAGATCAACAAGCTAGTCAATGCTTGGTAAAACAAAGCCATCCTTTGAAAAATCAAGGTTAAGGTAATGAAAGTTTATATAAATTCAAAGTCACTATGTGGATTTGGTAATAGGGATGATGATCGAGACCCATTTGGGATAACTAATGGGTTAAATGAAATTTACAAATAGGAGGTGTTGATGTTCTTTTTTGACGAGAAGAGCTATGCGAGGGTGCATCCACCAAAGTTTTTACCCAACTTGACATCATGGTTTGTAACTATATTATGGGTGGTGATGGAAGGGTAAATTCTTGGTATATCACTATAAGACAAAGAAAATTCTATGCTATGATATTTTAGGAAGGAGGACAAATTCTGGAGCTCTATGGAATTTAGTGATCGGTCAATTTTGATAATACATAGGTTATATGAAGTACCCACATTGATATCCATAGTGGATTTATTTAACATTGTTGAAGTATTAAGGGGAAGGGATTTGTGGATATAATAATCTTCTACACCAAGATAGGCAAGAATGGAATCATCATCCTAAAACTGAATGGTATTAATGGTAAGAGAGTCATCTCCTACCATCTCAAGATGAGTCAGTGGAATGGTTATAGTCTCCCCATCCTTTTAAAAATTTAGGGGTCCAAGGATGATCATATTGATGAAAAAAATAGTTAAAGGGGATGATGTCAAAATCCTTAGATGTTGATGGTGGAGTGGATAGTGAAGATGGGACTTCATCAATAATGATAATGGGAGGCAATTTTGTTGGTTCTTTGGGTAGAGTGAAATTGAGACCAAATATTTCGTGAGGCTTTTGAGTCTTACATGGAGGTAACTCGTGTGGTCCATGATTGTAACATCCTAGACTAAATCCCTTCTAAACACACCTATGGAGGTATGTATTGGAACTAAATCCCTTCTAAACACACCTATGGAGGTATGTCTTGGAAAACTCTAGTTTATCTTGGTAGGAGAAATCAGAGGTGAATGATAGAGGAGAAGAGGAGGTGGCAAGTGGTTGATCAAGTCCTCCATAGATAAGATTTATTTAGAGATTGGGAGGCCCAAAATAAATAGTGGTTTTAGTATTGGGGTCATAATTGGGGTTCTGGTCAAGGTTCCCATACTCCTAGGGAGTAGGGAAGGAATCCAAGGCTAAGAGGTGATACTCCCCAAGTGAGAGACATTGGAATGTGGAGGGTCCTTCATACAGATTTAAGTAGTAGGAATGGATGAGAGAGTTGGGGCTTAGTATGTAAAAGAAGTGGAATCATCATTGGTTGATGAAGACTTGGTGGTTGGAAGGAGGAGAACATCATCCAGGTAGTACATCATGTTGTATTATGTAAAAAGACTTGGGTCAGATTGTATGGTAACTACTTGACCTTCATGCTTAAATTTTATGCAATGATGTAGGGTGGATGGTATAAAATTTATGGAATGGATCCAAGGGCATCCAAGCTAGACATTGTATTGGAACTCACCTTGTACTATGTAGAAGAGCTCAAGTAGTGTGCAAGGTCCTAAATTAATGTGGAGGATGACAATTCCTAGAGTTGTTGCTATAGTGTCATTGAAGGAATAAATCATTGCTATGGTTTCTAACATAATGTTCTTTGATATTTTTAGCTATTTATATGCATGGGAAGAGATAATTTTGATGCTAGCCACTCCATCAATCATAAATATCTTGATGTGGGTTTGGTTGATGTATCCAATAATAAAGAGAGGAAGATCTAGATATTAAGGATGAACATATGGTATTTATGAATATTTAAAGGTAACAAGGGTGGAAATCTAGAGGGCTCTGACAAAGGCTGCTAGAGGTTATGGGTCTTCTGGTTGGACCTATATAGACTAAAATGATTCTATCATTTCTTGGTGGTGATGGGGTGAGGTATTAATTAGTTCATATAAACTCATCTTCACTGGTGTTTGGTGAAGTTTCTTTAGAACTACTCTTTATATTAACTCAAAGGGGTTGGATTGAGAGGTAGAGGTTTCTAATTGTTTGGTCAAGATGATGGTGGGTTAAATAGTGGAGGTGGAAGGTTGGGTTGATAATGGCATGGTTGAGGGGTCTTGCTTTGTTGGGTAAGGAAGCCTAAGATGGTACTAAAATGTGGCACGATCCACATTGGGTTGGGATAGGTACTCCAAATTTTGAACCAGTATAGAGAAAGGCTTATAAATGAATTTGATCCCTTTGGTATTGGTCTCAAAGGACAAACCCATGGGTGGAGAGAAGGGAGTGGTTACCTCATCTTTTTCCTCAATCAAAGGTTCCAAAATTTGGGAAGGTGAGTCTTCATAAGAGATGTAGATAAAGTGACCTCTTCCTTAAGAATGATTTACAAAGGAAGAGTGGATTGCTATATGATGAAAGAGAAGAATATGGTGGTAATAGCTACCTCTTTTGGTATGTCTTCCAAAGGAGATGTTAGTAGCTTCACTACCTTGATAAGTGGAGAAAGGGGTATAGTTGTTTCCTTTTTTTTAGTTTCCAAAGGAATAGAAGGTGACTCCACTAATTTAATAAATGGAGGGGAAGGAAATGTGATTTGGGAAATGGTTTCTTTAATAATGAGTTCATTAATAACCACATTAATAATATGGACCTCACGGTTGTGAGAGGATTCCACTCTATTATTTTCATTATTTACAGAAGGGGCAGGGCTAGGGAATGATTGTCTAAAGATGTCAAGTGATTGATTTGGGGGTGTATTGGGGTTATCCAACACAAGTTCCCCCTTGTCAATTATAATTTGGAATTTTTTTTTGAAAGTATCTCACCTACCAACATCATGACCAATGATATGATGAAAGACATAATTCATTCTCCTTATACCAACTAGGTATAAGGTGAGAGGAATTGAATTACTATGGAGACTTGATTGGTGGGATTTGTATGATATTTGATTTTAACAACCTTTCTAAGACCAAAGCATATGACTCCCATAGTAGAGTAAATTACTTTTGGTTGTTTTAGCTTTGTTTTCTAATGTTTTGATTGGAGTAATTGGAAGAGTTGGCTTGGTTAAAAACTAGTGGAGGAGTAATTTTAAAGAGAACCACATTCATGGTTCCCTTTTTTTTGGTGTTAATGTTGGTTTGATTTTTAGGTTTGGAGGAGGAAGCCTCATTTGATTCAAAGGTGGAATTCTTATTTCTCAATTTTAACTTACCCTCATCAATGGATCTATTCTATAACTTCTATGCCATGGTGAAAGATTAATTAAAATTCTTAAAAGTCTGAACCCATAAAGTGGATGAAATGTTTTTGACACAAGCTCAAGCAAAAATCTCAATCATCTTGAGTTGGGGAAAAGAGAAAGAGAGTTGTTTTATCAAGCTTATCTAATGGGTTATGAAGTCAGTAATAGGCTCATCATTAAATTACCAAATGGAGTAAAGATTGGTGATGGAAACTTTCTTAGAGATGTTTATGGAAAAGTGATCTAAGAAGGTTTGAAATAGTTGGGAAAAAGAAAAGAGAGAGTGCTTAGTAATAACACTATACCAATATAGTGTCAGACCTAATAGAGACATTGCAAAGGTATAAAGAAGGAGAGCATCATCATAGGTAATCAAAGAGCAAGAGTGTCTAAATTCTCTTAGATGTTGTTGAGGGTCTTCTTTGCTCTGAAATTTTGAAAATTTTGGAAGTTCCCTTTGAGGAAGATAAGGTCAAATGATGACAAATGGGTAAATTGGTTCATTAAAAATTTGGTCATATGATAAGAGGTTATGGGCACCAGAAATAGATGACTCTAAAGTGGTCATTTCTTCCATTAAAATTTTAACAATATTTGTTTGCGATTGTTCACCCCCATAGTTATAGGGTAGATTATGTTAAGTTTGGGTAGGTGCATCATAAGGGTAACTGGTGGGAGGTTAGGAGTTTGCCACATATTGATATGTGGAAATGGTGGGTTGGGAAGATGATATGTATAGGTAGGTGGATATAGGAGGTTAGGTAGAGGATGGAGCCATATACCCCTATGGGTTAGGAATGTAACTACGGTTTGGTGAAATAGGAGTGTATTAAGGAATTGACATGGGTTGGGTTGGAGGTATGGTTAGGTTGATAGGTTGAGGATGGGTAGTAATCTTGGTACTAATGGGTGGGAGGGTAGAAGGCATAAGAACCACCAAGCTCTGGAATAGAGTGGAGGTAGGTGGTTTAGAAACAAGAGGAAGGGTGGTAATACTAGTAGAGGGTATTCCCATGATAAGCAAACTACCAGTGCCCAAAGGTTGGGTTGCTCCTATACTAGAAGGGTTATTAGTTAGGGTGGAAGGTGTTTGGGTATGAATTGGTTGGGTGGGTTGGATTTAGATGGTGGTATTGGTGGGATTATTGGTAGAATAAGATGCTTGGGTGACTAAGGGTTGGGTGGAAATGGTGGAAATAGAGGTGCTGCCCATAAAGTGGGTTGACATAACATAAAGTGAGTCAATAGAAAGAACCAAAGCAAGGGAATGGTGGGATATAGTGTTAAAGTAATGTTGAAGGGCTATGGGGTTGTTATACAAAAAAGTGGTGAAATCTACATCACCTTGGGCAACTGTCGAAGGATACTAGGACTTCCAGAAGGATGGGGAGAACTCTATACATTTAAGATGTACTCCATAGATGAAGGATAAGAGGAAGATGGATTATTAGGAGGTGGATACTAATTTTATTGGTTTATTAGTTGTTTCCTAGTTAAAACCATGCAAATAACAGAAAAATGAAGATACAAGAGATCTCACAGTGCAAAAGAGAAGCAATCAAAATAAAAAGATCTCAAGGAAAACAATGCATATAATAATGTGCATTAAAATCCTAGGATACTTTGTTATCTCTCTTTAGGCTTATGCCTCAATTTTAAAGAAATTATGAAGACCAACTTAGGATTGTAGAGTAGGTATTAGAAGAAGATATCTAAGGATGGTTTTAGGTAGTTAAAGGCTCTCAAGATCTATACTAGAACTTGGTACATGGCTTGATATTGGGGTCTATCCCCTCACTTCACACACCTTAGTGATAAGGGTGTCAGGTTCTTACCCAAAATATACTGAGTTGCTAGAGATTATACTCAACCAATGTATTGAGTTAGTTCTCCCCTTGGTGGTGAAATCTATGTATGATAGTCAAGGAAAGTTGACCACTAGGTGATGAAATCCTAGTTAGGGCTTATGTCAATGTTTTGATGTTTAATTTAATTTGAATTTTTGTATTATGTGTGTGGAGAGAAGTGAGATTATGATTAATTTACTTGACTAAATTAAGCTATGTGAGTTAATCAATACAAGCAAACAATGGATGAAAATTTAATTTTAATCTAAAATAAAAATTTGATGTATTTTTAAATGAATAAAAAATAACTAAGATGCACCTAGATATGATGATGATAATGTAAATCCTAATCCTAGGATGAATAATTTTTATTTTCATAAGTGAAAGAAAAACAAGACAATGCTTACTTTTTTCTAAGAAAATAAAAGAAACTAAAACTTGCATTTTGGAGAGAAAGAAAAGAGATAAGGAACATTTGATTTTTAGAAAATAATGCAATGGATGAGTATTATCTAATACAACTAAATGTCTTATAGCTACAAACCTAAGAAAAAGCTCAAGGGTCCCACCAAGCATGCCAAAATGTTTCATTGAAATTTTGATTTATTTTATTTTTGAAAGAAAGTTGTAAAAAATTGAAAGAAGGGTGAGGTTAGTATAGCTTGATATGTTGCACATGTGTTGATCTAGATGATTATAGAGAATCATCTTTATCTGGAGATGAATGACCTGTAGATTAAAAAACACTAAATAAATGGTTGATTAGCTGGGAAGTAGGGTGGATTACCTAGCATAATCTACATCTAAGAAGCATACACTTCTTTGGAGGATATCAATCCACACTTTTAAAACAATCAAGTTCTGAAAATGAAAGATAAATTGCTTGCATAAATAAGAAAGGATATTAAAATAAAAAACTACTCCATGATCTGACAAGACTAAATATCCTTCAATATCCTTTTAAGCTTGATTGGCACTATAGGCTTTATCTCTTCATCAACCATTTGATCATCAATATGAGATGACAAAATAAATTCCTAAGTATGTTATATCATAAAAAATAGTCCATTTGAGCTTGTAGACTGATCATGACCCTTCTTTTCTATCTTTGGTTTCCATACATTCATTTTCCTTCTTTCTTGCACTTTAGGGGCTTCAAACCTCATGTTTTGACATGATGACCTTATAAATTTGTTAGGATAAAATATTGAAATGTGTCCTACATCATGACAACTATATAAAACTACCTTGTACATACTTCTTAACTGATTTGAACTGTGACTCCTTCCATAGTCCCATGAGTACTCATTCTTGGAGAGTCTTCTATACTCTCTTGCTCTATAACCAAACTAATTGCATAAAAAACAATAGCCATTGAATGAACTAACATACCTCATAACATTAGGCTGTTTGATAGGTATTTTTAAGTTGATCTTCTTATCTTCAATAACCTTCTCTTTGACTTGAACTACCACCTTTTGGTCTTCTTTGAAACCAAGACCTATCTTATCACTTGCAAACTTTTGACTACTCAAGATGTCATCTAGAGCCTTAGTGATATTTTCAGAATTAAAAATGATCTTCACCTTGATAGATGCTTGATCCAACTTAGCTTTTAGTGATTCTACTTCAATTTTATACCTAGTGCATTCTTTGTCTTTAGTCTTTAGGATTACATTAACTACCTCTATCTGTGTGTCAACTTGATTGATGATCTCATCATACTCCTTAGATGTGTTACTCAACATTTACTCAAAAAATACAATCTAATCCTCATAGTCCTTAACTAATGATCTTAGTTTGTGATTCTTTCTCCTTTGTAACTTCAACTCCTCTAGGGCACTTACCAATTCTGCCTCAAGATTCACTTCAACTTCTTCATTTGATTCTATATTAACCATAAGGCATTTCCCAATTGAGTAACCCTAATTATATAATTATATGGCCATGAAAAAGGTTTCATTATTGTCATGTTCAGGTTCATTACCACTATCATCACTATCAGATACACTTGAGTCACATCAGAAGAGTTATTTTCTTTAGTATAGAAGTTTCTCTTGTTCTTGAAATTTCATTTCCTATCTTCATACTTTCTAAAATCCTTCTTGATTTTTTTAGGCTTATAGGACTTATTTTCATCTCCATGATGTTCATCACATTATTCATTATGCTCAAATTTATATTTTTTAGGACACTTGGATGCAAACTAACCAATCTTGTCATAGTTGAAACATTTGAAGGGCAACTGACCTTTGTACTTACATGAGCCAAACCTTAATTTCCTTGCAAACATGGCTATTAGTTGATCATCATCAAAATTTGAACATTCCTCATCCTTGACCTTCTTGGATTTTGACTTATTCTCAACTTTGAAAGCATCTTCCTTCATGGGAGGTATTCCTTCATTTTTTCTCATCTCATAGACAGTCAAGATGTCAATAAGCCCATCCACTCTAGCTTGTATAAATCTTGCATCTCTTCTACTATAGATACCTTAGAGTCAAACTTAGGAGTTAGTGATCTCAATACATTTTGAACAACTATAGATTCTTTCACCTCTTCTCCCAATCCTCTAATGACATTGAAAACTTCTTCAACCTTTAACATGTAGGATGCAATGGTTTCATCATCATTTATCTTCAAAATTTCAAACTATCTTCGATGGGTCTACAACTTGGCCATATTAACCCTAGTGTCTCTTTCATAAATGGCCTTCAATTTTTACCATATCTCTTTGGCTGATACATAATGCATCACCCTAATAAGATTTACCTTTTATAGGAAATAAAGAATGGTATTCATTTCCTTGGAGTTATTTTCACTAGCCTTCTTACCTACTGCATCAGTATGTAGAATAAGAGGAAAACTATTTCCATCCATAAATGACTACCCAATATCATGACCTTGAGACATTAGATATATCTTCGTTTTAGCATTCTAAAATTCATAATTACATACATTGAATAATGGAGCCTTACTGATAGAGAATCCACCTTGATCTTACTGATTAGCCATCTTTACTTTCAGGGTCTCCTTTAGGATGTTAGAATTGATTTAGAAGACCATGATATGATACCAAATGTTGGAATCATGATGACTAAAAGGGGAGTGAATCAGTCTTTAAAAACCTTTTTTCAATTTCACTTAAGCATTCATGAACATTCATTCAATCATGTAGATCAAATAATAAATAAGTAACCATCCACTTATGTAAGAAACATAAGTGTATGCACCTAAATTAACTTGCTTACATTATTTTCAATAGATTTATTATTACTTGACACTAATTTTTCTTATCTAACTTATCCCATTCCTAGTCACTTATCTAATTTACCTCTTCATTATCCTTCATCCACTAACCTTATTCTATCCTACATCATTAGTTTCCCTAATCACTTCTTAATCCCATCCTAATCTATATTATTCATTATTTGGGAATTTTAAATTCCTGTGACCTACCTACCCACCTACACTAGCCTACTCCTAGGCTCTCCTACACCCCTAGTCTATGAACACCCACCTAATCCCTATATAATCCCATCCTTAAGCCTAATTAATCCTTATGAGAATTTTAGAATTGGAGGATTCTAGAATTCTCTCTATTCTAACCCCTCCTCTCCAGAAGCCTTTAAAACTATAGGCTTCCAAGGAATTTTAAACTTATTTTAATTCTCCACCCTTGATCTCTTCCAACCAAGTTTAAACCTCAACCACTAATCTTTCCATCCTTCTCTATTTACCCAACGCTGATCCTCCATTGGAACTAACTAGAATATTCATAATAAATCCATGTCAATCTAGTATTTCATTTAATCAATCATTAAGCATCCTCATCATGCTATCATAATGTCACAAATCTGAGTCAAGGTAATCAATCATCCTAATCTCTTTGTTTTCATTTTGTTTGATCTTAGTTTAAAGCATTTAGCTTTAGGATTTAAGTGTATAGTAGAATAACTTATTCATCTAATTACACTTGGCTCTAATTGCTTAGACTTGAATAAGTGGTTTGAGATTTGAGTGGTTTAAATTAGTTATATTTAATCCATAGAGCTCAAATTTTATCTATATTTTAGTGACCACAATGGGACTATCCCTCCCAATCTAACAATTTGACCTCCTAGATGTGTTTTCCTAGCTTGTGGGGTTTATTAGATCAATAAAAATCTTAAAATTTTGAAATTTTTCATGTACAGGTGGAATTTGTGGTATTGTGCTATTATTGATGACTTTATCTTGTGTAGTTACAGTTTTGTCCTCGTAAGTCATGGTTTTGTGCTAGCCATTTATTTGACCACTAACTATCATCCTAAACATGCAGGTTTTTGCCATTTCAATAAAACCACAAATTGTAAATTATAATTTTATTAGGAGAGTCATGATTTTGCATATATAATCATGATTTTGCTAATCACTAAAGGTCTGTTCTTGTAAGTTCATACTTTTGATAAAACTATGACTTCATAAGTCACAACTTTATCCTAATAATCATGATATTACCTATGAGAGTCAAAATATTATGGTTCTAGATAAAAACACTAACCGGCATAATTTATCCTCTGATCTATAGGATTCTTTCTAACTCTATCTATTTTGTAGGGAACCAATATTCATTAAAATAATCATATATTCTCCTATCTTCACATCTTGTTTTCTTAATAATTTTTTTTCTACCCACATCTAATAATCAAAATCTTATCTTTATCAAGTTTGATATTTGATTGATAGGTGAAATAGGAGAAGATAATGTAGTTTTAATCAACCAAAGTCAAAACCAAATACAACCCTTTAACCTTTTTCCCCTTGTCGATAAAATTGTAGGTCACAAAATTTTAGGAATTGCAATATTGCTCTATGGAATCTTGATATTGTAAGCCTAGTAGAAATTTTGAAAACTTTAATTAGTTCAGTCAATTTTGTTATTTTATCTACTAGTTATTATTTTTAATCTTATAAGGTAGGTTTAAGACTAAATTTAATTGAAATTACTCTCTTAAAGTTATGAATTTTGCCCATTTTTGGCTAAATACTTGTCAATCATAAACATTAGTTTTTATTTAATCTATCATTAATCACCTATAAATACAACATTTTTGACATTTAGATAATTTTTTAGTAACCTGCTAAATCATCTATTTGTATCAAATAATCTAAATCTGGAGGTTTTGCCATTCATAACAAAACCACAGCTATTGTTTTATAGTCAATAGTGATATTATCAGTTTTAGTCATGGTTTTGTAGCTAATTATCATGGGTTTTTAGGTTAACCATCATGGTTAGCTAACCACTATAAAATCACAACTCACAATCTATGATTTTTCATCAGAGTTATGGTTTTACACTCTCTGGTTATGATTTTTCACTATGTAATTATGATTTTACATTGATTTTTACCTTCAATTTGGTCTTTTTGAGTGCATTTTTGAGTCATCTTCAGTGAATTTTGAGCTATTCTAAGCCTCTCTCAACGTCCAAATTGCCCTTAGGGTGCTACCCCTAGACCTCATAAGGGGTTTTGACCCTTGATCCTATAAGGGGCACTACCCTTTAACCCCACTAAGGACTGTTGCCTCTAGACCCCTGCATAATGGCCTACTCACCCAAAGAAGTTATAGAGCCAAATCATGTTATTTTTAGCTTGTTTTTCTTAAGGCCTATTGGACTAACATATTGTTTATTGTAGGGCTGAACTTAGAAGCTATTTTTATTTCCTAACATCTTTTTTTTCTAGGTCATATTTTGGGTCTACCATTTTGTCTTACAGGTTATCCCTCAAGATTTATTTATCAAAACTACTAATCCTTGTCTTGTAGGTTACCTCTTTAGGAGAAGGGGGTAAAATCAAAAAATTAACCTTTATCTTTTAGGTTGCTTATCAAATACCCCCTTATCATATTAGAAATAATTTTTTAATCCTTTTTATATATATCATTTTCATCATTTTATCTCTTTGTTTTGTATATCCTTGATTTTCATGTTGTAAATATAACACATTTAATCATAACCAGTTAATTAATATTTTGGTTTGATTGTCTATATATTGAAGGCTATAATTAATGTATGCTCTCCCCCTTACATCCTTATAGTGAATCTTGGGGGATAAAAAACCACTTATAACCCCTCCCATTTTATTTTTAAGGGGTAATGTGACATGGAATTGACACCCATACAGTTACCATAGTCTTAGGGGGATAATGGCCATGGATTTCACCATCATGCACTAATCTGAACTTCATGTTTTTTTTAGAGTATAAAAATTAGGGATAACTATCATTAGGCTAAGTGGTTAACCCTATACAGGTCATCTATGAAGGGGAAGAGTTAACTCTCTAAACTAGGCATTAGATGACACCCTATATGGACTTGGACCCCATAATACCTTCATATATATCAAGGATTACATTAGAGAACCCATTCACCCTAGCATAGGATCCATTTGGCTGTAATAGGTATACCACTATAGGAATTAGTATTAGCTCAGAAGTAGACATCAAGTATGAGTAGGGTTGAGAGGGTTTGGTTGATATCATAATGGGTCACCAAGCTATAGCCTCACTCATGAAGCCCTTACATGGTGTAGACATTGGGTTACACACCTTTGAATTTATTAATCATAGGTTGTGGATTATTTACTTGGATGTGTGTTGCGCTAAACCCATGTTGTTTATGATTTGAGTCAGCCTTTACCCCAAACCTACATGCCAATCTAGGTCTTTGCACATCATTTTATATATTCTTTCCACATCATCCCATCTTCATTTATACATATAATCTTACCTCATTATTACCTTATATATCCTTATCCTATCATCCTTTGTGCATACCATCTTAGTCTTGCTTCATCATTTTGTACATCCTTGTCATCATCCCCATATTGTCTCTTTTACATCCTTATTTCAAAATTGTCTCCCATTATCACCTTGTCTTCATCCTATCCTAATCTAGTTATATCCACCCATCCTTAGTCATACCCTTATCACCTACATACCCCAATCACATATTACATCCTTACCCAAGTCCACATCATCAAATACTTACCTTCACATAGTCTCCCTAATATAACCATATCCACCCTTCATTGATCATCCTTCATCACTCACATACATTGAACATCATCTTGTATATCCTTGTCTTATCCTCTTATACATATATTTATTTTATTGTAAATCCTTCTAGTTATATCTTATCACTAGACCTACCTATCATTTGTATATCCTAAACATCATCTTGTATATCTCTTCATCTTGAACATCATATCATCATCCTATTATACACATCATCCTCTTATATCCTTATCCTATCCCTCATATCATCTTCATCCCATCTTAGGCTAGTCATATTCACACCTCATTAGTCATATCCCCACCATATATATCTTATCTTGAACATCTTATATCTTGTCATCCCCTTGTACATAATTTAATCTCTTGTACATCTTCCTAGTCTCATCGTATTCTCATCCCACTCATCATTAGTCATACCCCCATGTATACTAATCACATCTTGTCTTACCACCATCTAATCCTAAGTTTATACCTTTTCACTTATCTTGACCTTGCCTTCATCACCCATCTAGCCTACCCTCATCTTGGCCTATCCTAGTTGGCTCTTTCGATCATATATAGGTTTAATCTAACCCCATATCATTACCCCTTCATTATTTCATCATCATCTATCATCATATTTATCATAATTACATCATCCTATCACCTTCATCACATCATTCTATCCCCATGTTGAGCAAAATTCATCCAAGGCTTGAGCTATAGTACCCTGTCATCCCAAATCCACTATCACTTATCACTTAGTCAGGTCTTATACACAATCAATTTTTTTATATCATCTTATCACTTTGTTGGTTTCAACCTAGAAAACCCATTATCATCAATCTACTCTCTATCATCTTTGCCTACTCATAACTATCACCCATAATATCATCCTTTTGATAGTTTGATTCTAGGCACCCATCAAATCCTAAATCTTTTTACTAGATTGACAACTAAGCATCATTTATAGGATGTTAATGGCTATTTAACTATCTATTTGAAATCTGACCTTAGTCTTTTATCATCCTAATCATATGTAGTCCATCTCATCATCATCATCATCACTTATCATACTAGCTCAATCATTGGACCCACTTTTATTCAGGGAACTATACTTAAACCTTAGCCTCCCTCCCATCACCCATCTCTTATAATTCATTCCCCATAGAGTTAGACCTTGCTTTTATAGACCAATACATAGCTACCAACAAGGATGAGATCCTCTTGTGGCTTATTTTGATGGGTGTCCCACCTCCCAAAGGTGTTGATCCCATTTAACTCATTTCACCTCTCGTTTAAGCCCATTCATGTGAATCTCATACTAATCCTCCATCTCCTAGTCATAACCAATCATCCACCCCCTCACATCCTCCAACATAAACCCCCTCATCCATTAGTCCTAGCCAGTCATCTACTCCATATACTAGTAAAGTGAGTCCAATCTTAGCCACTAATATTCCATCCACTTAGTCACATCAACAACCATTTGATCTCAAGTCCCATGGTTCCACATCATAAAAAGAAGTAAAGCCTTATACTCCCTTTCCCATGTCCTTAGAATCCATTTTCAAACTACTAGTCACCACTAACATGATGGTCTATCCACCTATCCAACATCTTGATCCCACCAAGCCTAGACCCTCTTGGTATAAAGCAAACTAATACTATCTATATCATTAAACCTAGGGGCATATCATTAATTGATGTCAACATTTTTAAGCCTATGTCCAAGACCTCATTAACCATGGTGATATAATATTTGAGGATGAACTAGATGCATCTTGTGTAAATAAGAAAAGAAATGCCAAAACTCTATTCCAAGCCAAAGTCAAGATACCACACCCATCTTACATGGTCCCCCCATCAAAGCCAAGTCTATTATACATGAAACTAATCATCCTATATCCCATAATACCTTTTAAGGTCCTATCTTGGTTAAACCCATCAGTCCTACACCATCCTCCTCTCACCCATCACATCAGATACCCTTTATTGAGAGGTCAATCATGGAAAATCATTCTTCTACTAGTAACATTGTGTCTTGTACACCAAAGTCAACATCAGAAGTATTATCAACATCAAGATTATTTTCAACACTAATATCCAAATTAGATTCATCATCTGAAACATCATCCCTCATTGATATTGAAATAAATACTAATAGTGCCTATCTTTTTGAGGATGCCTCTAATTTGGATGCTTTTATTCCATCACTAGGCATATATTTTGATCCTAATCAGGATGATGACATCACAAATGACTTATTTAAAGCCTTATATATCAAATACTTTTAGGGTGAATCTAATCTTCCTTTGGATGCATCTAATATAGATAGTCCTCATGATCCTTTTAATGATCTTGAGAATATTTTCTCTAATGTCAAAACTGGGTCTCCTAGGAACCCCTATGCTGCCCCATTACCAACTATTAACCTCATCATAAAATCTTCCCTACCTTCATCCACCATATAACCCTTTCTTCTTATTAATGACTATTTAATCACCTCCCTCCATAAGGACAAATAGGAACATACATTATTAGACCCTTCTTTGAGAAATATAATGTGTGTCACAAATACAAAGGTTCAATACCACATTCCTAAAGTCTTAAATCATAATCAAGTCATGCTTGATCTTATAAGTCAAATTCAAGAAGATTAAAATCATCAACCAAATATGAATATGTCTTCCCATAGTGAAGCCCAATGTCAGGCACTAGAGGAATGCCAAAGTCAAAACCATCATTTATTAAGTAAAAAATCAATCTTCCCTAGTGAAGCCCAAAATCAGGCACCAAGGGGTAGTCAAAATCTAAATAATGTCAAAAACATGATCAATCATCTATCAAGTGACCAGATCAAAGATGAATCATAAAGTCAAAGTGACTAAGATCTCCTAAAATATTTTGTCAATTAACACTAATCAAATGAATAATGTCTCATATCTCTAATGATGTATGTGACTGATGGTCCTAATCCTCTATCTCCAATCACCCATCACCTCATCCTATCATGATCTTATCATTAATTTTAGTCATAATCCTCCATCACCCATGATACCATCCTATCCTAATCCTATCATCCATCAAATTTAAGCTCTAATCAAATCCTACCTCACATCACCTCCCTGAGAAACATTGTCTCTCTTAGGGTAAATAAAGACTCTTGGTCTATATATTTGGTGGGGTCTTCATCTAGTGTCAACGAAGGTCACAAGGACCCTAATACATCTAGCTAAAAATCTTAATCATAACATCACATATACCTAGAATAGGTGTTGCTTGAAGACCCTAGATAATATCAACATCTTGCATCTCACCCACCTCCAATAAATCAAGATGTCATCAATAAGTTAAAAAAATCATTCATCTAATGGTGAAAACTAGTCCTATGGTGCCTTGGGTAATTACCATGATGAAAACTAGTTTTTGACATCATGGCAAAATAATCTATTGTCTAAATTATACCCCAACACTTGGGGGAAAATCCATCCTACTTATCACATCCCTATCCACCTTATCTATATCACCCATCCTTATCCATCTCATCCCTTATCAGTCCCATCTAGATCATCTACCATCATATCATTCATCCTATCTCTCTTTTATTCTTGTCTTGACATTTGTAAGGAAGTGGAAGATGTATTGAGAAGTTTCCTCAAACCATCTTGGCATATCCTCTAAGGGACACTTAGGAGACTATAAAACATCTGGTTACTTCATAATGTGGACATTAATGATCCCTAGTCCATTCCTTCTTGGTACCCATTACCCTCATCCTTTTTTCATCCTATCCACCATTCCATCCATTCTTATCCTAGTCTCTAGACATGGTATTCCCTTTGGTAGTAACCCCATTTGTATAGTGTACATACACATTATAAAATCCCTAAAAATTAAAATATGTCCAAAACCCTAAAATCATAAAATTTGAAAAAGCCAAAAATAGTCCATTATATCTTGTTTTATGCCTAATCCATAAGTTAGATCCATCTCCATCTATCTCATATTTTCCCATATTTGGATACCACATTCCATCTTGGAAACATATTAGAGTGGTAACCCATTTTTCCATCTCTTCGATTCCATCTTTTTAACTAAGAATTATCAACATTCATAGCCTTGTCAAATAATTTAATTTGGCACCCATCATTTACCTATCAATGCCTTTTCATACCTAGCACCCATCACATCACCTATTTACTAGTGTGGAAGGTAATTTATCTCATCACTATCTTTATCATTGCCTCTTCATACCTAGCACCCATCCAACCATTTCCTTGCTAGTGTGAAATGAATTTGATCCCATCAATCCTCCTCTTGCTAGATTAGACTCTTGTAAGGCTTTGTCTATTGGTAATCCTTGGTCATCACTTTTTTAAATCACCTTCCTTGGCCATTTTTCAATTTGATTACAACACCAAATCAGTATTAAAAGACCTTATCATGTCACCCATCCTTCCATATTAAACTAGGGATAACACCTCATCCTAATCCTAATCCTAATCATGATCATCTTATCTAAATCCAAGTCCCCAATCACCATCATAACCAAATTAGTCCAATAATTCATCCTATAATTAGACAAGACATTATGTCTATTAGCTATGTAGATAGTACCCAATAAAGATTAGATTACTCAAGTCTGACTCATACTTGAACTAACATGGGAATGATCTAAGGTCATGGGATGCCTATATCTAGATCAGACCTCTAGATTTTGGTGAGGCTAACTCCTCTGATATATATTTTAGGATAAATTACTAAACATATTTAATTTTGGGGTAAAAAGATTAAATAATAAACTAAAAATGAAAACTATCTATGATGGTGATACACCTAAAAATTGATTGATCCTCTGTAAACTATGAAACTTAGACACACACATACAAAGATCAAGATTGAATAATTTGTCAGCAAAAATCTCTCAGATCAGTCCTAAACACCATTAATTAAAATGGAAGTTTGAAATAATCTTATATATTAAATATGTGTGAATGGAGGTCTGTAAATACATTGTGTACTAATAATCTTCAACATAATTTCCATTCTTAACTCTTCACGTGACCTATAAAGGATGAAGTCATAGTAGTAGGTGAGAAAAGGACCTAAAAAAGGAGATATTTATCACACTTATATAAAAATAAACAATAAAAATTACACACTACAACCATAAATTGATCTACAAACAAACTCTCTTTATTGATTTCTAGTGTAAGTTATAATTTCTACATAGTATTCCTATACCAGCTCGAGGGATGACAAAAATGGCTTCAAAAGCATAAATAAATAATTAAATTTTGTAAATATCTAGCCAATATTTTTGAGGTGTGGAGCTAAAAGCTTCACCAAATGAGCAAGTAACAGGTTGCAGGAATTACACAGTCACCGACATCGGTCAAGAGAGACTGACGTCAGTCAAGAGTCGATTAGGAGATGCCAGTGTCTGTCATGGATCGGCCAATGTCAGTCATAGGCAGACAGGCAAGGACCGATGTCGGTCACCTGTGCATCCAGAATGCTATTTTCATGGACAGAACAAAATGTTTGAATGGTAGGATTAAGTGTTAGTCTTAAGTTCGCATCTCTATCTTAAGTAAGACTATTTTGAGCCCTTGATTAGGAGGTGCATCTAATGGTTGTGATTGTATGCTCATGAATCCCTAAAGTTATATAATGGGTTAGATCTTCATAGCTTATTGTAACAGTATTGAATAGACATGTATATGTATATCAATCTAGGTTGTTGGAGTTGATTGTAATTGAGAGAGAGAGCTCTTGAGGGAAAGAGATCTGGAAAGAGATCTATACATCTGAGAGAGGTGTGAAAGAAAAGAAGTTTCTTCAATTGTATTCCTTCTGTAAAGAGTTTAATACAAGTTTTTAGGGTGGTTTCTTGTATCTCTTATTGTTTGTTATTTTTTGATTCTAGTTACTTATCATTCTAGTTTAATTCCATGTTTTATTGCTTTCACATAGTAATCAAGTTTGTTGGTTGATCTTCAACAAGTGGTATCAGAGCTCAGGTTGACTAACAGGTATTTTAGATCTGGTTAGTGTGTATTGATTATAGGTTACTCATAGGGATTTTTGTTTGAGTGGGAGAAGCAATGGCAAAAGAAAGTAAACTGAGAATGGAAAAGTTCAATGGCAAGAATTACCAATTATGGAGAATGCAGATAGAGGATTATCTGTATCAGAAAGATCTATACTTACTGTTAGGTGGAGTTTCAAGGAAGCCCACAGACATGGAAGATGAAGAATGGGAAGTTCTTGATAGAAAGGCTCTTGGATCTATAAGATTGAGTCTGGCATCTACTGTGATATCTAATTTATCACAGGAAAAGTCAATGGTAGAGTTAATGACTACTTTAGCAAATTTATATGAAAAACCCTTAGCTTCAAATAAGGTATATCTTATGAAGCAGTTATTTAATTTGCAAATGTAGGAAGGTGGATCTGTATCTAATCATCTAAATGATTTCCATGGAATTGTAAATCAATTAAATTCAGTCAAAATAATGTTTGATGATGAATTAAAGCTATATTAATCTTATGCTCTTTACCTAAGAGCTGGCATAGCTTGGTAATGGCAGTTAGTAATACTGCATCTGCTTCAAATATTTTAAAAGTAGATGATGTTGTTAGTGTAATCTTGAATGAAGAAATTCATATGAAAAGCACAGAGAAAACATCAGGGAATGCTTTAAGTTTTGAGAGCAGGGGAAGGCAAAAAGAGAAGAGCAAGAAAGGGAGATCAAGGTTTAAGTCAAAGATGAGAGGTAGATCCAAATCCAGAAATGGCAGGAGGATAGCGTGCTAGAATTGTGGAAAGATAGGGCACATAAGCAAAGATTGCTGGTCAAAACCTAAAGAGGACAATCAACATGAAGGTAAAGAAGAAGCAAAAGTTGCAGGTATTGCACAAGATGCTCTTATATTTTCTTTGCATAATAATATAAAATCTTCGATTTTAGATTCTGCTGCCTCTTTTCATGCTACCCCAAATAGAGAATATTTTAGTGACTATGTCCATGGAGATTTTAGAATAGTTTATTTAGGGGATGATGAGCCTTGTAAAATTGTTGGAGAAGGAAAAGTGCAGCTAAAAATGCAGAATGGAAACACATGGGTGTTGAGAGATGTCATGCATGTTCCCAGCCTGAAGAGGAATCTGATTTCTGCAGGAAAGTTAAGAGATGAGGGTTGTACAGTAACTCTCACAGCTAAATCTTGGAAGGTTACCAAGGGTGCACTTGTATTGGCCAGAGGTAAGAGAGTAGGTACTCTCTATTTATGTAATTGTATTACTAATTATTTTCCTTCTATATTATCTACTTCAGATGTGGATGCAAAGTTGTGGCACCAGAGGCTTGGCCACATGAGTGAGAAGGAAATGTCTATTCTTAAGTCAAAAGGTAAGCTTTCAGATTTGAAAATCATAGATCTAGATTTTTGTGAGCACTATATTTTTGGGAAACAAAAGAGAGTGATTTTTCTCAAGACTGGGTCAACAAAGAAGAAGCACAAGTTGGAGCTTGTTCACACAGACGTGTGGGGACCGGCTCAGGTTGCTTCTATTGGAGGATCATAGTACTATGTTTCTTTCATAGATGATGCTACAAGAAAGGTATGGGTCTATTGTATAAAGAAGAAATTTGATTTTTTTGACACTTTTAAGTTTTGGAAAGCTATGGTTGAGAATGAAATAGGCAGGAGATTGAAGTGCCTGAGATCTGACAATGGTGGTGAGTTTTGCAGCCACAAGTTCAATTGGTATTGTTATATGCATGGAATACGTAGGCAAAGGATGGTTCCAAGGACACCTTAGCAAAATGGAGTTGCTAAAAGGATGAATAGAATAATAATGGAGTGTGTAAGGTGTATGAGATTGCATGCTGATTTGCCCTTAGAGTTTTGGGTAGAAGCTATGGATACTGTAGTTTACCTAATTAATAGAGGACCCTCTACAACTCTGGATGGTAGAATTCCAGAAGAGGCATGGATAGGTAAAAAGGTAGATCTCTCATTTCTCAAAGTTTTTGGTTGTGAAGCTTTTGTGCACATTGATAAGGAAAATAGAAAGAAGCTGGATGCTAAGTCTATGAGGTGCACATTTAATGGTTATGGCTCTGATGATTTCAAATTCTAGTTTTAGAATCTAGGAACTAACAAAATAATTAGGAGCCATGATGTTGTTTTCAATGAAAAAGTGATGTATAGTGATCAGCTCAAGAAGCTAAATCAATCTGGGTAGAGCAATGGAGAATTGGATGAGGTGATGGTCCAAAATGAGCTTGTAGGAAAGAATAATCACAGACAGAAAAACATAGAGACTGACATTGGTTAGGCAAGAACCAACGTCGGCAATATAGGAACTGATGTCGATCAGACAGTGACTGACGTCGGTCAAAAAGAAACTGACATCGGTTAGAGGGAACCAGTGTCAGCCAGTAACAGGCCTGGAAGTGAGTGAGGTCGATCACTGTCAGAGAATTTGGGCAGACAGCGTGTTGTGAATGAGTCTCAGACACCCATCAGGAGGTAAAAAAGGGTAAGTAAACCTCCAATTTGATATTCCCCTTCATTTACTATTTATTACTTACTGATGGTGGAAAACTAGAGAGTTTTGATGAAGCAATACAGGTGGAATCCAAGAATCAGTGGGAGCTAGGCATGAATGAGGAAATTGATTCCTTGAAAGAGAACCAAACATGGGATTTGGTTGAGTTGCCAGCGGGAAAGAAGACACTGAAGAATAGATGGATCTATAGGTTAAAAGAAGGTGAGAATGGATAGATGAGATATAAGGCCAGGTTGGTAGTGAAAGGATTTACACAAAAACTAGGTATTTATTTTGGTTAGATTTTTTCTCCTGTTATTAAAATGACTTCTATACGAATAGTATTGTCTTTAGTTGCTATTGAGGATTTGCATCTTGAGCAGCTTGATGTTAAGACATCATTTATTCATGGAGATTTGGATGAAGAAATATATATGGATCAGCCGGAAGGATTTGAGGTCAAAGGTAAGGAGAAGCTAGTGTGTAGATTGAAGAAAAGCTTGTATGGCCTCAAGTAAGCTCCTAGACAATGGTATCTGAGATTTGATAGGTTTATGACTGAGCATGGCTATAGTAGATGTCAATCTGACCATTGTGTGTATTTTAAGAGATTGGATAATGGTAGATATATTATTCTATTGTTGTATGTAGATGATATGCTGGTTACAGGATCACACATGCAGGATATCTCTGAGCGTAAGGTGAAACTAGCTCACACATTTGCCATGAAGGATTTGGGAGCAACAAAGAAAATCCTTGGCATGAGTATTAAGAGAGACAGGAAAAATCACAGGCTGATTTTGTCTCAAGAGGATTATGTGAACAAGGTGTTGAAATGGTTCAATATGCAGGATGCAAAATTGGTAAGCACACCTATGGCAGGGACTTCAAGTTGAGTAAAGAAAAGTGTCCTAATTCACATGATGAGGTAGAGTACATGAAGAAAGTTCCATATGCTTCCATAGTTGGGAGTTTAATGTATGCAATGGTATGTACTAGACCTGATATTGCCCAAGCAGTGGGAGTTGTTAGTAAGTATATGGCCAATCCAGGGAAGGAGCACTGGAAAGTAGTTCAGTGGATCCTTAGATATCTGAGAGGGACTAGTAGTAGGCATTTATGCTATGGTGGGTCAAACACTTCTCTACATGGTTATGTAGATTCAGATATGGCAGGTGATTTAGATGGTAGAAGGAGCACCACAAGATATGTTTTCACTATTGGTGGAACGGTGGTTAGCTGGATATCAAAGTTGTAGAAGGTTGTTGCCTTGTCAACTACAGAAGCAGAATATATTGCATTCATAGAGGCTAGCAAAGAGATGATATGGATGACACGATTCATGAAAGAGCTAGGAAAGGAGCAAGAGAGTTACAGATTATACAGTGATATTCAGAGTGCAATTCATTTGGCTAAGAATTCAACCTTTCATTCAAGGATCAAACATATATAGCTTAGGTACCACTTCATAAGATAGGTATTGGAGAATGGTGAGTTGAAGCTGGAGAAGATCCATACAGATAAGAACCCTGCTGATATGTTAACCAAGCCAGTAACAAAGGAGAAGTTGAATCTTCATTTAACTTTTGTTGGTCTTCATGATTGAGTTTGAAGATGGAGGAGCTAGAAGATGTTGCTATACAGGTACTGGTGCAACTGTTTATCTCCAAGTGGGAGATTATTGAGGTGTGGAGCTAAAAGCTTCACCAAATGAGCAAGTTGCAGGTTGCAAGAATTACACAGTCATCGGTGTCGGTCAGGAGTGACCGACATCGGTTAGGAGTCGACTAGGAGATGATAGTGTCAGTCATGGATCGACCGACATCGGTCACAGGTAGATAGGCAGGGACCGATGTCGGTCACCTGTGCATCCAGAATGCTTTTTTCGTCTATAGAACAAAATGTTTGCATGGTAGGATTAAGTGTTAGTCTTAAGTCCGCATCTCTATCTTAAGTAAGACTATTTTGAGCCCTTGATTAGGAGGTGCATCTAATGGTTGTGATTGTATGCTCATGAATCCCTAAATTTATATAATGGGTTAGATCTTCATAGCTTATTGTAATAGTATTGAACATACATGTATATGTGTATCAATCTAGGTTGTTGGAGTTGATTGTAATTGAGAGAGAGAGCTCTTGAGGGAAAGAGATCTAGAAAGAGATCTGTACATCTGAGAGAGGTGTGGAACAAAAGAAGTTTCTTCAATTGTATTCCTTATGTAAAGAGTTTAATACAAGTTTTCAGGGTGGTTTCTTGTATCTCTTATTGTTTGCTATTTTTTGATTCTAGTTACTTATCATTCTGGTTCAATTTCGTGTTTTATTGCTTTCACATAGTAATCAAGTTTGTTGGTTGATCCCCAAAATATATTGCATGGAAAAGACAAGGATTAGTCTTATTTTATTTAAATCAAGACTAAATTCCTTTTAATATATTAATTAAAGTCTTTAAAATCTTCCAAGTCTTCAAAAATTGCATGGTCTTCACTTTGGCATTAAAATAGAGATGGTGGGCTCATCTTAGACTTGTAAAATATTATTTTCATGATAATCCATGAAATTATTTGGATGATATATCCATATTTAAGTGAGTTAAATCTGAAGTGGGATCCTCTTTTGCATGGAAAGCATGAGAGATGCATAATCTTGTCAAAAAATAAACTAAAGTGATGTGGACTCAAATACTAGTTAACTTCCACTTGAACTCAACTTGCATGAAGTGCCACTTGTGGATTGAGTTAAGCATGATATCTCCACTTAAAAAAAAAATATTAAATGTTGGAACTCCAAAATTAACTCCTTGATACAAATTCAGTGCCATTCTTTACTTGCTTGATTGATCGATTAAGTCTATTAGGCCTAAAAGCCTATTTTATTGCACTTGAAACTCCATTAGAACCTAAAAAAAAATATTAAAACCTAAAAAAATTGTGATATTATGATTTCAATAAATTCCTCCCACCATGAGATGGGTGATTTTGATGAATAAACTCCTGCCATTTAGTCAATAGGGTTGACTAGGTCCATTTTGCCCCATTTGCTTGTAGAGTGGCCGTTTTAAAGGAAATGGTTTGGGAACTTATAGAAATATTTTTGAACATATTAAAATTTTATGACAAATAAAATTTCTCAACCTTAAGTCTCCATGAATTGGTTTTTTATTGTACTACCATGTAGCTCATTTTACATGCTTTTTTGTACAAAAAACATGATTTCTAGTCTGATATGTATAAATCCATACAAAAAATTTACATTTATAAAATAATTTATGAGTTTAATTTTTTTAGGTTTATAAAATATGTTTATATTTAAATAAAAAGCACTTTTCTTGAAATTGGTCACTATCAAGGTTTTAGAGGGTTTTAGAGTTGAATCTTCCAACTGATGATTTATGAAGCACAGACCTCCAAATCCAAAATTATATCCATAAATGTGTAGTATAATGACACCCTATAAATACCTAAATATATTAGGTTCCTATGCAAAATATATGAGAATATATCATGTGGAGTAAATTTGCCTATGGGGTTTTACTTACATTCTAAACTGCCTACGCTCTTAGAGATTATTCATAAATCACAACCCCTCAACCAACATAAAATTTTCCTAAATTATAAGTAAATAGGGGTCATAAAATCATAATAATATATTTTGTCAAAACTCATCACGTGGTGAAAGATATGAGCATCTTAATAGGAGGCTTAGAAGGGGGTCTAGAACTTCAAAATTTGAATTTCTTCACCAAGATGAAAATGAATTTCCATTGCATATAATTTCCTTAAAAAATTATTATGGGGTCTTTACCATGACATAAAAACACTCTTAAAGTATCTTATTTCTTGAAAATTCAAAAAAGGCCTTTTTAAGGCCAAACTAAGCCTATTTGACCAACTTATAGAGGATACTAACAAAACACTAGAAAGTTTAGAATTATAGGGGTTGGTATTTAGAATTGATAGACCAAATTACCAACATTTATGGTGACTCTTAGGGGTTGACCAGCTTGCTATTCAAGGAAATACATAATCTCTAGAGTGTATCAGGATTGGAAAACACAAAAACTAGGAAAACTTGTAGACATTAACATAAACAAAAAAACTAACACAAACATAAACTAGAAACAACAAAAAATAGGAAGGAAATATAAATAACCTTTGGAAAATGGGAAAACAAGACAAACACAATATAAGGGAAACAAACTACTGCTTATGCTAGTCACTTATTTAAACAAAATAAGCCTAGAACAACTACCCTGAATTGAAAAGATTTCCTCTAGGATAAAATGGAAATATATTTGGTCCACCATAGAACCTTAAAACATAATTTCTTCCTTTTTATGGAATCTTATTTTAGATATGAGCACTCATATGTTCATTTTTTTTGGATGATGCAACTGGGCCTTCTGCTTCCATTCTCAGGTGGATGGATTGAAGATATGGATCTAAAACCAAATCATCTTCTTCTCAAATTCTTATTTATTTAATCAAGAATGCTATCTCTACCTCATTCATAGGCTGGTCATGATTTGTCTCATTTTAATACAATTATTTAATTAAAAAATCAACTCGTATACTTGGATTGGTATCTTCATTATGCTCTATTTGAGGAAGTGGCTTGTTAAAGTCTTCAACTTCTTGATAGGTATCCAAACTTGGCCATAATACATCATTAATTTCTTCTTGATGAATAGATGCAACAATAAATTTTATATAACATTACTCAATATCCATATGAGGTGGAGATGGACTATCAATCTTTGTATAAAAACTCTCCAAGTCATCCCAAAAGGCCTCTTCATCATGATTTACTAAAAAGACATGAAATTTATTTGTAATCTTACCATTTAAAACATGTTGATAACATATTTATAACCTTTTTGATGGGGTCATATAAAAGTTATTGATCTTCTACACTTGTGTCATCTTCATATTCTATAGAGAATGTCATTAATTGTCCCACTAGGCATGCTAGAACTGTTAGCTATTCAAATAGCACCCAATAGGGATCAAATTGCTCAAGTCTAACTCATACCTGGACTAACGTAGAAATGATCTAAGGCTGTGAGATGCCTATATCTAGATCAGAACTAAATATTTTGGTGAGGTTAGCTCATATGATGTATTTTTTAGGATCAATTACTAAACCTCTTTGATGTTAGGGTGAAAAGGGTAAAGAATAAACTGAAAATGAAACCTATCTATGATGGTGATGCACCTAAAAATTGATTGATCCTATATAAACTATGAAAATTAGAGACACACACATAAATAGATATTGAATAATTTATCAAGAAAAATCTCTTAGATTAGTCCTAAAAATTAGTAATTGAAATGTAGGTTTGAAATAAGCTTGCAGATTAAAGGTGTGTGAATGGAGGTCTCTAAAGACACTGCATACTAATAATCTTCAACACAATTTTTGTTCTTAACTCTTCAAGTGACCTATAAAGGGTGAAATAACAGCGGTAGGTGAGGAAAAGACCTTAAAAAGGAGATATATATCAAGATTATAGGTAAATAAAAAATAAAAAGTATACACTATAACCATAAATTGAGTTTCAAACAAACTCTCATTATTGATTTCTGGTGCAAGTTATAATTTCTGCATAGTATTCCTATACCAACAGGAGGGATGATAAAAATGGCTTCAAAAGCCTACATAATTAATAATATGTTGGAAATATATAGATAATTTGGCATGGAAAATATAAGGATTAGTCTTCTTTGAGTTAACTCAATACTAAATTACTTTTACAATATAAATTAAAGTCTTAAAATTTTTCCAAGTCTTCAAAATTGCATGGTCTTGATTTTGGCACTGAAATGGAGATGATGGGCCCATATTAGACTTGTAAAATATTATTTAAATAATAATACATGACATTAATTAGATGATAAATCCATATTCAAGTGATTTGAATTTGAAGTGGGATCCTCATTTGCATGGAAAGCATGATAGATGCATAATCTTGTTAAAAAATCATTTAAAGTGATGTGGACTCAAAGACTGGTCAACTTCCACTTGAACTCAAATTGCATGAAGTGGAACTTATGGATTGAGCTGAGCCTGATATCTACACTTAAATAAAATATATTAAATGTGGTAAATATGAAATTAACTCTTTGATACAAATTTAATGCCATTCTTTACTTGGTTCACCAATTAGGCCTATTAAGCCAATTAGGCCTAAAAGCCTATTTTTTTGCACTTCAAAATCCATTAAAACCAAAAAAAAAATATTAAAACATGAAAAAATGGTGATAATATACCTATAATTAAACTCCTCCCACCATGAGATGGGTGATTTTGATGAATACACTCTTGCCATTTAGTCAACAGGGTTAACTAGGTCCATTTTGCCCTATTTTCCTGCAGAGTGGCCATTTTGAAGGGGCTGGTTGGGGATCTTTAAATAATATTTTTGACCATATGAAAATTTTATGATGAATAAAAAGTCTTAGGATTCAACTTACATGAATTGATTTTTTATTTTACTACTATGCAGCTCATTTGACATGCTTTTTTGTACAAAAAAATGATTTATGGCCTGATCTATACAAATCCATACAAAATTTTTATATTTATGAAATAATATCTGAGTTTACTTGATTTTTTAAAAGTTTTAAGGTTTATCCAAGATGTTTATATGGAAATAAAAATCACTTTTCTCAAAATTGGTCACTATCAGGGTTTTGGAGGGTTTTAGAGTTGAATCTTCCAATCAATGGTTTATGAATCACATACCTCCAAATCCAAATTTATTTCCATGAATGTGTAGTATACTTAACCAATCAATATACATGAAAATATTAGGTTCCCATGCAAAATATATGATAATATATCATGTGAAGGAAATTTGATTGTGGGATTTTACTTGCATTTTGGACTGCCTATACTCTTAGAGATTATTCATAAATCATAGCCCTTCAACCAACATCAATTTTTATCTAATTTGAAGTAAATAGGGGTCTAAAATAATTATAATATAGTTTTTATAAAATCATCATATGGTGAAAGATACGAGCATCCAAATAGGAGGCTTGGAAGGGTGTCTAGAACTGTAAAATTTGAATTTATTCACCAAGATGAAAATGACTATTCCCCTACCTCTCCTTGCCTGAAAAAATTATTATGGGGTCTGTACCATGCCATAAAAACACTTTTAAATTATATTATTTCTTGAAAAGTCAAAAATGCCTTTTTTAGTATAAAATAAGCATGTTTGACCAACTTATAGAGGATACTGACAAGATATTGGAAAGTTTAGGATTGTAGGTATTGGTACTTGGCCTTGATATACCAAATTAACAACAATGAAACTACATGTAGATATTTTTGCGTGTTACTTATTGGTTTTATTTGTCTTGTTTTACTATCATGTATATATTGTTTGTCTTATGTTTTGTTTGAATCACATCCATTTTTTGGGTAATGAATAAGGACGGTATGAGGACACCAAAAGTACCTTCAAGGATACAAAGTTCACTATTTACCCATGTACTTTGGCATAATGTCCTCTTAGTCATGCTTATATCATTGGAATACTACCAAGTGATATATTATTAGATTGATTAGACTATGATGAGTCTTATGACAATGGTGATGGCTTGATCACCTACACCTTCATCCTTTCTCTAATCATCTGACCATCCTTATTCCCATCACTAATCTAATCCTATCACCTCATCCAGTTAATATACAATATTTTATCCTTTAATTACTAAAATTATCCCCTAATCACTAATCCTCACCATCATCATTATCATCTCCTCTATCACCTATCATTTATCCTCAAGTTAGAACTACATTGGCCTGAGGTCTTTTCTAACTATGTAGGCAACACTTGGCAACTTTTCAGTGTCCAAGGATAGATCGACCACTATCACAATCATCATCCCCACATCTTACATCAGTAAAATCATTTGGTTACTCAATCATATCATTATTTATTCTCTATCATCCTTTATATCATATTATTTGATTTATCTTTGAGCTACACCCATCATTAATCTCATCAAATCAGTCTTATCCTAGCGTATAAATCTCCATTGCATGCATCCTTGCTTAGGATATGTTTAAATATTGTGGCCTTTTAATTCAATCCTCAACATTTTATGGTTGATTCCCCCTTAGGATGTGTCAATAATCATGACTTAGTCATTGCTATTCCCTGTGCATGTGTCTTTTCTAGGGGCATAATCACATCATATCTCATTACTCAAGTTTAATCCATCTTCTTCATCTTCTATTTATTATATGACATCCTATCCCCTCATAAATCCATTGCATCCCACCCTAATTTATTCATTTGAGTGGCCATCTACCTCATTTATTCCCTGCACATCCCCTCGAGGGGGCATCATATCCCCTAACATCATCTACTAAAATTATTTAAAAGAATATTAATCTTCCCACTTCACTTCACTCATAATTCACTTTCAAAGGGGGGAAAAAATGTATGCACCTAAATTTTATTTCTTACATTATTATCCTCAATATTCCTATTAGTCGACACTAATTTTGCTTATCTAATTTATCTCATTCCTAGTCACTTACCTAATGTCCCCTTTCGTTATCCTTAATCCACTAACATTATTATATATCAATACATCATTAATTTATATAATAAATTATTAATCCCATCTTATTATATCTTATTCATTATTTTGGAATTTTAAATTCCCATGACCCATCTACCCACCTATACTAGCCTACTCTTAGGCTCTCCCACACCCTAGTCCCTAAACACCCACCTAATCCCTATCTAATCCCATACCTAAGCCTAATTAATCCTTATGAGGATTATAGAATTGAAATATTATAGAATAATCTCTATTATAATCCCTCCTCTCTAGAAGCTTCTAAATTTAGAGGTTTCCAAGAAATTTTAAATTTCTTTTAATTCTCCACCCTTGATCTCCTCCAACCAAGTTTAAACCTCAACCATTGATATTTCCCTCCTTATATTTAAAAAATGCCACTCCTCCATTATAAATAAATATAATATTAATAACAAATCCATGTCAATCTAATCTTTCATTTAATCAATCATCAATCATCCTCATCATACCATCATAATGTCACAAATTTGAGTCTAGGTAATCAATCATCCTAATCTCTTTATTTTCATTTTGTTTGATCTTGGTTTAAAGAATTTAGATTTATGATTTAAGTGTATGATTGAATATATTGATAATATAATTTTACTTAGTTTTAATGGATTTAGAATTTACTTAGTGGTTTGAGATTTGAGTGGTTTGAATTAGTTAGAGTTAATCTATAGAGCTCAAATTTTATCTACAATAAGAACATAGGATAACACAAATTATATGTGGGAAACCTTCAAGGGGATGAAAACACATTAATATATAAAAATGGAATATATTACTTTAATATAAACACTAAATTTGATCAAGTAACAAATTCACATGGAGCACCAACCCTAACTAGCTCACCACCAATTAAGATAGGCTTTAACAAACACCTACTTACAAGGAGGCACTAACCCTCTAGATGACTTAGCATCAAATCCACCACCTAAAAAATTTGATCAAATTATGAATAATTTTTTTATGATACAATATAAGATGATCTCATTTCTCATCTCTTTGCACATTTCTATCCCTCTCAAACTGGCCTCTAGCCTTCTTTGCTCAACTATCCCTCTTCTTGACTTGATTAGGTCATATGAATTTATTCCTCATATGAAGAACCAATGTTAAAGCTTAATATATGATACTATACATTCCTATAATGGTATATAAGACTTTATTATCCTCACCAATATGTTATATTGTTTTCTTACTCACACACAAATAGGCCTAAAATTGCCTACTATTTATACAAGTCTCTTGTTCATATCCTTATTAGTTGGGCAAACACTCTTACCTTCTTAGGTCAAACATGAAATAGATCTAAATAAATATAATAAACATGTATAAAATGTTATTTGATTCCCTTTATTACTAATCTACCTCAATTAGGCCTTATTTCATCTTTAGGTCTAATGGAGACCTAATCCCATTAGGCCTACTTAACACACATTACCCTTTGATCTTATTGGAGCACATTCAAAAACCTCACATGATAGGTGTTGGGGATCAACCAACAATGTTGATTACACTTATGAAAGCAATAAAAGCAGAATTAAAGCAGAATGATAAGTAACTAGAATCAGATAATAGCAAACAAGAAGAGATACAAGAAACCACCCTGAAAACTTGTATTAAACTCTTTACAGAAGGAATAAAATTGAAGAAAATTCTTTCTTCTACACCTCTCTCAGATGTACAGATCTCTCTCTAGATCTCTTTCCCTCAAGAGCTCTCTCTCTCAATTACAATCAACTCCAACAACCTGGAATGATTCACATGTACAATTCTGTACTGTTCAACACTCTACAATAAGCTAAGAAGAATTATCCTATTATATAATAAATAGGAAACATGAGCATACAACTACAACCATCAGATGCAACTCCTAATCAAGGGCTCTAAACAGTCTTACTAATAATAGAGATGCGGACTTAAGACTCACTTAATCCCATCATGCAAACACTCAGTTCTATCCACAAAAATAGCTTTTTGGACGCACAGGTAACCGACATCGGTTCCTACCTATTCTTTACCTATGACCGACATCGGCCAATCCCTGCCAACACCGGCATCTCTTGGTCTGCTCCTGACCAATGTCGGTCGCTCCTGACCGACGTCGGTGACTGTGTAAACCTGCAACTATCAAACTCACTCATAGGTGAAGATTTTAGCTCCACACCTTAACAATAGGATAATATCATATGAAAATAAAATATATCCTTGATAAACTCATATATGATCCACAATATTTTATATATTCAACCACCACTTGAAGCATGCCAATAGTATTGTTCACAATTAGGCCTGTGCATACCCAGATAGTTTGTCTTGAACAACTAAAGCATAAACACAATTTTGACAAATAATCATGGTAAAAAATGTAAATGACATAATGGTCATCATAATATGATTTATAATACATAACTTATGGTAAAAGGACTCAAACCCTTCTCTGCAAAGAGCCCACTCAGAACTACCAACTAGCAGAAAACATAGTCATGGAAACAAAAAATTCTAACACCTGATAAAATGCAATCAAGGACTTCCAATGCATGAATATGGTTATAAAAAATCATCAAGAGAATATTAAATAAAAGTGTCATAATATATAAAGGAAACTATTGGTATTGCATACCAATTTATTGACCTTCTCTCTCTCAGACCTCATGCCAATTTTGTCTTTAATGTTCTAACCTCTTACGTTGATTTCTAAAATTTTAAAAAGCATGGAAAGGACATATATTTTTTTTAAGATGCATAAAATCATGGTATATATTTAAAAACTCATCACTTCAACTTTCCTACCCAGATCTTCTAGTTTTCCTTGAAACACAATCATGGTGATAATGAACTTCAACACCTGTGTAGACACTTTTAGAGACTTTAAATGTATTTGAATGATCCTATGAGATTGCTGACTATTTTGACCACAAGTCAAAATAGGTCAACCTACTATAGTAAAAAAAATGTGTATGGGTATTTTATAATGTAATAGGGTGTGTCATGGTCAATTTGATGTCATTTAATATGCTATTAACTTTGGTCTTAGTCAAATTAGTCTTAAGTCATTCTATGCCACTTAAGGGTTACTTTTAGAGTCATTAATGAAGGTTATACAATTTTATTAGGTATAAAAGTGTTAAAATTTTTATTTTAATGTCTAATATGTTAAATATTTATCAGTTTTATTAGTTCTAATTGAAAAATTATAGGTTCTTAATTGAAATCAAGAAAACAAGTGAAAAATAAGAGGTTTTGTCAGTTGTATGACCTATAGAGGAGAGTGGTACATGGGGTAATATTTTGGAATTAATTTAACATTACATTAATATATTTAAATTATTTATTAGCTTTATAAGTATCAAAAATAGACCAAAATCATTCTACTTCTCCATCACTCCACTAGACATGTAAATCTGGTTAATAGGTCTTCTGATGGTACGATTAACAAAAAAGAGGTTTCAGGTCAAATGATCTTGAGGTGTGTGAGTAAACTTGGTTTGATTTAAATTGATGGAAGGATTTGTAATAATGGATGATTATTCTTTATGAATCATTCTTAAGAAGTTGACTATTTCATTTTGCTTGTTAATCCCCACACCTTACAAGGTTTGGTTTTAATTGAGATAGTCCATATAAATAAATTGATTAAAATGATTTTATAAGAGGTATTAATACTTATCTAATTAATACCATCCTTTTTTACATGTTTAAAGGTGACTTGATTAGTAAAATAGTTCTTGTTACATGTTGAGACCACCATTGCTAGTTACAAGCATGTTACACCAATCACAAAGGTTATTTTTATTTTGGTGGTTTTATATGAGGATGATAGGTTACATTTAATGTTTCAAATATAATTTAATTTAATTGCTTACTTACTTCTAATCTAAGTTTCAAAAGGTTTCACATAAAATTGCAATCAAGAACATGGCACACAATTAAGTTTTTTACATACAATATTGGAAGAACATGGCACACAATCAAGTTTTCCACATACAGTCAACTGAGTCAAGTGTATGAAAGATTTGAGGAAGTTCACAGAGGTGTAATAAAGAGTTTAAATAATATGAGTAAATTCTTGTTACATTAGCACTTAAGTCAAATTATTCAAATGCTATGAAATGGATTGTGATAATTGGTTTTTCTTACATACATAGTCTTGCAACATTAATGTGCACTTACAGGTGCCCAAAAGGAGGTTGATCACATTGAAATGAAGAATTCGAACTGTTTGAAATATTCCAAGGTTATAAAGATCTAATTTAATATTGGTATAAATTGTAATGTTGATTATAAGGTCATCTACCATACATATTAGCCATGTCTTATATTCACTTCCCTATGTACTAAAAAGTGCACCTACAAGTGATTTCCATAGAATCCTGAGGATGTTGCATAGGGAGTGTTTGAACATGTTTTGAGACCTCCATAGAATATTGAGAGTTATTAAGAGACCATGGAAATCAATGGTGAGGATGTTTAGTGGTAGATAGACTTTTGTCATGTACATAGGAGGAAAATGAGTCTTAGGGATCCATTTTCTTAAAAACTCTAAAATAGAGTCCTGGCTAATTTTCGTGCTACTATATGATGAAGTGACATGGAGTCTAGATAGATCCTAAGCATTTCATTATGAATCACTATCATAGGGGAGATGCCTTGACCAAATAGAGTGAGTTCTTGGTCTTAATATGTGATGTAATTGAAGCCTTCAAATCATACATTCCTTTACTGCACTTTGTCAGTGTTTTCTATAGTTCTTAAACTGTCAAATGGTCTCATTATCTAAAGAAGAATAATATGAGTATATATGCATGACAAGTGGTCCTATGAAGGTAAGGAAGATAGTAGTATTTTAAAGAACATCAATATGGGTTAGAGTGTAGGGTCTTGACCTACTTGATTATCTACAAGTGTGCCTTACCCTAAAAAAAGGGTCACCTATAGTTGACTGCAAGTACCTACAGGCTCTAAACTATAGAGATTGGCCATGTAAGCATGAACATTTGAAAGTTGGATATTACTCAAAATAACTCAAGGAAATCCTAGGATGTGTAACATAGTTTTTAAGGCCTGCATATACACCTATAGGACCCCTTTTTGCTCTAAAATGGTTAACTACAGTCAATTGTAGTATAACAATCCACTAGAACATGGTGATTTGGAGGATGACCTAGCATATATATGATGAAAATAAGTATAAATTCATGTTAAATGGAATTTTATAATTCAATAATATGGTGGGTCAATGAAACCAAGCCTAGCTATGCAATATTCACCTACATGCATCACTATTCTAAGTTGAAACATATGATACAACTGAGCCTATCAAGGTAGAAGGTATTCATTGAAGAGTATAAAAAAGATTGGGATGATAGACATGTATGAAAGGAATGTAAAAATAGTGACATAACATATAATGAGAATTAAATAGAGCATGGAGGGTCCTAATATGTAACATATAGTCCATATGCCAACCCTGCACATAATGAGTTACACATATATCTGCCTTGAGGGTTTTAGAGAATTGGAAGGCCTAGTGATGTAACCCAACCATGAAATTAATTAAAGATGGTCCTTAAGACCTAATTAATCTCTACATATGTTTACATTATCTGAGGTAATATAGGAGATGCCTACTATTTTATCTTAGATAGAGGGCACTCCCAAGAGAGAAAACCCTATAGGTTTAACAAGGTAAAAGGCAAGAGGTATGTTGGGAGATGTTAGATCATTAAAAAATGGTATGGTGAATTTAGATATACAAGAAAAATCATGATGAATATCTCATAGGTGCTATAATTACAACATAAGTACCCATAGTCACAAAGGTATAAACAAACCTATTGGGCCTTGACTAGGCCTTATGCCTAAAAGGGGTGTAACTTCACTTTTAATGTTAGAGGAGCATTGAAATTAATGGGAACATCTTACTGAGGATATATAAGTTGATTTTGAGCCTTTGTTCTAAAAATAAAGTCACAGGGAGGTCATTCCTTGGCCTAGAAGCATGATAGGGTATGCAAAATGCCTTGAAGAGTTCAAGAGGCTAAATTTAGAAGCTCATATATGTATAGATGAATAAAATGGGAGATTGAGGAGATATTTTATATTATAGAGGGTCATTAACAAAGTTTTATTTAAATTTATTTAGGGTTTGGATCTCACAACTTTATGAACTATCCTTAAGTTGTAGAACTACCTAAAACCCTCTAAAACCCTTGTTCATGACATGATTGAGAATAGTTTGATATAGATGCATCCAAGAGGGATATTTTGGTCATGTAAATAATTTTTAATTTTATAATAATCTCAAGGTATTCTTCCCATCAATTTGGCTTCTATGCTATTTATATAGACAAGGTACAAAACTAGTTTCTTTGATAATTTTTGATTTTTTACAGGTACATAAAGGTTTCAAGAGTTAAGGATTACTTTGGGGGATATATTGGGACCTAATATGAATATTCACATACATTTATTAATTTAGGATAGATCACAATTATCTCTACTAACACCTACACTTCAGCCAGTCTAGAATGATAGTGAATGAAGAGTGATCACCTAGTGAGAAGGTGATAACTCTAATTGGGAGGCCTTTTAAGGTCTTATTAATGAATATAAGGGCATGAGGACTCTTCTAAAGTGTCACATCACCCCATGTATGGATTAGTCTGATAAATTGAAGCACATCTTGGTACTAAGTGTGACAAGTGTTTTTTTAACTCTTGAACTTCATTCTCTTCATGGATATCTTCATGGTGTATCACCTGTTAAGAGTAGTTTTATTTCATCCATAATTTTTTAAATTTTACAAAAAAATATTAATTAGTATAGGTAATAATAACTTTAAGGAAAATTCAAGGAGCTAGCCCTTAAACCTAGAGGTCTAATTCTACTATAGGTAAACCCACATACCTAGAAGTATTCCAATGTTGCCCAAATCTAAGAGTAGGCTTGATCAACCTCTTCTAGGGCGAAAGATTTGGTGAAAAAAATTATGGCATGCTCGGTGGGACCCATTATCCCAAAGATAACTTATCAAGGTGAATCTTGGTATTGACAATATCAACTACATATTGGTGTGCTACTCATCATTTAGTAACTCTATTCAAGGTAAAATCTATTTTTAGACCATTGATTTATCATATATTTTATCTCATACTTCATGGTCCTTACTAGGTCATATTCTAGTAGAGTTTTCAATATTATCAATCCACCTATTCAGCTTAAACTTCCTCTTAAAGTTTAACACCCTTACCATATTCTACCCTTTGAAGAGCAAGAGGAATTTGCTAGGTAATAAGACCAAGAAAGTGAGGAAGCTCTTGAATAAATATGGATAGGTAACATGCCTTCCCATACTTTAACACTAAAAATACAATACATCTTGATGCATATGATGCTAGTCTTCCTAATGCTACAAAGATTATTCCTACAATCAATGGTGATGGTCAAGTCACACCTAGTGAACACATTAGGGATATCTCTAATTTCTATAGTTTTCACAATGTCACTGAGAAAAACATTTCCATTAGACTCCTTACCTTGTCCTTTAGAGGGAAATAACTTGATTGGTATAAGGATTTACTCAGTAGATGCATCACAATATGGGATGAATTTGGAGTGTTTCTAAATTCAAGATTTGAGGATGAGAGTGACCACACTTCACTCATATATCAGCTTAATGTGATCCAAAGATCCCCCAAGGAAAAAATGCATGACTTCAATGAAAGGTTCCAAAAGATTTGGCATAGGTTTCCTCCTCCCATGAGACCACTTTCTACCTTTATCTTCCCTACATATTTGAGATCCATTAGTATTGATATTGCTATCATGATATAATCTATGAGTGGTTTCACTTTTCTTAAAGCATATAAACTTGCCATTAGAGTTGAGAATGACCTCATTAAAGTAGGAAAGATACCTCTTAAAGTGTCTATGCCTCTTCTACCTAATTTTACTAATGATGCTCCAAACACTTCCCAAGTTCTTAATGCAAATGATAAGCCTAGGACTACTCTTAAGAAGGTAGATGATGCCATGGATAAAGATATATAAATTCAAATGTTAAGAAATCTGATTAGGCAAGCTAATATACAATTAGGTTCTAATACAAAACCCTATCTCTATCAAAAAAAATATGGTCAAAAATATGGGAGAGGAAGAGGTCAAGGGAAACCTAACTTTAATAGGCCTACCAATGTGTACAATCGTAACTCTACCTCTAATATAAGAGAGACGGTACTAGTGCATAACAACTTGGTGCAAAGAGAATACTAGAAATAAGGATAACTCATGGATGCCAATGAAGGTGGAGAGAAAAATATAGTTTATCAAGGAAGATTAACTTGTCTCCTATCAACAAAAGATGATGTCTTAATACAATCAAGTCAAGGTTGGCAGCCTCAAGAAGAAAGCTTCACTAACTTCTTGGTGGAAGATACTTATGTGCTTAACCAAGGAAATTCTATTGAAGATAATAAAAGAGATAATATAAAAGCTCTATGAGGTGATAATAATGTGCCTAAAAGTTCATATAATCCTCTTCTAAGGCAATAAATCATGGTTGCAAGCATGATATTTCCTAATATTCCTATACCTTCTCCAAATCAAGATGTGGTAAGGTCTACTCAAGGTGCCTCAATTCCTAAATTTCCAAGCACTCCATTGCCTCTAATTACTCAAGAAAAGGTAATAATTTTTACCCTAAACATAGTGGATTCATTAAAGAATGCCGAGGCATCCATTTCCCTTTGAGATGTCCTCTATATGCCTAGCCAAAAGGAGCTCTTTTAAAAATAGCTATCCACTATCCATACTAGTCTTTCATCTTCAAGAAATAGTCATGGTTATGTAACTCTTACCAATGCTCCTAATAAAATTGTGAAACCATATACCAAATTTGAGAAGCCTCCACATTTCTACCTCACTCTCATAATGGGAGACAAACTAGTACACAATTGCATAATTGATAGTAGAGCCTCTACATTAGTCATGCCCAAAGTTGTACTTGATAAGTTAGGCCTAAGATATGAACCACATAGCAAAAAATTGATTTAGTTAGATGGTACACATTATAAAAAAATATGATTGATCAAAGGTTTGAAGGTTTTTCTCCATTATTATCCTAGTTTCCCTATCCTCTTAAGACATTATTATTTGGACTTGCCTGCTCATTTTGTAATATGCCTTTCAAGAGATTTTACAGCTATGATAGGTGGATATATTTTAGTTGAATAGTCCTTCTTGGACTTTAAAACAAGATTTGGAACCAAGGTGAATATAATAAATCATCCGCTTTCAAGTTTTCACATTGATACCTATGTTGAAGCAAGCTCAAATTTGAATTATGTACTCAATGAGAAAGAGGAATCTAATGTGGATGATTGTGCTTCTTCAAAACTTGAGGGTATAGATGACTTGTTTCTAAATGAGTATGGTGAAAATGTTTATGAACATGATCCATATGCATACTTTGAGATAACTAACCTTATCACTTATATCATCCATGAATAAGCATTTGATCAAGCTGAGGTAAGTGTTGAACATTATTTCTCACAAGCTACTGAGACTAACTACTTGATCCATGTATATAACAATGATATATTGAAGAACCAATTGATAACCATGGTGATAAGAATGATGTATTTATGCCTACTATTGATGAATCTTCCCTTGATGATGACATACATGAAGAAGAGGAAGATGACTTATGGCAAAGGTTCAATGCCATATGTTAAGAAATTGATTAGCTATGTAACACTACTTCCTCTCCTAAGAAGTGTATATTTGATGATTGTGTTATTAATCCTAATGAGTAGGTTTTTGAGTGCTATCTCAAGCATGAAGGTGTATTCCAAACCATTGTTCAAGGGTTTGTATTCATAATAGAGATTGGTGAAGATACTACCCAAGAAGTTGTAAATATGAAGAATGAGGTCAAGGCAGATTTGGTTATGCTTGAAGAAAAGACAAGAGCTCCATTTGATGTAGAATCTTTTTCAGAGGTGTTGGAACATAAAGAAGAGGATCTTGATGATCATATACATCAAGTATAGTCTACCCAAGGGGAGTGTAAAGTTGAGGATACTATCACACTTCTTAATACTTAGTTTGAGGAGTGTAGATCAGATATGGAAAAGATAAATCAATTATTAGAACAAATCAAGCTCTTTATAAGGCAAGAGAGCATCCATGAAATCCCAAATAAGTCCACTTTTAGGCATGAGAAGACATAACTATGGTAAGCTTCTTGACTATCTACATATTCGAGTGGTTGATGATGTGCATGCCTCAAATGATAAATCCCTTTCATGGAGTGACAAGGATGAAATAAGAACCATAATTAACCCTAGTTGAAGCATGGTAAGACGTTTTTACTTCAAATAGTGAGGTTCTGTAAATATTAGGCTAGGTGTGTCTTTGTTTCAGTTGTGTGTGTGCTCCATAAGTGTTCTAGTTGAACACATGTTTGTTTCCTTTGTGTGTATTTACTTTGTGTTTTGTGTGGTTTCAAAGGAAAATTAAGTTTCAAACCTATGTAAGGTGACTCCATGTCCCAATGGATAGGATTAGGCTACTGTTTTTGGCATAACAAGCATACCATCCCTAGGAAATCACTAAGAATGTTGACTATTTTGACCACAAGTTAAAATAGGTCAACCCACTATAGTAAAAAACTTGTATTATGGTATATTAGAATGTAATATGGTGTCATGTTCAATTTTATGTCATTTAATGTGATATTAACTTTGATTTTAGTCAAATTAGTCCTAAGTCATTCTATGCCACTTAAGGGTCACTTTTAGAGTCATTAATGAAACTTGTAAGGTTTTATTAGGTAAAAAGTGTTACAAACCTCCCTTAAATGTACAATATGTTATGGAATTGTTAGTATTGTTAGTTATAACATAAAACTTATAGGTTTCTAACTGAAATCAAGAAAATAAGTGAAAAAGAGGAGGTTTTAGCAATTGTATGGCCCATAGAGTAGAATGGCATGTGGAGTAAGCTTTTTTAATGACTATCAAAATTACCTAAATATATTTCAATAAAGTATAAAAAATGGACCAAAACCATTCTACTTCTCCATCGCTTCACTAGACATGCAAAACTGGTCAATATGTCTTCTAATGGTATGACTGTTAGGAGAGGTTTCAAGTCAAATTATATTGAGGGGTGTTAGTAAACTTGGTTTAATTCACATTAATGGTAGGAGTTGGAAGAATGGGTATTTATAAACCATTCTTTAGAAGTTGACTATTTCATTTTACTTACTAGTCCTCACACCCTGTAGGTTTTTACTCTATTTGAGCTAGTCCATATAGATAAATTGATTAAAATAACTATATAATACATATACATCATTATCTCATGTATCCCATCTTTTCTTCATGTTTGAAGGTGACTTGATGAGCCAAACAGTTCAAGTTGTAGGTTGATACCACCATTGCTAGTTGTAGCCATGTTACACCAATTGTAGAGGTTCTTATCCTTTTGGTGGTTTAAAATGAGGATGATAGGTTTTATTTCATGTCTCCCATATCATGGAATTAAATTACTTCCTTAAAATCTTAGTTTCAAAAGGTTTCACATAAAATTGCAATCAAGAACATGACACATAGTCAAGTTTTCTACATATAGTCAATTGAGTCAAGTGTATGAAAGCTTTGAGGATGTTTATGGAGGTGTAATTAAGAGTTTCAATAAGTTGAGTAAATTATTAGAACATGAATAGTCAAGTTAAACTATTCAAATTCTATGAAATGGATTGTGATAACTGGTTTCTCCTACATAAACAGTCTTACAACATTAATGTGCACCTATAGGTGCCCAAAAGGAGGTTGATCATGTTGAAATGAAGCATTTGAACTTTTTGAAATCTTTCAAGGTTTTAAAGATCAAACTGAATATTATTAGAAGGTCTAATGCTTATTTTAAGTTTTTCCACCATACATATTATCAATGGATTATATTCACTACCTTGTGTATTGAAAGATGCACCTATAGGTGATTTCCATAGAAGCCTAAGGATGTTTCATAGGGAGTGTTTGAACATGTTTTGAGACCTCCATAGAAGATTTATAGCATTAAAGATACCATGGAAAAAATGGGAATATTTTGAGTGGAAGATATACTTGGGTCATGTATATAGGTGGAAAATGAGTTTCAGGGATCTGTTTCCTTAAAAAATCTAAAATAGAGCCTTGACTACTTTTGGTGCTACTATATGATCAAGTGACATGGAGCCTAGATAGATAATAAGTGTTTCATCATTAATATCTATCATAAGGGATATGTCTTAACCAAATCGAGTGAGTGTTTGGTCTCAATATGTGATGTAAATGAAGCCTTTACATCATACATTCTTTTACTGCACTTTGTCAGTGTCTTCTACAATTCCTAAGCTATCAAATGGTCTCATTGTCCAAGGAAGAGTAAAAGGAGTATATATGTATGACAAGTTGTCCTATGAAGGTAAATAAGACACTAGTGTTTCAAATAAAATAAATATGGGTTAGAGTGTAGGGTCTTGACCTACTTGACCATCTACAAGTGTGCCTTGCCCTAAAAAAAGGTCATGTACAATTAACTGTAGGTACCTATTGGCTCATGACATAAGCTTTGGAGATTGTCCATGTAAGCATGAAAATTTTAAAGTTGGATATTACTCCAAATAACTGAAGGGAATCCTAGGATGTGTAACATAGTTTTCAAGGCCTGCATATACACTTATAGGACCCATTTTTAGTCCAAAATGGTCAACTACAATCAACTATAGCATATTAGTCCACTAGAACATGATGATTTAGAGGATGGCATAACATATATATGATGAGAACAAGTATAAATACATGTAAAATTACATTGGATACTTTAAGAAGATGGTGGGGAAATGACACCAATCCTGGCTATGCAATATTCTCTTATAGGCACCTCTGTTTTGAGTTGAAACAAAGGACACAACTGACTGTAACTGAGCCTATCAAGGTAGAAGGTATTCATTGAAGAGTCTAAAAAATATTGGGATGATAGATATGTATGAAATTAATTTAATAATAATGATATACCATCTCATGAGAAGGAAATAGAGTATGGAGGGTTCTAACATGCAACATACAGTCCATATGCTAACCCTACACACAATGAGTTACACATAAATCTATTTTGAGGATTCTAGGGAATTGGAAGGCCTAGTGATGTAACCCAATAATAAAATTAATTAAAAATGGTCCTTATGACCTATTTAATCTCCTCATTTGATCATATTAGTTGGGGAAATTAGGGAGATTCCCTTTGTTCTATTTCAGATAGAGGGCATTCTCTTGAGAAAACCCTATAAGTTTAGTAACCTAAAAGGTAAGAGGTATGTTGGGAGATGTTGGATCATTTTATAATGGTATGGTGAGTTGATAAAAACATGAAAAATCATGATGGAGATCTCACAGGTGATATAATCCCAAAATAGTGACCCAAACTCACAAAGGTACATGTAGACCTATTAGGCCTTGATTAAGCCTAATGCCTAAAAGGGGTGTAACTTCACTTTTAAAACTAAAGGATAATTTAAATTCATGATAAAATATTAATGAGGAGTTATAAGGTGATTTTTAGCCTTTGGTATACAAATAAAGTCACAAGGAGGTCATTCCTTGGCCTAGAAGCATGATAGGGTATGCAGAATGCCTTGAAGAGTTTGAGAGGCTAACTTTAGAATATCATATATGTATGGATGCATATAATTAGAGATTTAGGATCTAGGTTATATTATATAGGGTAATTAATAAGGTTTTAGTGAAATTTATTTAGGGTTTGGATGTCAAAAATTTATGAACTATTTTTAAGGGGTAGAACTACGTAAAACCCTCTAAAACTGTTGTTCAAGACCTGATTGAGAATAAGTTCATAGATATGAATATAAGAGGAATAATTTGGTCAAGGAAATAATTTTTAATTTAATAATAATCTCTAGGGATTATTCCCATCAATTTGGATTCTACCCTACTTATTTACATAGGGTACAAAATTATTTTTTTGGACAATTTTTGATGTTTTACAGGTACAAAAAAGTTTCAAGATGTGAGGATTACTTTGGGGGATAGATTGGGACATAATATAAGTAATCCATACATTTATTAATTCAAGGTATTTTACAAGTATCTTTTCTAACACCTACACTTTAGCCAGTCTAGAATGACATTGTGAATTAAGAGTGATCACCTAGTGAGAAGGTGATAGCTCCGATTGGGAGGCCTTTTAAGGTTTGATTAATAAATATAAGGGAATGAGAACTCTTTAAAAGTGTCATATCATACCATTTATGTATTCTTATGAGAAACTAAATAACATATTTTTGCCAAGTGTGAGAGGTGAGTGAAAGAAGGGTGATTATGACTACAGGTAGTGAGAACACCTGGCCAAATGAACATTGATGATTAGGGACATATAGAATGTATGGTGGAACATGTTTATAACCGATACATAAAATTTAAATTATATTCCCAATCCCTAGTCTACTATGGAGCATTCAAGGAAGGCCAAATGATGAAGGTGGTTTCTAAGCAAGCAATTGAAGAGTCCTATGCTAGATTTGATGGAGTTTCATGCTTTGAGGGAAATTTATCTAAGTATACCTTTCATGGTTTATTACATATTAATTTTTACTATAGATGTAACTCCTCTCATCTTGAAAAGTGTTTTTATGACTCTTGAACTTCATTCTCTTCTCTCCTCTCTCAAATTCTATAAGTACTAGCCATTTTGGCTCTTATCTCATAATTCCACTCCATATATGGCAAATCCATACTAGTTTGATGTTGTAATTTTAATTTAAATAATAAATGTGACTTGGTTTGAGTTCATATAAAATCTTGTCTAAGTGTGAAAAGTGATGAATAGTGAGGTATAGTGATTCTATCCTTGCTTCTCTTTATCCTTTCATGTCTAGTACAAGGAGTTCTCATTTTAATAGGTCATATAGAGTATAGCTAGTGTGTTTGGATCCCTTAAAGTATGTAAGTGTCCTTTTATTTAGAAATATGATCTCTAGTATACTTACCTTGAGTTTTCTTATGCATATCATGTCTATATTAAAATACTTATGTTAGAATATCTTAGGACTTTAAAGCTGGTTTATAGTTCTTATTTATTAGTGAAAGAAGTATGATAGCATAATGGATATCTTCATGGTGTATCACGCAATTAGAGTATATTTATTTAATTCATAATTCTATCCCTTTTTCCATAAATGTTAGTTAGTATAGGTAATAATCATTTCAAAGCAAATTTAGGGAAATAGCCCTTAAACCTAGAGGTCTACTTCTACTATATGTAAACCCATATACCTAGAAGTATTATAATGTTTCCAAAATATTAAATTAGGTATAAAAAACCTCCACTAAGGTGAAATATTTGGTGACAATATAGATCATTAGACCATTCTTAGATAGATAGATAATATGGTCATATGGTAATATTAGTTTTACAGACTGGTCTCATAACCTTATACCTTTGCAATCTCATCTGCACTAGACAAGTCAACTTATGAGAAACATTATCATCATAACTACCAACCTAAAAAACTTATATCCAAATTAATATGCCTTAAAAGTATTGAAAAATTTCTATATACTCTTGGATTCATCCCTAATCCATGATAACACATCCCTAATCACCTTCTCACTTTTGCCTGGTTTTCTCACTGTTTTCACCATTAGGACTTTTAATTATAGGTCAAATTATATGACCAATTTATCATACTTTAGGGATATAAAATAATCAAAAATAATAATGGACATTAAATACAAGTCTAAATATTTATCCTCCATCTATTTGGTAATGTTAACTTGGTCAACTCTAACTTCTACAACAAATTTTTGAGAAACAAGGCCTTTCTTTTAGGGTCCACTCACTCACATGAAAAACCGATAAAACCTTGAGATTCTTGAAATATTTTAAATCATTATAAAATATCTTAACTATCCAAACCAATCCATTTTGAGCAGTTTAGAATAAGATCTTTCACATCGAGTCAATTTTAGGGTCTTAGAGAGGGTTAACACTATTTTTGGTGTTAATGATCATTCATAAAGGATTGCTCCTAATTTTCAAAAATAATTCTTGGAGATATTATATAGGACCCTTACCCATATCCTCAATATCTTAGGTTCTCATGAAAAGGTTACACATGATAATAAACACTTGGAAGTTATTCTTAGGTTGAGAACCCTCCATTTTGTGCACTCCAGAGACCTTAAAACACTTTTTCTTACCTTAAACTTTAAATTTTGACTTGAAATTTGGTCAACATACTTAACTTGAAATTTGAAACTCATACCTCATTTGGACACCATCTCTCTCTTTGCTTACTTAGACCTTGACCTACAGACCACATTAGGCCTTAAAACTAACCTTCAAGCCTTTTTTCATGCATTATCCACCTCATTTACATGCTCACACAACATCTCACATGATAAAACAATGTCAAAAATCATTCATATGCCTAGACAATAGATCATGATGTCTCATTAAGCCAAGCCGGGTCTAGAGGTAGTCTATTTACATACCAGGTCGGTAGGTCCTACCCTTATAAGCTCACTCTAAAACCCTCATGAGTGATGGAATGCCTCATATGCATTAATAAAAATAATTCATATAGCCTCTCATTCATATGTGCAACTATCTCACCAGTTCACCAATCTCATGCCTTCTCACAAGGATTCTTCATGCACTAACTAGTGTCATGACTAGGCTTCTCAAACTCTTGAAGATTGATATCTGAACTTAAAAAACTCCTTAAATAATCTACACCTTGATCACATGAATTTAATGATCCTTAGATAATTAATATGTATGTACATACATATCTACACATTAAGCACAAGCATTCTTATTATGACTAGGATTCTCAAGGGACCTTATACTCAAGGACTACTACTCAAAACATACTTACTTTGACCTAAATATTGAAATAAACCCCAAAATAATCATTAGATTGCATTCAAATTATCTCTCAATAGAGATAAATTAGGTTTTCTTCAAATTCTTTCTTGTCACATGGTTCATATCTCACAGACCACTCATCATGCATCTTTACCAGATGCACCTTGACATCAATGATATCAACCTTAAACTTGACATCAATGACAACACTTATCAATAAGAATAGAGTATACCATGAAATAAATTATATAAGAACACATTTATGGTGAGATCTATGAAATTGTTTGGTGTGAACTACCTAGATTGTTAGCTGATTGGCTGCTTCACTTGGAATATCACTATTTCTGATCCAGAGCTATAGATGCTATTATATGGACTAAAGAGAAGATAAATTGGTTACAAAACTTGGATTATAATTGGACCCATTAAATAAACCACTAGATCAATTCTACTATTGATGGATATATCACTGAGTTCATAATATAAGGGTACATAGCTTTTAAAGAAGAAAATGATCTATTATTTAGGGGGATACGAGGTAAATTATTATAGCAACTACCACTATTGATCAAAATTTTGGCTATAGAAAAGGCTATGGTACCTATGTCATCTAATATGGAGTAGTCAATCTAGGCATTATGGGATTATGTGTGACATAAGGGTGAATGGAAAGATAATAAGTAGAGAGAAATTGAATCTGAGTCTAAAATGAAGAACCAAGAGGAGAGAGATCGAAAGAAGACTTTGGAGTTAAAAATAAAACTATGACAACAAAGATGATGGAATAATGTAGCGAGACTCAAGAAGTTGAAAATAGGAGTTATACTATCATAGAATACTTGAGTGAGAGAGAGAGAAGAGAAGGTGAGTGAAGAGATGAATGGAGTAAGGAGCCCGAGCCTAGTATGTAAAGAGGAAGAGAAGGCAAGAAAGAAAAAGTGAGAGAAGAAGAAGAAAATAATATAGAATTAGATCCAATAATAAAAATTTTGGAAACGTATAAAAGTGTATTCCATTGGAAATAAATGGGATTATCGTATTGTCATAGACATAACACAAGCTCAAGTTCTGATAAATATATTATTAGAAATACAAACCATTCACCATGAGATCACACATCCCCCAAGACTATTTTTTTTCAAAATCACAATAAAAAATTACATCTTTTAAAGATGAATACTAGCAAGACCATTTAATAAATAAATTCATTAGAAAAGAATTGAGGCATAGAAGGCAATGCACTGTGCATCCACATGAAATTTTACTAAATAATAAAATAAGAATATACACGCATTAATATTAACAAAGACAAACCCCATGATTCTTGTACAGACAAAGGCGTTCATTATGTAGATTTAAATATTATAATAAGAGGAAGAATTTGAACATAATTCTTAGTTTGAATCATCATCATAAGTAGTAGGAACATAACAAGTATCAAAATCAAAGGTATTTCCATCTATTATAAAGATAATACTGGTATTTCTCCATGTTACAACAAATCAAAACATACCAGTTATTCAAAAACTGATTGTGATACCTATGAAAAGTAGTAGTATGACACTTTATTTGGGAGCCTTTATCAATATAGAACCTTATGGTGGGTCTACAGACCTAGAATAATACTTTCTCATTTTCAACATGAAGTGACAGGCTAAAGGAATTACTAATGATGCAATAAAGAAGTGTGAATTGACTGGAGATTTTAATGGTCATGGATTAGAATTCATATACCTTAGAGATGTAAATTAAAAATACATATAATAGATAAAAGAGATGCTTGTCATAGAGTTTAAAATCACAAAGTATTCTAGTTAGACCATATAAGATTTGAAATAAATATGACAAGGAACAAAAGAGACTATCTATGAATATGATCATAGGTTTTTTGATGTGATGAACAAAGTAGAGTTTATTCTAGAAGAAAAGGATAAAATGGCTTGGTTTGTGGAAGGGATGTGAATAAGACTATGGTTCAGCATCACACAATCTTGGTCTGACACTAAGGTAGATACAAGGGCAACTGTAATTAGAGTTGAACATATTAAAGATTATGGTTATGTATCGACCTCAACCTCAAAGATAAAAAATACTATATAAAAATTACTAAGAAGGTTAGATCAATATAAAGAGGTGGGAGATAGGCCTATGGTGCATTTAGTGTAGGAAGGGCATCATCAAAATGAGTGCCCAAGAATCAAAATAGAGCTCTATGAAATCTTTAGAGTAATAAAACATGTGATATCTCACTATCATTTTCTACAATATTATGTCAAGAATCCATAGAACTTGTATTGTAACTTTTATAAGTCACTCATCTTGATGAAAATAATTGAAAATATCTCTAATAATTAAAGGAAGACATTGAAAATAATGTGATTGTGGTTATCACTCAGAAAATAGCTATTGTAACCTAATTAGATCCCAAAATAAAAGTTAACATAACTGATATAGCATAATCAGTTGTGTCATGGGGTTCATAAGCACATCAACATTAACCTTTAGGTATGACTAGTTGGACTTCACCATATCATAACTAAACATCCTAGATTCCTCAAACACAACAAACAACTTAGGTACCATCATTTTTGTAGTACCAATATGGTAGGTATGAAGGCCTACAATAATAACATGGGTGAAATTCTCAATAAGCCTCTAGGAGATTTAGGACACAATAATCAAATGGTTAGGGATTCCAAGTGAATAGAGGATGATTTAGAGGAGCTAATAGGGGAGGATACTATGGTGGTCTGCAAGTGGGTAGGGGAAATAATGATCAGTGACTTTCGATCCAGTGTTATATGTGTGAAGAATTTACTCATATAGAAATAAATTGTCTCATGAACCCTCAATGATAGTCTTACTATGATTAATATAAGGTCTCTAACTAGTATGGCATATAGGATTATCTAGTTTTATAGAAATAACACATAGATAGGGTAGTAAGGAATGTGAACATGGTTAACACAATCCTGAAATGATGCTATTTTGCAAGCTTTTACATGCCAATAACATGAAAAAAAAGGGTTACCACCTTTGGAGATGATGATATATCATGGGATAAGGAATGATCAACTAAATAAATATTATAAACCAACTGTAGACACCTAAAAATGGCCACAACTAGCTTCCAACCAAACTTCAGACTGATTCCTACCAATCATTATAAATTAAGCCTAGGAATAACTAAATGACCCAAATTTTCTTGTACATCATTCATCAAAGCTCAAAATCATGTTGAGACATCCTGATTTGGGATAATAGCCCATATGTAATAATAACCTCTTATGGATTCATCCCTAATAACCTTGTAACATCACAACTATCCGTTTGGCCTATGGACCCATTAAACAAGGCACTTGATCAAATCTTAAAAGAGAAAAAAGGCTAACCAAAATCAATTTACTAATTAAACAAGATTAAATTCTTAGTTTAATTATCCATTTGCAATTAATGAATATATAAAAATGAAAATTGTAAAAATCAAAATTTCAAAGCCTTTCATCATTGCCTTTATATGTTGTCAAGCTCTTTGAAAATATTTTATAATATTTAATTTAATATCCATGCTTAGTAATTATAAATCATAATTACTTGATACCTATTAACTCAATTGGAGTTATTTCTAAATCACCTAGGGTTAGTTTGAACCCATTCTATGTTTAAACTCAACCTTAGCTCACCTTGGGTGAGAGTTAACTCTAAAAGAAATAAATATAAGGCCTCACCTATTGAATTCCAAGTTATTTTGGTGTAAAGTTATTATGCACAAATATCTTCAATAAGATATTTGATGTAGTTTTATAATGCCTAAATATCTTACAAGTAGTCTTACCATGCCTAGATCTTAAGCTAAACAACATCAAAGCAAAGGTGCCAAGGAGAGAAGGAACCAAGAAACCTCCATTGTCAAAGACTTTTTGATGTACAAGCCAAAAAAGCCATTTGGATCTCTAAAGAAGGTAAAAGACTTGTTTCTTTTATGTTTTTGTTGTGCTTTCTCTAGTTTTGTTACCTAAGCTCTCCCTAGTGTCTAGGCTAGAGGTGTTAGGATTCTAGTGTGTTCATTTCATTTATTTTATGAGACTAACACAATACTAACATCCCCTCTATGTTAAATCATTGATCACATATCGGTATGCCCGATGGGACACACACCCCATGAAGTTACTCTTAAGGCCTTTTAGATCACTCTCCTAATAATTTTAATTTAAAAATTTATCTTGGTGATTAAAAAAGGTGAAAATTGGAGGCCAAAGGATGTTTTTCTAGAAGTTATGAAGTTTCTCTATGCAGTCATGATTTTGCTCTCTACAATCATGATATTGTGCAATATCAATACTCACATAATCATGGTTCTATCAAAACTATTACATTTTTTTGTCTAACTATTAAGGTTTTCACTAACCATTTATGCTTTCAATGTGAATTATGATATTACAATATCACTACTATGGAAGTTGTCGTATTGTGATAAAACTAGTGGTATTACTACTTCAAAAGTGGTGATATTGCTATAAATTCTATAGTTTTGTTAAAATTGTTATAATTTTTTATTTAAATTGATGGCAATTAGGCTAACCATTTTTTTCTAAGTTATATTATCATGACTTTTAGAGTAGTAATTTTTTCATTAGAGTAGTGATATTGCTTTATCTACTCTATTTTCATGTAAATTGTGATATTGTGTTGATAGTCATGGTTTTGTAGAGAGAGTTACAATATTTCTCTATATTTTATGGTTTTACATTGTGTGTAAAAATCAAAAACTTTAGAACAAGATTTAGGAAGTCATTTATCCACTCATAATGTGTTTCTAAGCACAAGGAATCCCTAACGTGTTTTGTAGGCCTCAAGGCCACAAGGAGACATTTAAAAAACATCTAACTTGCAAATTTCACGTTTCAAATTGGAGTTTTAATAATTGTTTTACTTAACTCATTTTTGCTTTTTTAACTCTTTCAACAAACAAAAGTTAAGAGGCCAAAATTTCACAACACTTGTTGTCTTGGTGAAATAAAATGAATTCTCACATTAGTTAGATAACTCATAAGATTTTTTCATTTTATGTTTATTTTTTAAAAGTTAGTTATTTTAGAAAAATAAGTGACACATGTATGCTCTTCCCCCATCCCCTTTAGGGAACTCAGGTGACCAAAAATACTCATTCTTACCTTTATCATTTTTTTTCAAAAGCATGGAAATAAAGTCACTAAGGTCCTCCCAAAATCCACATGATTTGGGTGACCCCAAAATGACCATAAAGTCTTTTCACTTATCTTTATTTTCATGCATTTTTGGCTTGTAAGCAAGATTTCATCATCTCCTCATAGGTTCATTAGGGAAGTGTTGACCCAATAATTCATCTCCTAACATCATTTAAACACCAATCCATTCTAGGGTATATAAATTGAGGGTGACCCATTGGGATGCTTGTTTTGAGTGGTTTAAATAAGCTCCATTAGTGATACTTGGCCTTGGAATTTAGGGGAAACTCAGCCATCACACTATACTATGTAAGTAATGAATGTAGTGGTTGTGAAAAGGATAAGACCTTTTCAAAACATGCCATTTGATGTAGGTCCAAATGATGTGATTTCATCTCTAGTGTTAACCACACTTAGGACCATCTATAAATGAGTTAAAATTGATAGTTTAGAATAACCCCACTTGCCATGGACATATTGTTGATGCAGGGCAAGTGGCCAAAAGTTTCACGTTATAGTACAAACTCTTGAGAGAAGAGGGGGGATAAAAAACCTAATTTTCATGTACTTTTACTTTTTGGATTAACACTTAAAATCCTTTCAAGAGTGAGTATATTGATGGAATTTGATATTACTATACAACCTTATTATTTTTAGGATTTAGGATGTTACACTTAGGTGTTTGTGTCATTTTATCCTTTTTTTGCATGGTCTTGAGTTGAACTATCTATTTTATTTATCTTATTGTAGACATCCTATTTCTATGACTATTATGCTAAAATTATCAATCTAAGCAATATTCTATGATAATGCATAATCTGGGCCAAAATCACTAAAATACACTAAATGGTTTGATCATATCACGTATAGGTGCCGATTTAGGCTATTGTATCCTTAAATGGGGAAATGCATTTTATGTGATTATTATATTTTCTTAAATCACTTCGAGTCAAATTGTAACCATATAACATGATGCTTTAGAACACTAAATTCTTCTAATTTGGTAGCACATATCATGTTCATGTGTTATTTCACATCCATAATGCCCTAATTGGGGTATTGTTCTGTACATAATTAACACCTTCTAATTATACTTCAATCAAATTATGACTTAGTAAATTGACATTTCGATGAGTTTTATTAAATGAACAACCAATTTCCAAAGAGTTTCAAAAAATTAATTAAAACCACTTATTTAAATTAAACCAAATTAAGAACCTAAGTGAAAAATCCATAGAAGTTATTGAAAATCTATTAATTGGAAATTCATTCCTCAAATATGCATCACCCTATGACATCATCAATGGGGTGGCATCCATAAGACATTAATGGAAAAAATATTAGGATTATGCCCTCCCATTCCTCATTAATGACCAATTTTTCCAAATATTAATGGGAGTATTTATGACTTGTCCCTCTAAAGTTAAACTGATTCATGGTTGATTTTAAACATTTTCAAAAATCTATAAATACGTGAGCCAAGGCCACAATTTTTAAGCTTCATTAATGCAAACTTATTATGAAAAAATTACAATAGATAAGTTTCACCTATTTACACAAATTGATCAAACTCATGAGTCTAAGCAATTGGTACACTAGGAAATGATGGAGGAGCATGCTACTCTTCATTGATAAAGACTTGGAGCACCAAATCTGGAGAAAATCATGATTCTTAACCATTCTTGGAAGGAGGGAATATATTTGGAAGGTTTGATGGTATATTCATTTATTAAATAATTCTTATATTTCCTTAGCAACACCCCTTGAGAGTGTATGCTTAGCACATTATGTCTTCTATGATTATTTTGGTTTTTTCTCTACTAACACATAGACTAACTTGATTTGTAATGTTACACTACATTTTGGCATGTCTTATGGGACTTGCATCTCATAAAACCAAGGATATTAGTATGAAAATCTTAGTTTTACTAATGGATGCTTAATAATCTTAAAAATTCAAGTTTTAACTTCATTTTTTTTAAGCGACACAAATTACACAAAGATCAGCATTGATTCTCTTAGGTCGACATAAATTCTCTTTGATCAATGTCAATTCTTCCATAAATGACATCGAACCCTATGTTAAGAATAGTGCATGGCATAAAACATGATTAAACAAGTTTTTCTTGAGTTTTCTAGTTTTTATTCTATGTTTAAAAATTGGCTTATTGTTTGCTTGACCATTTTACAGTAGGATCCATAGAAATATTTGGTTTTTATGATTATTTTGATAAATGGTCTTATTTTTTAAAACCATTGTGTTTTTCTTATTTTTACAAGAATTGACATCGATCTCTCTTGACCGACGTTGATCACTCTATAGACTGATTGACACCAATTTATGTGAAATGATATCGATCCCTGTATGGATCGATGTCAGTTTTTGAGATATAAAAATAGGAAACCCAAGAGAAAATATTGAAATGTTATTTTATAATTCACTTTTGGGCTTAAAAGTAGACAAAAAACCTCTAAAAATTGAATGTCCTAAGGCAGAAAAAGACAAGTTTGAAAGTGGTTAAATCTTACACATTTTATTTGGTGCCTAAAACAAACTGAGTTATTTTGAATGCTTAGTTGTTTGTGAAGTTTTTTACAAGTTTTTTTAAACTAATATTAAGGGGATCAAATTTCACAACAAATATCATGTTGATTTAATAAAATAAACTCTCACACTTACATACTCATAAGAGTTATTTATTTTATGATTGATTATTGAAAGTTGTTTATTTTGGCAAAATGATTGATGTGTGTATGCTCTCCCCCAAAACCCTTTAGGGAACTCAGGTGAATAAAAGTTATCATTATTTACCTTGGTTTATTTTATTCCAAAATCATGAAAATAAAATCATTCAGGCCCTTCCCAAGTCCGTAGGAATTGGGTTATCCAAATACAACCCTAAAGTCTTTTCACTTGTCTTTTATTTTCTTGCATTTTGGCTTGTGAATGGGAGTTCATAACCTCCTTATGAGTTCTCTAGGGAAACATTTAAAATTCATCTCTTGTCATCATTTCAAACCCATTCTATGATGGGGTATATAAATTGAGCTTGTGAATCATCACGAATGTATTTTGAGAGGTTAAACTACTTTCATTAGTGACTACTGCCCTCAAAACATATGATCAATCCAGACATCGAGCTACACCTAAAAAATAATAGATGTAGTTTTTGTGAAAAGGAAAAGACATTTTCAAAAGAATGTGATTGACATGGTGTTGGGATATGAATAAACTGGAAGCACACAATTGATTACCAAGCAACTTAATATGTGGAAATAACCAGAATCAACAAGTAAGTAGAATTCAAAAATAACACATGATATGAGAGACAATACACAACTTGTATTAATACTCATACAGAAAATAATACAATAAAGAAGATGCCACTTCTTCTCCACCACCTCTTCAGAGGCTTCCCACACCTCAAGTGAACAATAATTCTCTCTTCAAAGCTCTCTCTCTTAGGTCCCAACACACAACTCAACATAGAGTTGGTGTTCACCTCCAGTGCTCCACACACACCACAAGTGCTCCATGCACTCCACAAGTACTCAACGTACTCCAAGTAGATCTCCCCTGAACCTACAATAACTTGCACCTCAATAGACCTTACTTATGGAAGGAACTACCTTGCCTTCCTCTTTACTCTGAGTACACACCTGTACTCCAAGTAGATCCCACCTGATCCTACTCCCTATTGTGTTGCTATCCTCTCTGATCTTGCACACCTACAAATCAATCTAGTTCTTCACACCTGTGAACCTTGACCTTGCACACACATACACCTGCATATCAATGATCTTACTTACCATGTAGATCTCTTATAGAAGCCATACACACCAGCTGACTAAGATCATACACCCTTGAAGAATCCTACTGACTCTCCAAAACCAGCACCCACCTTGGTACTGCTGTGGAACTAGGAGGAACACCCTTGCTCACCTCACACACAAAAGAAGCAAACTTTTCTCAACTCAAACTAGATCAAATTTCAATATAATCCATGAGTCTATTATATAGATCTCATCCAAATAATAATTAGACAGCCAATTACAATAATTAGATCCATAGCTCTCAGTCTAAAATTAGCTCTCAACATGCAAACACATGGTTCATTAGCTAACTACCTGTAATATACTCAGTCTGAACCACACAGGTGACCGATGTTGGTCCCTGTCTGCCTGGGGGGTGCTGATGCTGGCCGATCTCTGACTGACATCAGTTGTATTCCTGTCTCCTCCCTACCGATGTCAGTTGGCCTGACCGACATTGGCAACATAACACTCTACAACCCTTCTACAACCTCCTCCATGTCTGCATCAGTGAAGCTTTTAGCTGCACAACCTAAAAATCTCCCACTTGGAGATAAATAACTACACTATACCTGTACCTGTATCCTATCTAATCTATTTCTTGGCTTGTATCCCTCTTCAAGATGAATCCTGAAGACAACCCACCACATAACTTATGGTGCACCTCCTGTCATCCGAGTACCCTGCCACATACGAACCTACAAACCCATGTAGTGAAGTCTTGACCCTGAATGGCATGAATCCCTGCTGCTGGTCCCTCTCAAATACCTGAGAACTCACTTCTCTGAATTGGCTCTTAACTCTCTGACAACACCCACTGCTTGGGCAAACTCAGGTCTATACTAGACCTCATGTGATTTCAAACACTAAACTATCCAGCCCTTAATGTGCTCTGGCTTTGCGTCCTACGTAATGAACCTTGCCAACACCTGATTCACATCAGCTCCCACTGGAGATAAAATCAACCTGTGACCTCCATGTCTCCCATGCCAAAGAATTTTGCTGCTCCAAATTCTTCATAGCAAACCACTAAACTAATCTTAACCTTAGCTCAGCAAAACCCTGTATGTACAATCCTGCTAGCAAACATACCATCCACATACAACAACATAATGATGTCATGACTCATCATCCACCTGGTAAGACAAACCATAGTAGTTACCCTGACATTGACTAAAGCCATGCTCTATCCTCCACCTGTCAAACCCTGTACCACTGTCCTGCAGCTCCTCAAGACCATATGACCTGGCCTTTCATCTCACGTGTCCATTCTCTCTATTCTTCAACTAAGGAATCCATTCATCTCTGTGCTTTCTTATCAGCTGGCAACCCTACCAAGTCTTTGCTTGGTTTTGCATCATATTCCTACCACGCTCCCACTATTTCCTGGATCCTTCCTGCTTTACAGTCAGCAACTAGTATGAAGAAGAGGAACAATGAATTTGAGGCCTACTTATGTCTTCAATCCTCCATATGGGCATTTGAGACTCCTTGATAGTGAGCTGTCCACCCAAAATCCATTATAGTGACCGACCTCGATCACCACACAGTCTGCATCCAATCGACATCAGTTCCATGCACCTGTCCTGACTACCAACCCTGCCGACATCGGTGTCCTCCTGCTGTCGACATCGGTCTTACCTTCTACCAATGTTGGTTTTCCTATTGATGCCGGTACTTGTGTTTTCTTGTGAGTGATGATTTTTTACCCATGAGCTCCTTTGAATCAATCCCATGTCCAAACTACCTTGCTCAGAAGTATCCAGCCCCATCCACTGGTCTCTATCCGCCATCTCCTCCATAAACACCAAGGCTTTCCAGTTCTTAAGCCTATCAAATATATCTATCTTTCACTTAAGAACATGCATCTCCTTCCTGCTCATGTGACCAAGCCTATGAAGCCATGTCTCTGCAACAGAAGAAGAATCAGTAATATAAACAAGTAGATAAAGAGTACCTATTTTCTTACCACTAGCTAATTCAAGTGCATCCGCTATGAGAGTTCTTGTGCATCTCTCATCACCCAACTTTTCTAAAGAAATTAGCCACATCTCCAAACCTGGGACCTGCAGGACCTCATTCAACACCCGTGTGTTGGCTGCCTGTGATTTCAGCTTCCCTTCCCCTTTGCCAATTCTTTGGCAAGGCTCACTAGCTCCTCTATCTGGGGCTGCATGGAAAGAGGCAACAAAATCTTTAAAACAAGATTCTACTTTATCCAAGAAACCTCCCAGAGCATCCTGTATAACAACACCTACAACACCTGCTTCTTCCTTTTCAACTCCTCCATTCTTAGCTTACTTTGATATGCCATTGCTCTACTCCCACTCAATCAAAAACCCCTGAGAGTGACCTGTAACCAAACACAAAACCTGCTCCCTGCAATCTTAGCTATGATACCACGTGTTGGGATGTAAATAAACTGGAAGCACACAATTGATTACCAAGCAACTTAATATGCGGAAATAACTAGAATCAACAAGTAACTAGAATTCAAAAATAACACATGATATGAGAGATAATACACAACTTGTATTAATACTCATACAAAAAAGAATACAATAAAGAAGATGCCACTTCTTCTCCACCACCTCTTCAGAGGCTTCCCACACCTCAAGTGAATAGTAATTCTCTCTTCAAAGCTCTCTCTCTTAGGTCCCAACACACAACTCAACACAGAGTTGGTGTTCACCTCCACTGCTCCACGCACTTCATAAGTGCTCCACGCATTCCACAAGTACTCAACATACTCCAAGTAGATCTCCCCTAAACCTGCAACAACTTGCACCTCAATAGACCCTACTTATGGAAGGAACTACCTTGCTTTCCTCTTTGCTTTGAGTACACACCTATACTCCAAGTAGATCCCACCTGATCTTGCTCCCTATTGTGTTGTTGTCCTCTCTGATCTTGCACACCTGTAAATCAATCTAGTTCTGCACACCTGTGAACCTTGACCTTACACACACATACACCTGCATATCAATGATCTTACTTACCATGTAGATCTCTTATAAAATCCATGCACACCAGCTGACTAAGATCATACACCCTTGAAGAATCCTGCTGACTCTCCAAAACCAACACCCACCTTGGTACTGCTATGGAACTAGGAGGAACACCCTTGCTCACCTCACACACAAAAGAAGCAAACTTTGCTCAACTCAAACTAGAACAACTTTCAACACAATCCATGAGTCTATTATATAGATCTCATCCAAATAATAATTAGACATCCAATTATAATAATTAGATCCGAAGCTCTCAGTCTAAAATTGGCTCTCAACATGCAAACACATGGTTCATTAGCTAACTACCTGTAATATACTCAGTCTGAACCACACAGGTGACCGACGTCAGTCCCTGTCTGCCTGGGGGGTGCTGACACCAGTCGATCTCTGATCGACGTCATTTGCATTCCTGTCTCCTCCCTACCGACGTCAGTTGGCCTAACTAACGCTGGTGACGGTAACACTCTGCAACCCTTCTGTAACCTCCTCCATGTCTACATTAGTGAAGCTTTTAGCTCCACAACCTAACACATGGATCTAATTGACATGATCATCTCTTGTGTTATCCATAATTAGGACTATCTATATGTGCAAAAATTTAGTTTTAGAACAACCCCACTTATCATAGACATATTATTGATGTAAGGCGAGTAGCCCAAATTTACATGTCACTATAAAATATCTTGATAGAATATGGGGTGTAAAAAACCTACTTTTCATGCACTTTTATTTTTGGACTAACAATTAAAATCCTCTCAAGAGCATGTATATAGACAAAATTCAATAGTATCATTTAACCTTAGCAGTTTTAGGACTTTGGATGTTAAACTTAGGTGTTTTGTCATTTTATCCTTTAATTGGTATTTTTGAGTCTAAAAAATATTTTAAAGAAAAAATAAGTCTAAAAATAAGCACTTTATCATACACCATTTGAACAAAAAAGTGTTACACTGATCAAACCAAAACCACTCTTTGCCTTGTTCAAAATGTCATTTAGAATATTATGTTTGTATTTTCTAAACAATGTTATCATGCTATCCATTTGAATCTAGACCATTTTCCAACTTTTAAAAATATCAAATTCCTTCATTTTTATCTAAATTCAAAATCTCACACTTCTAAGTTCTAGTCCAAGGTGCTATTGGTTTACCTTTAGTAATTGGTTTGAGTAAACTTGAGTATAATTTCTCATTTGGATTGAAGGCTATTACCTAGACTCATCATCATTTTATTCTCATTATGAAATTATATTATCTTGCATTCACTAAAACTCTAATTTCTTAGATCATTATACATCTTATTATTATGTGGTGCCATTGTGCTGCCCGTTCAATTTTAGCTTTATACTTAGAAGCTCTTGTGTCAATTTACATCTTGAGATTCTTATTTTACATTATTATCTTTTTAATTAGAAAGACCCTCTTCTAATTTTCTAGTCATAACTCATCATAGTTGTATCTATATTTTATGGTATTGATGTATCTTTGACTTGAGTTTGTTATGCTAGCCTGCACTTTAGGTTCCAAAGTTATCTTACCCTCTTTTAATTTGATGATTTCAACCCATCAAAGTTGAGTAAATTTGTAACCTTTTCTTTTGATTGTGTGGTACTGTGCCACTTCTTTAATTATAGTTTCATCTTACCTTATAATTTATTTGAATAAATCCAAAACACACCTTTTAACATTTGTAAAACACATTTCACATCTTATCAAACAAGGAAAACAAACTTCCAAGCATGATGCAAAGATATACTCATAGTGGGGTCACTTGCAACCCTATTTATGAAGAAGATAATTTTTATGATGAACATGATCACTCCATCATTTTGGAGGATATCACCATATTTGGGCTTAATTTTTAATTACCAATCCAATCCATGACAATTTTCATATTCCAACCTTGTTATCCTGATACAACTTGCACAAACAACCAAGCTCCATAACTCTCAAAGGTTACCATTCTAGGTTAACCTCATTTAGCTTGTGTAAGTAACCAAGGTTTGTAATGCCCAATGGTTACAATTTTAGGTTATCCTCCTTTGGATTGCACGAGCCACAAAGCTCCCCAGTGCTCAAAGGCTACCATTCTAAGTTATCCTCCTTTGGCTTGCATAAATAACCAAGCTTTTCAACTCCTAGTCATTACCATTATATGCCCATCACTAGTATTCATTAAACCTATTATTAAATAGGATCAATTTGATGAGCCAGTCTTTGTTGATTCCTTATTTGATAGTCTACTTTTTGGAGATCCCATTATTGTACCATGAGCCATTATTCACCCTATGCCAACTATTCCACACTTTAGAAAATTTATGTCGATCTTTGAGCCATAATAAAACCAATCATTACCTTTTCAAGATCCATCTTTTAAGGACTTCAATATTTTTAAAATTAATATTTTGCAACTAAATGTTAAACTAAGGATGATATGTTAGTATTGAACCACCCATTTATGATGAGTTAACCTATGATGAATCACTTTCTGATCCTTTCATTATTGTCGAGGAGTCTCACTTTGACAAGCTAATCTTTGTTGAGTCACTTAATGATTATAATTACCTTTGGGAAAATTGTTATCTTTACCATTATCTTATTTTTCAAGAGCCCCACCCCCTTGACAAGCTAGTCTTTGTGGAATTGTCTCTTGAATTTTTTCCCCACATTAAGGAGTCTCACTTTGACAAGCTAGTATATGTGGAGTCAACCCTCAAGTTGTTCCCTCTCTTTGAGGGGATTTACCTAGAAATGAAAGTTTATGTTGAACCCTTCCTAGATGAATCTATTTTTATATATCTTATTATGCCATTATAGGCCATTATTTATCTAAAACCAAACATTCAACAAAACATCATTATATTAGCATCCACCCTAGATGAAGAATCAACATTGAAGCTAGGTTTTATTCTTTAATTGACATCAAATTTAACATTAGAAGTAGAATCAAATTTAGTCTCAACATTGAATTCATAGTCCTTTAAGTCAGACTTAGTTTCAAAATTAGAATACAATTATGGTTATTAAAACATTGGTTACACTTGCCTTGTAGATCAATTTGAATATATTTGTGATCCTTATATAGTTTTTGAGAATGATTAATTCAACATCACCACAAGTTATCCTAGTATATTCTAAAAGGACTGTGATGCCTCTTTCCATTCCATTACCATTCTATCTACCATTAACATGACCCAATAAAGCCATTATATTAACATTCCACCTCCCACAAGTGTTGTTTAGGACCGACATAATCACACCTTATTGAAATGCATCCCTGGCAACATATAAGTTGAAACATATCGGGGGGACCAAGACCACATTCATGAAGAAGAAGAAAAATCTCCTAGTGAAACCTCTTCAGAGGCACTAGAAGGAAATCAAAGTCAAAATTTAGCATCTTCTAATGAAACCTTATTTGAGGTGCTAAAAGATAATACAATTCAAAAGTCAACATTCCTTAGTGAAAACTTTTTGAAGGTGCTCCAGGAAAATCAAGAAAATTTCATTGGTGAAAACTTCATTGAGGTGCCAATAGCTAAGCACAAAATTTCTACACTACTTGAGGAATATATTATCAAAGATGAAATTAGTATAAATTCCAATCTACCACATAATTAGATGGTAGATACTCTCAAGCCCAAACAAAAAAAATTCTGATGGTCCTATTAAGAGCATATTTAGAAGTATTTGGCCTTACCATAACCAAAATTATGTCAAATCTAAAATCAAAAACATTATGTGTGATTGAAAGTCTCACTCTTCATTTGTTACCCAATCATTATACATTTCATTATTAACCAATATTCCATTGCCAACTTATACCATTTATCCTATGCCTAACATTATTTACCATCCCTGACTACACTTTCATTTATAGAGGCTACAAATTATCTCTATCATGATGTTTGAAGGAAACAAAATCAACAACCAATGAGGATCATAACAACATTATTGGCATCCAAATATTCAACAATTTCTTGATAGAGAAATTATTCATAAATTGTGTGGGATAATAATTTTTATGATTGATTATTTTGGTTATCTCATATGTTAACTAGGATGTGAATCTCCATGTCAATAAGAGTAGCATAATCAATTTAAATTTTCCATTTACCCTACCATTTACCTTACCTTATCATTTAGGGGAAACCTTGTTACCATTATAGATAATTGTCATAACATCATCTTCCTTAAACAATGCCATATCATATGCCATCATACCTTGTCATTACTATTTTCATTTGCCTCAATTTTACAAATTTGTTGTGACTTGGTTAGATCTGCTTGCCTTTTATGTTGGTGGAACTATTGTGACATGAGGTCCTAATGGGACTACATAGGCCATGCTTTATTCATATTGAGGTCAACTCATTATCTTTTTGCCACACTCTCATCATTTTGCGAGCACTCATTTGAATGCTCTCACCATTTTGTGATCCCATTTCTTTATTTCCTCTACAACATCAATCATGTTTTTTTATCATCACTTTTCTTTTATCCCATTTCCTGGGAGAACTACATTTGGGCTAAAGTTCATGTTGGATATTATATCCATGGAATTATGTAGGTAGCATCCACTTATATCGTACATCTTGAGTCAGCCTAGCAACCCCTTTATTTTCTTTTATTTTCCCCCATTTTGTTTTGTTTTATTTCCCTACCACTTGAGGGCAACTTTTTATCCTTTGTTTTCTTAGATTGTGTTAGTATCATTTTTTTTCAGATTAGGGGTTACCCTATCATAGAGTATAATGCCTCTATTACACTTTCATGAACCATTCACCTTTTTGTTAGTTTCTAATAACATTATGACTAACTCTTGTTTGTGTGTTTTTATTTGATTTTTATTTTTGTTTAGTTGTGCTTTGTTGTCTCTTCATTTGTTTTGTTAGTATTTTATTGATAATTCATTTTTATTTATATTATGTTGTGTCTTTATTGTATTTTTATTTTTTTGAGTTGTTATTTTATTTATTTATTATTTTTTAATTTGTTCATTTTTATTCTTTAATTATTTATTATTGGTGTTTTTTTATTTTGGTCTTTTGTGTTATTGTTTTATCTTGTATTGTATTGTATTGTTCTTTTGAGTTCAAATACATTTTATAACCACTTTTAGTCTAGTTTTTGATCAGGCTTGATTTGTTTAGATTTGTATTTAACTTATTATTTTGTTTGGTTTTCCAAGTACATCATGTTAATATACATGGATATTTATTATTAATATCTTGTTTTCATGTTGTTTATTAAGTTATTCTTGCTTTGATTTTATACATTCTTGTTTCTACTTAAATCCTAATTTTTCATATCTTGATTTTAAGCTAGGTTACATTTTTGCAATTGTCATTTTTGTAATTGTTTTTGTTTATTTGTGTTTAAATGTAAATATTTGTTACTATGGTATTGATATTTTGATCATTATACTTAGTTATAAATATTCACATTTGAAATGGCCAATCATAATCAAAATACAATGTCATTATAGGTCAGTCTTACTTATGATACATAATTTCATTTTTCTAAAGTAAATACCAAGTGCTCTAATTCCAAAAGTCAATATGGCATTGAAAACCATCTATAAAGGCACTATCCTACATATCCACTACCTAACATGATTTCACAATTGAAAATTAGTCCATCTTTCTTCTATTGTTCATAACTCATTCCATTTTCTCCCCCTTTTGGGAGAACTACATTTGTCTAAGGTCCATCTAGACTATGTAGGAAACACTTAGATACATGATGTATCTTAGGTCATTTCGATCACCCTCATTCTTCTAATCATCTCTTTCATCACTTTGTGCATCCTTATATGCCTTATTTTTTGTGGCTTCTTCAATCATTAGATCCTCACATCTGCATTTTCACATGCTCATATTTTTTTATTATATAATAGGTCATATCCTTGAGATATGCTTGACAATTTTCCATACTTGGACACAATATTTAGACCAATCACTAATCCAATGTACCCTACTAGGGAAAAATTAATTATCAATGGTCAAAATCAGTCTTACTAAGTTAAAATCAATTTATCAACTAATCAAATCCACTCTAATGGGGCACATTATTAATTCATTTACCTCCTTTATTTAGATAAATGATCCTATTTTTCTTCTAATTACAAGTTCTACACCTTTTGCCCTTGTTTTGTCAATTCAAAGTGTGCAACTTATCTTAGGATCGATCATTCCTTGAGCCCATAACTTTTATCCTTTTTTGGGTATGTCAAAGTGTGTCATTTTTATTTTGGGATTGCATTCTTCCCACTGCCCCTCACCTTGGGGCCCATTATATTCTATCATATTTTTGATCATTGGGAATCAATGAATGCAAGCATTAACTCATATGTATTTAATCTCATCCATGGGTTATTTTCACACTTTATCTCTTTTTTGAGAGTCTATCCCTCTCTTTCATCCTTACATGCCCTCTCGAGGGGGCATCATGGGTAATTTCTTCAATCATTACCTTCCAAACTTCTTCTTAGTGGCCTTTTCATTCTTTGAAAAGATGTTTTTTTGATCGAATATCTCACCATGCCTTCTCAAATAGGGGAAAAATATAGACATCTAATTCCTATAACTATTCTGTTGAAATTGTTAGTTTAAGCAATATTCTATGACAATGCACAATCTAGGCCAAAATCACTAAAACACGTTAAATGGTTTAAGCTTGTCATGTACATGTGCCAATTTAGGCTAATGTATCCCTAAATGGGGCAGTGCATTTTATATGATTATTATCTTTTCTTAAATCACTTTGAGTCAAATTATGACCACAAAAAATGATGTTTTGGACCACTGAATTCTTATAATTTGGTAACACACATCATGTGCGAGTCAAATTATGACCACAAGAAATGATGTTTTGGACCACTGAATTCTTATAATTTGGTAACACACATCATGTGCATATGTTATTTCATTTCCATACAACCCTATTGGGGTATTGTTCTGTATGCAATTTATACCTTCTTATAATTATACTCTAATCAAATTATGACTTGGTAAATTCTTTAAAGGTATAATCACTGAGAGGGGGGGGCGAATCAATGATGAAAGATAATTCAATTCAATTACCAACTCTTAACCATTCAATATATACAATCATGATGCATACAAATTAACCATTGTAATGAACAATGAAGATATAATAAGATCAAACACATAACACATGATATATGTGGGAAACCCTCTTGGAGAATAAAACCCACTGAACCTTGCAAGATGGACAAAAATTTTATAACAAAAATATCCAAATTTAGATCAATACCAACTGATCAAGGAAAACCCATCCCTTAGTTTAGTGAGACATCCATCCCATAAGAAGGAACCAATCCCCTAGGCAACCAAGTACCAACCTAACTACCTTGATTTGATCTCTAATTTTGGTCTGATGTCTTTTACATGTGATGATAGATTTTTCTAGTAAATTTCCCCCTTTACACTCTCAAAAAATTTCACACTCAATCCATGCATCCAAAACACCCTTTTGAATCAGCTTCAAATAACCTTTAGGTCTTACTCACTCAATCTACCTCTTCTAGGCTTATTAGGTCCAATGACCTATGTGTTCACCTTCATCAAATTGATTAGATGAGCATGAAAAATAATCTTCACTCTTTAATTTTCCTCACTAACCTATACCTTATATTTCAAATTTTCTCTCCTTCGTTTGGTTCCATACTTTCTAAACTCTCATCCAAATAGGCCAATTATGCCTAATATTAATACCATACACTCATCTATCCCATATTGGTTGGCTAAGATGCTTAACTTACTTGTTATACCTTTGAAGGTCTTTATACATGTTACATGTAAGAAACACTCCACTCCATATGTTGACAATAGTCCTTAAGACTCAAATCCTCCATTAGGCTTTAATGAGACCAAAAATAATTAGGCCTTCACATCCACATGTTACTCTTGCAACCTATTAGACCACCTTAAAATTATACCAATACTTCAAAAATATAAAAAATAACTCCAATATCCCCTTCCTCACTCTCACATGGGTTCATGCCACTTGGAACACCAACTCAACACTTGAACCTACCAAATAGGTCCCGCTCTTTAGGCCTTCAAACATAAAAAATAGAATCTCAAACTTTTGAAGCAAAAACATAAATATTTCACATATACATATGATTATATCACATGGGTGAAACCTTCAAGACATATACAAAATCTTAATATTCCTTAGACACTTCAACATAGGATCTAAGCACTCAAATCAAACTGGCCGTATATAGTCAAAATATAGTCAAGCTATTTTGATTCTTCATATTTGATTAGGGGCATATCATGACAAAAAATTCATTATTATAATCCTTTAAGACTTATAAAACATATACATACTCATTTTATTCTTCAATTATACTCATAACTCTTCCAACTCACTCCTGCAACATGGTCACTCAATTTGCTAGTGCATTCAACAAACATAGTCAACTTCTAAGCAATTGTTGACACCTGATATGGATTTCTCAAACCTCCAAAATCCACATAGAATATCCTCATGGAGTCTAAAACACTCTTAAATATATATTTAATATTTAAACATCAAAATACTATCAAGAACAACTCAAATATCCTTCTCTGGTCACTTATAGGACATGGTCAAACATAGTCAACTTTAGAGCTCAATATCATCAATATTTTGAACATTCAAATATTATAATCAATGTTTCTGGATTAATCTTGAATTAATTTACAACTTTTAGTTTTACATCACCTTAAAATTTATCTTAGATCAAAAGATATAAGCAAAAAACTTAGCACTAGTTTTTCCTTTATTAATTTCAAATACCAATAATCAGTGGTAAAAGCAAATATTATAGACATGTGTCTTCATCTTGTGTCCCCTAGAAAATTTATCAAATGATATCCATTATTATCCTTACTATCCTACTAAATTTAAATCTTTAATGTTCACCATTGATCATTGATCTGTGCTTTCATGATTAAGACACTTGGCACCCTTGTGTGCCTTTTGAGCATTGATTATTTGACTCAAACTGCATCATCAGTCTCCATCTACATAAACACCTCTATGTAATTAACCTTCTATCAAATCAAAATTATTGAGACACATTTTATTAGTTTATTTAATATCAATAACCTTTGACATATTTACTTCACATGTACCATTGGATCATCATCTATATGATGAACACTCACCGTTAGATCTATCTTAACTAGTTGACCCCAGATTTCAAAGTAGTTAAACTTGATGATCTCTAGAACATCATAGTTTGCAAGAGAAACTTTTAAGGTTTATAACTTGAGATATAAAAAAATTCAAGAGTCTAAATCTTTAGGGTACCTTCTTGGCACTATAACAAATATCTCCATGAAAAGCTTTGATGACTATTGACTTTTTGAGTACCTACACTAAATGCACAAACTTGCTAGATCCTTCATATCTGCATGATGTGAAGTGGTGGTCTAGCTTTTATTAAGTTTAAATATGCATGTTTCTCTTTTCACATGATCAAATGACACACCAAAACTTCACCAAGACATCTATGGATGCCTCAAAACTTATTCTTTGTCCTTACAGACCTGCACATGTGCCATATCTCTTCAAGCTATCAAACACAACTTCTTTATTATTTATGCAATAGTACCATAGGATCTCTTTCACATCAATGACAACTTAAGACATTAATGACTACTATGATGAATTCATTTCACTTCCAAAATCACTCTAAACACTCAAAACACCCCATAGGGTCTCTTCAACATGACCATATCATCAATAACATCCACCATCTACCTATCCAAGTCAAACACTGAAGAACTATGTAAGAACATTGAAGCACATTTTGTCATTATCATTCTAGCACACATGACATGTCATCAACATCCTTGGTCACTTTCGAGAAATCATTGACAAACCTCCAATAATCTCCCCCTTTATCAGTGATGTCAACACCAATACAAAGCTTATGCTTAGACTCTGTCTCTCTCTTCAAGCACTTTCTCCCCCTTTGACATAATGACAAAGTGGGCTCAAATCTTGATCTTGTAAACTTGAAATAAATTCAAGGACCAATAATAGGAAATGACCACCTCTAAGAGATGATATAGACTCCCCCTAACATTATTCATACCTCTTCTTACCTTGAAATTTTCAAACATGCTATATGAATACACTCTTCTTTGATCAAATGCTATTCTATGAAGACAAACATATAAGAGAAAAAAAAACTACTTGAAATCACCTTGAAAACATTAAGAGGGACTTCCCTTTACATTATGTACACCTCTTCAAGCCTCTCTAACTATCTGAGTTAGATCCCCCTAACTCCATGCTTTATTTGAAAATCATCTTCAACAAGTCTTCTCAACAAACTAGGTATACCAACAACTCTTCAATAATATGGATCTAAAAACAATTTCCCTTTATCCTCTATAAGCCATCATGGTTTAGAACCTTTTTTAAAGCACTCTCATGGAACTATCTCATCTTTAGAACACTTTATATGTAATAGAACATCTTGACAACTCATCATCCTTGATCAAAGACCGAGAAACTTCCATTCCCTGCTTATAGACCATGCATACACAAATTTATTCTTCACCATATTGACCATCTAGACCATCCATCAAATATTAACCAAAACTTTTACATTAGGATCATTGTCACTAAATATATCTTCTAAATCATTCGATCACAACACTTTGGATCAATTACATAAAACTCATTGCTCTCCCTTAACTAAGCATATCTTCTCATGACCTTTCTTATCCTGAAATATTAGCCAAAACTCAACTAGCATCCATTATGCTTTTTTTTGTTGACAAGTGTCTCCTTAAAGCCTAGATAGAGACACCCTTTTGACATAGTGAGACTAAAAGTCCCAAAATTTAGGATAATCCCATATCTCCATACTCTCATTTGACTTGTAGTCCTACCTCATCACCAAATTGACTTTGAATGGATCCTTGACTTCATTATTTTTTATATACTTTTCAATAAATTTAAATAACATAAAATCTTGATTTTCCTTCATGTCTATCATGGAAAACAAACCATATTTAGTCTTAGTATGATCTCTCCAAACAGGTTTAGGTTTCCACAACCATTTGTGACCTCTTCCTTGCACACTAGGAGACCCATACACCTTATTTTGATTTGATAACTCATTCAACCTATTCTTGAAATACCTAATAATGTGACGAACTCTATGACATATGAAATAAACAAAATCATTCATACCTTTTGCTCAATGATGATTGTGATCTTTCTTTGACTCGTTTATTCTCCTCTTATATTCTCTAGCAATGTGGATAAAATTATTACATGCATAAAAATGAATCTGGGATGAATATCTTATTGCATTTATATTTCTATCTTATCTTTTTTCTTTCACTCTAGGAATTGCTTGAACTTATCTTGAATTGATGGTCTTTGCTTGTAGAACCTAGTAAGGTGACCAACTCTTTGACAATTGTAGTAAAAAATGTCTTCTATACCTTTTGTTTGAATATGTTAGTGATCTCCCTTTAACAAATTTATTCTTATTACATAGTCCTTTTCCCTATGACTAATAAAATGACAAATAAAACAATGGCCCATAAAAGATTTGACACACCTATAAGCATTTGGTTGTCTAATTGGATTCTTAATTTTGCCTTTGAACTAATTTAACTTATTGTCTTTCATGATACCATCCTCTTTAACTTATTATGATCTCTTTTGTTCTTATTCAATCTTTTCTATATTTTATTATGACCTTTTCATGCTCATCCTTCAGGGAAACAAGATTAGCCTTTAATTGAACACATTCATCTTTTTTAAATCTCATGCTTGAACTTATAGCCTCTAATTGAATTATGAGATCTCTAATGGTATTATTATCCTCCTTAGATTCTTTGGTCATGTCATACTTAAATATACATGCTTGATATTCTATAGACTTGAACGGTTCTTGATTCTCCTTTTCCTATTTACCCATATTATACCTTGGATCACCTTCAATTTGTTAAACTTGCATAGAAGGTCCTATTCTGATACCAATTATTAGAGGTACAATCATTGAGAGGGGGGGTAAATTAGTGATGTAATATAATCTAATTCAATTCCCAAATCTGAACCATTTAACACATACAATCATGATGCATACAAATTAATAATTGTAATGAACAAGGAAGATATAACAAGATCAAGCACATAACACATGATATATGTGGGAAACCCTCTTGGGGTATAAAACACATTATACCCTACAAGATGGAGTATAGTTATATAATAAAAATATATAAATTTAGACCAAAACCAACTGATCAAGGAACACCCATCCCTTAGTTTAGTGACACATCCATCCCACAAGGAGGAACCAACCCCCTAGGCAACCAAGCACGAACCCAACTACCTTGATCTAATCTCCACTTCTAATATGATGTATTCTATACCTGATGATGGAATTATGTTACTTTCACACTTTCCCATTTACACTCTCACAAACTTTCACACTCAATCCATGCATCCAATACATCCTTTTGGATTACTCTCAAATAGCCTCTAGGGCTTATTCACTCAATCTACATCTTCTAGGATTATTAGGTCTAATGACCTATGTGTTTACCTTCATCAAATTGATGAAAAAATAATGATTGATCCTCTTCACTCTTTAATGGTCCTCATTGATTTGTACCTTCTCTTTCAAAGGTTTTCTCCTTTGATTGGCTCCACACTTTATAAACTCTCATCCGAATAAGCCAATTATGCCTAGTATTTATACCATATACTCATCTAACCCATCATGGTCAGCTAAAATGCTTACCATATTTGTTTTTATCTTTGAAATAGGTATTATTACATGTTACATCTAAGAAACACTACAATCTATAGGTTGTCCATAATTACTAAGACTCAAATCCTCCATTAGGCCTTAATGAGACCCAAAACAATTAGGCCTTCACATCCACACATTACTCTTGAAACCTTTTGGACCACCTTCAAATTTTACCAATGCTTTGAACACATAAAACCTATCTCCAATAGCCCCATTGTCATTATCATATGGTTCCATGCCACATAGAACACCAACTTGACACATTAACCTATCAATTAGGTCTCCTCACTCTTTTGGCCTTCAAATATAGAAAACATAGCCTCAAATTTTTGAAGCAACAAATCAAATATTTCACATAGCCATATAATTATATCACATGGGTGAATCATTCAGGACCTATGAAAAACCTCCATGTTCCTTAGACACTTCAACACAGGCTCTAAGTACTCAAATCAACTCTTTCAAAATGACCAATCAGATTGGTCATATACAATCAAAATACAATCAAGATATTTTGACTCTTCATGTTTGATCAAGGTTATATCATGAAAACTAATGACTTATTATAAGCCTTTTTGACTTATAAAACATCTCTATACTCATTTTATTCTTCAATTCTTCTTATAACTCTTCCAATTCACTCCTGTAACATGGTCACTCAATCTGCCAGTGCATTCAATAAACATAACCAACTTATAAGCAATTATTCACACTGAAGATGGATTGGTCAAACCTCAAAAATCCACATAGATGGTCCTCATGGATTCTATAACACTCTTTACTATATATTTCATCTTAAAACATCAAAATAATATCAAGAATAACTCAAATATCCTTCTTTGGTCACTTGTAGAACATGGTCAAATAAATAGTCAACTTTGGAGCTCAATATCTATGACTGTACGAACATTTAAATCTTATAATCAACATTAATGGATGCACATTGAATTACTTTAAAATTTTTGATTTTACATCACCTTCAACTTCATCCTATATCAAAATATATAAGCAAAAAACTTAGCACTAAGTTTTCCTTTGTTAATTTCAAATACCAATGATCACTAGTAAAATCAAATATTATAGACACATGTCTTTATCTCATGTCCCCTGGTAACTTAATAAAATGTGCTTCATTGATATTTTTGAGAGCCTCTTGACTTTAAATATTTAATTTTCATCATTTATCATTGATCTTTGATTCTATGATTAAGACACTTGGCACTCTCATGTGCCTTCTAAGCATTGACTATTTGACTCAAACCACATCATTGATCTCCATCTCCATGAACACCCATGTGTCATTGATATTCTATAAAATTATCATGATTGAGACACATGCCACTAACACATAAAATATCAAGAACCTTTGACATATTTACTTCACATATACAATTGGATCACAGTCTGGATGATGAATGCTCACTGTTAGATCTATTTTGACTAGTTGACCTTAGATTTCAATGTAGTTAAACTTGATGGTCTCTGGCACATCATAGTCTGCAAGATCAAATTTTAAGGTTTATAAATTGAGATAGAAAACACTTCAGGATTCCAAATATTTAGGGTCCTTCTTGACACTATAAACAATATTTCCATGAAAAACTTTGACCATTATTGAATTTTTGAGTACTTGCATTAAATGTGCAAAATTGTTGGATCACTCATATCTACATGATGTGCAGTGATGGTCTATATTTTATTAAGATATAATATTCATATTTATCTTTCCAAATAATCAAATGACACACCAAAACTATACCAATACATCCATGGATGCCTCAAAACTTCGTTGTCCTTATAGACCTGCACATGTGCCATATCTCCTCAAGCTATCAAACATAACTTATTTGTCATTCTTGCACTAGTACCACATGCTCTCTTTGACATCAATGATAACCTAAGACATCAATGACTACTCTAATGAATTCCTTTCACTTTTAGAATCACTCTAAGCACTAAAAACACCTCATAAGGTCTTTTCAACGTGACCATACCATCAATAACATCCATTGTCTACCTATTAAAGTCAAAAACTAAATAACTATGAAAGAACAATGAAGCATACTTTGTCATTATCATTCTAGCACACATGACACCTCATCAAGATCCTTGGTCACCTTGAAGAAATAATTGACAAAACTCTAAGAAAATTAACATTTTGATCAGTTTGATTAAATGAACAATCAACTTCTAAAGAATCACCTAAAATTAATTTAAATCACTTACGCAAATTAAATCAAATTAATAGCCTAAGTGAAAAATCCATGTAAGTTATTGAAAATCTATTAATTGGAAATTCATTCCTCAAATTTACATCACCCTATACATCATCAATGGGGTGATATCCAAAAGACATTAATGGAATAAATACCAGGATCAAGCCCTCCCATGCCTCATTAATACCCTATTATTCTAAATATTAATGGTAATATATATAGCTTGTCTCTCCAAAATTACATTGATTCATGGGCACACATCTTGATCTCAAGATGGATGGTCATGGTTGATTATGAAATTCTTTAGAAAGATATAAATAAGTAAACCAAGACCACCATTTTTAAGATTTATTCAATCAAACTTATTATGCAAAAATTACAATAGACAAGCTTCACCTATTTTCACAAATTAGTCAAACTCATGAGCTTAAGCTATTGGTGCACTATGAAATGATGGAGGATCATGATATTCTTTATTGACAAAGATTTAGAATACCAAATCTAGAGAAAATCATGATTTTTGGATGCTCTTGAAAGGAGGGACACTATTTTGGAAGGTTTGATGATATATTACATTCTTAAATAGATCTTAGATTTACCTAGCAATAACCCTTGAGGAAGCAAGCTTAACACGTTATGTGATCTATACTTATTTTAAGTTTTTCTCTAATAACATATGGACTAACTTGATTTGTAATCTTACTCTACACTTACCACATCAAAATCAAGTCTTTTATATACATCACTCGATTTGAGGAGGCATTATGCTTGCTATTTGATATCATACCTTTGCCTTAGTATTTTGATAAACTTATTTGTGTGTGTCACTTGATTTGAAAAAGGTGTCATTACCCTATCCAATTCATTCTAAGTATTGTGCCTTTGTGTCTTGAAATAAACCTTGTGCAACATCTTTAGAGCATGATAACATTGTTATGCTTCTTAATTCATTTTAAATACTTGTTTCCTTGTGTCCAAATTAAAATTTCAAAACCAAAACCAAGTGTGATTTTTGGATCTATACCTAGTGTCATTATGTCATTCAGTTTTATCTAACTTGTTATTTGTTTAAAAAAGCCTAGTTTCTAAGTTGAGTTCAAAATTAGCCTTGCTAAGTTCTATATGCAATCAAAAATGTATCATGTCTATAAATCAATCCTAACTCAGAGAAGATAGATCATATTATACACTTCTGATTGGGACACATTTGTTAATCATGAACATGACCAATATGAGGATTTGATAGACTTGATTAGGGGATCTATTACCATAATACACCATGATAGGGAGAGTTTCAAAGCCTCCAATCAAACAAAATCACACAATAATACTAAGGGAGTCATACGTTTTATATTCACTAAACTAATAACAATTAAATGAAAATCTAATCTAGTGCTCACCAAAGCTTGTGGCATAAAGTGGGGGTTAGAAATAATAAAATTAAACATGCATAGAAGACATATACTCACGTAAATATATACATAATCCTAATGCATGGAAGAGAAGAAAAAATTCATATTTATCTACTCTTACAAAGGAGGAACAAAGTTAGGAATACTTACCTTTGAAGATGAATCCATCGAAATTCAATCTCTACCTTGGCCAAGGTGTTTTGCAAGAGGTTATTATGGTATGTAAGAATGAAAAAGGAAAATTAGATCTATGTCACACAACCTATCAATACATCCAAAAGAATTATCCACAAGGCAAGATTTGTATCTCTAAAAAAAGTATGAAACCCGAAGCTTACTCCTCAAGTAGAAAAGTGGATAAGCATATACATAATAGCTCTTACTTCTTCCTCTCTTCCTTAAATAATAGTGAAATAAACTTGTATATATAGGTAGATTTGACCTTAAAACCTTTTAAAATCTTAGCTAACAGGGTTGACCTAGTAAAATTTTAGATAATTAATCACTAGGTCATGAGCTAGGTTAGCCAAAGGCCAAACTAGTTCCTAAGTGAAAACTACCCAAAACTGTACAAGGTCAACCCAGTTGACCTAGTAAAAATGATTTAAAAAAGGGGATTAATGTCAAGAATAGGAGGTTAAAATGTAGAAAATGACAAGGGTAAAATAGAGAATAACAAACTTAGGGATAAGGTTTTTATGATACAAGTGTGCAGATAACAAATGGCAAAAGGGACAACAATTATGCAAAGCACCAATGGTTTTCCCACCCCTTTCCTAGTTCACCCCTTAAGACATGCACTTAGAGGGATTGAGACTCAATGGGTTATTGAAAGATACAAAGTGTAAGTAATTGATAAAAGTTTGAAAATATTATGTGTATACATATACCCCACTCAAAGCTCATCACGTGTCATGTGAGTGAAACATAAGATGGTACTTCAGGAATATAACATGATAACACATAATGTTGATGTTAATTAAAGTGAAATAATCAAAAAATAAAATAAATGAAAGAATAGACTTGAAAAATAGATACCTTTACTTACCTTAGTGCTATAGATAAAGAAGTAGACTACAAGACAAGTGAAGGCATCTAAATGTGAGGAGTATTAGGTGAACCTATAGAGATTAGTGCAAAATATAGCCAAAAATCAAATTTTTAGAAGATAAGAATATAGTAGTGAAAAATAATCTCTATGTCATCATGATTCTAGAATATTTTATGGTTTGAAAAATGGATTAGTAGAAACAAAGATATAGGCAAAATAAGGAATCTAATGAAACATATTTGAAAGATTGAAGATTTTGGAAAAATAAATTTAAATAAGGTCAAAGGGAAATCGTTTGGTATCTTTGACTTGTGAAGGAGAGAAAAATATCTCTAAAATACCAAACAAGCTAGGATGGCAAGGAGATGATAGGATAGATGAGAGGGATCCCTAGTGGTAGGAACAGGTGCACTACAAGTAGGCAATTGAGAGTCTCAAGCTAGTTTTTGAATATTTTAATGATTGTAAGTGCTTTAGAAATTTGAAATTTAATGCATTTATAGACATCAGAATGAACCCAAAATAGATGCTAAGGGTATGAAAAACCATTTAGGGAAATATGTTTGAATTTTTTTGGGAAATAACTACTAGAAGGCATTTATTTTATAAAATGTAAGGGGTTGGTAAGTAAAAACAACTAGGTCAACCTAGTTGACCTAGTACATTGTTGTTAACCTAAAAAAATCATTGTGACAACTCAATACTAATAGGGGAAAGATAGAGGGGTTGACTTAGTTTGTGAAGTCAACTGGGTCAAAATAAGGAAATTTTGGTCAATCTAGTGTTTGATAAAGGCACCAAAGTAGTACAAAAATGTATGCAAAAGGTCAAAAGAGTGCTAGAAAGGCCCAAAATGGCCAACTGAGTGATAGAAGGGCCAAGTAGGCTAAAAATATTTCAAATTGATTAAAAATAAATTAAAGTAAATTAGGATTATTTTGGTTAAAATTTTAAAATAATGTATTTTGGCTATGCATGACATGGAGGATCTAATACATCTTTTATTTTTTTATGGTTATAGGGATGGCCCAAATTTTGGTGGTTAGTAGATGCATCATGGCTCCCAAACTTATTAGAGTGATTTTATATAGAGGATAGAGATAGATTTATCTCATTAGGCTTAGGAGGTATAATAGACATGTGTAGGATACCACTTAGTTCAGATTTATTAGTCATGTTTTTAGGAGTCTGGCAACAGTTGACTAACACCTTTAGGTGGGAGGTGGAGAGGAATACCATAGAGGTGGGTATCAAATTGGAGGATGTGCATGCCATCCTATGAATACCCATAGAAATTACACCCATGGTCATGAGAGTACTAAATAGTCAGGAGGAGAGGAGAGCCTTAGCTATATGGGTGACGGGCTTGGAGAGGATATACCTTGGATTAAGAGTGAGAATGTTTGATGTATATATGCTGTAGATTATGGATATATGTTGTAGATTATGTATATATGTTTCTATCACCCATGTATATATAAGACTTGTGATAGCATGAGTGTTGTGCCATAAATTAGATGGCAAGGTACCATTATTTGTGATAGCCTTGAGCCAGATGATATTAGAGTAGAGGGTGTTATATGACTTGAGATATGTCATCTGGATACAACTTGTACATGACATGTATGGAGTGTTATCTAGAGGGTATAAGTTAGTCAGAACAATTATATTATTGACAACATGGATATATGAGAGGTTCCCCATATATCGACCAATTATATTTCCCTATGTGGTTGATGATAGGTTACCTTGGATTTATAGATAGAGATAGGACTAGGTAGAGTGGGTCGTGTCCCACATGCTAGTGCTACAAATGGTGAGATGAGTGGATATTATATGGTGGCCATATGGGCACATCACTATGATATGTCCTAGCTGGGAGATAGTTGCACTAGTTTTTGCATGAATAGAGGTGATAAGATACTATACCTAGTAGACAAAGCCACATCCAATGCCACATGTACTAAGGAAGATGGGGTTGCCTCACTTGGTGGTGCCAATAGTGGTGGCCACATTTTTGGCTTAACATGTGAGAGAGCCATAGGAGAGAGGAAGACTAGGGCCACCAATTGTTAGGTCATAACTCAGGTCATGGTGTGAGAGACCATGAACGTGTCAAGCATGATAAGTAGAAGAGTAGGAGGAGATGGATGCAAAGGAAAGAGCACTAAAGGTACCACCACTAGCTCCATAGTAGGAGGAGAAAAGACCACCATGGACATAGCATCGATGGAGGTATTAAGATAAAGAGAGGGTATAGACATTAGATATCTTAGATGACCCATTAGATGGGCCAGGTCAGAGCTGGGTTATAGAGAGACCACTTAGGCATAGCTTGAGATAGGTATGAGTGGTGACTCAAGGATTTGTTTTTATGTGGTGACCTATATATGAGGTTCTTGGAGTACATACTAATGGGGAGACCATATTCAGTGGGCATGTAGATGGTGAGAAAGTAGTGGCCAACACACATATAAGTAATAAAATATGGTTAAATTTTTACTTAATTTTATTTGAGATAGACTAAAGATAGATAGATTTTGGGATATTCAATGATCTAATATCTATCTAGCTTGGTTTTTGTAGGTGTGGTAGAGGATGAGGAGACCATATGGGGTTCCATAATGAGGGGAGCACTCTATGATATATTAGATGAGGAGATGACATCACATGACCCCACTACACTTAAGGATCCTAGGTTACCATCTACCCCAATTCAGGCGAGCTAGTTTATATTAGATAGAGAGGCTGTAAGGTAATTATGAGTACATAGCTAGGGGATGTAGTCACTAGTAGAGGTGAGTATAGGAAAGGCATGAGAATGGTAGGCCCTAGCTAAGGAGAGAGATGTGTATCTAGCTATCATGACATAGATGGGATAGGTACATGCCTAGGAGAGAGTGACACATGTAGTGACCTTGACCCATATGACATAGGTACATGAGCATGATAGAGTGACACATCTAGTGACCCTAGTATAGTTGGTAGAGGTATAATATTAGGTGGATCATATACATGGATAGGTATTAGGACTAAGATCTTAGAAAACTTCTTTACAACATTTTTTTTTGAGGAGTTAGACTAAGGCATCTATGGGTAGCATGGCTAGGTCATGAGATGGGTAGGATGGGGCCTAACCATAGAGGTGGAACTTTGTATATGGTTGTATTTTTGTATTAAAACTCATGATATATAAAGGTTTCTCAATTTAGGATTTAGATTGTTGATTGTATATGTTTGCATTATGGTTATGGTTGTGGATTTTGGGATATATTTATTTCTAGCACATGTGTTTAGTTATTTGTTGTATATGTTATTAGAAATATATGAGTTTTGGTTTGTTTTCTAGCATTATATATAACACATGCATGATTAAAAATAAATAGGCAAAAAGACTTGGTAAAATATAATCAATCAAAAATGTACTACACACCATTTCACATTGGGATATGTGTACTAATAAAATGACTAAGTATAAAGAATCAAAATGGCGATGAACAAGATGGTAAAAAGTTTAATTTTAAACCAAATATTGGAACCAAATTAAAATAATTAAAATCACACTAAATCATGTTTGGAAGTATGAAAGTAATGTAATAAGGTGGAAATCATGTGAAAGGAAAAATGATATAAAACCAAAAACAATTAAGTCAATCAATGATACTAAATCACATTGGGAAGTATAAGAGAAAAAACAAAATTGGCAAAATTTGGTCTTAAATTTATCACACTAATTCAAACTGGGAAGTATGAAAAATTCAAGAAATGGTTGGATTCTTACATGTAATTGGAAAATAACAAGATAAAAGAAAAAGAGAAATGAAGTAAGCATAAAACATACTAAATCAAGTAGGAAAACATGTCAATCACATGTAAATTCATAATCAATCACATCTTATCTCATATTTGACACATGTAATTTTGATTGACTTGGATTATTGGAAAAAAATTGTGAGGAAGGCTGGGTCCTATCTATGTTATTACACTGTAACTCACAAAAGTAACACCAATGAGGTGGAATAAATGTAAAAAATTGGTAATAAGGGATGTTGGGAATAGGAATGTGAAATTGTGGTAATTTGTGAGGAAGGCCAGGTCCTATCCATGGTGTTATGATGTAACTCACAAATGGAATCCCTAAGGGAGTGATCAGTGAAAAAATAAAATTCTCAAGAGAAAATATGAGGAATGTAGGGAGTGAAAAATGGAATGTAACAAACATAACTTAGGCATCTTATGAGAAAACCTTAGGAGAGAGGAGGTACACTAAGGACATGAGAAGACATCAAGTGACTAGTGACCATCAATGTACAAAGGAAACTTGTTCGCTATAGATATAATTCTTTGTAGAAAAATATAAATGATACTAATTTCAAATCATGAAGGTATATTGGTATAATAAAATTAAAATGGACTTACCTTCCCATGATGTGTTCTCCATTCTTTAGGACCCCTTACAGAGCTATTGATCTATTATGAAGATTGGGTATTTATGTGAGAAAGTAGGTAGCACTAAGAGATTTTTTTATTCTCCTTTTATAATCTACTATCCTAATAGACCCAAAAGGGCATCGACTCTATTAAAAGGATAATTTTGGAGTTTGAGCTTTGATTAGAAAAAGGAAATGTGCTCAGAATCACATCTTTTAATGTGATTTGACTTTTAAATTTTTTGTATGTTTTTGCCCTTTGTAGTATTTCCTTTTATTTAAATGATTTGGATTTAGAATGCTTTTAAAGATTTTTAATGTTTCTCCTCTATATGGATTTGAAATTACCAATCATGAGAGATAAAGTGACACACATGAATGAGCTTTAGACTTAGGATAAAGGAAGATAAGTGACCAAAGACAAGACTGACTAGAACAATTATGATTGACAATGAACCAACATGTTATCTCAAGTATCAACCATATATATGCTTAATAAAGGGAATAAAGGGAATAAAGGGAAAAAGGGAATCCAAAGTGGATCGGTGAAAGGATATTATAATGAGATTAATTATTTACTAATTGATCACATGGTAAAGAAGAAATGACTAAAGGGAACCATGTTTACATAAACTAGTCACAATGAGAATTATCCATGCATATAGAGATAAGAAAGCAAATAATCATGAAGAGAAAAAAAGGGAGTTTATAAGAAGGAAACTCAAGAACAAAAATAAAGTAATTATAAAGAATAAATTTATAAACAAACATAAATGATAGTATAAGAAATATAGAAGGTGAAATTAAAAGTTACCATGTAAGATAAATAAGAATTTGACATAATGTCAAATGATATAAAAAAAAATATAAAGATAAGATTGGATTACACGTCCAATCCAAAATGAAAATGTAAGAGTACCATGAATTTTTTCATAAGTACTAATAGATTCACCTACACACATTATCCATAACATCAAATAGATCTCTATGAAGTTGCATGTGAACTGCAACTAATGTTTCATCTATCTTCAATGCAAATTGGAAAAGTACTTCATGTATAATCTCCTCAATAGAAAAGGTAGGAATGATTGATGGATCATGCTAAGGAGGGCTATCATGAAATGGATGCTCATAATAATGCATGGGAGTGGACTCTACAAGAGATGAAATAATAACTAGTAGAGAAGATTCCACAAGTTAGGGACTCACAAGTAGGGAAGGATCCATAGGTGAGGGAAGGTCCATGGGTGAAGGATTCATAGGTGGAGGAATAAAAGGTGATGAATGGACCAAAAGAGGGGATGAAACCATAGGATGTGGAACCATGTGAGAAGAAGGGGGAGCCTTATTATGAGAATGACCCATGGGAGGAATGATAGAAGGTCTGAGAATAGATATAAGGTGATCTTTAAGATGTTACTGAAGGATGCAACAATGATAAGTGTGATGTGTCACATTGGTGCCAAAGACAATACAAATCTCCATATTTAGGCATATAATCAAGTAGTACATTTATGTGAGGTATGGATTTATCTAAGGACTGAGAGGTAGAAGGATGTAAAGTATAAATATATTGTCACATATTGCAACAATGCATGGATGAATGATTATATGTGCCATGAAAACAATATATATGCCTGTGAGTAGGCTTAGTAGAGGTACCCATAAGAGGAGGTATAATAGGATTTGAATAATCTTGGGAAGGATCATAATCCCATTTGGTGGGCAATGGGTCCATTTGAGGAAAAAGAAGCAAACCATCACCAAGAGAAGGTGATGGTGGGGAAGGAATAGGACTAGGCTTAATGAAAGGAGTAATGGGATCAAAAGTATGGAAAGACTTAGCTAAAGTGGGTGAAGGAATGGGATTTAAAGTGGGATATATTGAGGGAGGGGTGGGGTTTATATAATGCTAAAGAAGGGTCACACACATTTTAGGGAGAAGCAGGCTATAATAGTTAGGGAACCTAGTAAAGTTGTAAGGTCAAGTCATATCACGATCTATGAGCATACTCCTATGAGGTTATATAGAAATTGGAGGTGTCAAAAACATATCTAACCTATGATAAAGAGGAAAAAAACTAAAATTATGAATTATAAATGATGGAATACAGGAAGATACATGAAAATACTAAAGAAAAGAAGAATAATAATAGATAATCTCAACATCATGGGCCTAAATAAGACCACCTAATAATGGATCATATAAGGAATAACCATCATCATAGTTAGGTGTGTGAAGATAAATGATGTGCATATGGATGGATTTTTCATTTGATGAAGTTTTATGAATAGAATGCCAATTTTTAGTCAAGACAATGGGAATATCATCACAAGGAGGTTTTACGAGAATGAGGCTACAAAGAAGTAGGAAGATGAAAAATGAGATGAGGTTAGAGATTGAAAGTTTTAATCTTTAGGTTGACCTCATCAAGCTCATAATCATCAAAATCTAAGAGGTTAGGAGGAATATTCCCAATTATTTCAAGATGACCATTATAACCTTAAGTGGAGTTGATGGGAAAGTTGAATCGTTGAGACTCATGGAATGGAACACTAGGAAAAGGTTTAAGAGTGGGAATCTGAAGACACCACAGTCTTAGAATTGTTCAAAATTCTAGGGGTTAATTTCACCCTAAATATTATAGATGGATCCATTATGAGGTAATTTATCACATTGGGATGTGAAATAAGCAACAACTCTCATATGGTAAGTCCATAACCTACCAAGTAAGATGTTATAAGATAGAGGAAAGTTAAAGATCATCACCTTCACATGAATGGTGACAGGCGGGATGGTAATGGGAAGCCACACATAAATTAAAGGAGGTATTTCCCTTCGATCACATCCTTGACATGTAATACATGTGGACTTGAGATTGAATTTAGAATATCTAAGGGTTTTGATAAAATTGAGAGAGGAAAAATAAGTGCCAGAACCCTCATTAATCAAGGCATATTTGACTTGGATATCACCTATTTGTAAACTAATAAATAGAGGAGGATCATCTATACAAAGTAAAATCTCATCAAGAATCATAGAAGTAATAGGAAATTTTAAGGAAAGAAAAGTGTCCATTATTTCATCAACATGGATGGAGATCTCTTCACATTGTTGTAGTACGCTATCTTCAGATCTAGATAAGGTTGCTTTACATCCTACTATAGGAGGATGAAGGATGTTTATTTCAAAAAAGAGTTGCATAAGATGGTTTTGGTGATGTAGAGAGGTCCTCATAAGCTCATGAAAAGGAATTTGAGATGTGATATTAGTGAGTTTCATTATCTTGGGTATATTGATTAGGTTGGTGATTAGGAAGAGGGTCTTTGTAGATAGCCAAATGAGCATTAGCTTTATTCAAGGATTGAGATTTAGTATTAGATTCATGAGCCTTAAAAGTAACGTCATAGGCTTGTTGATTATTTTAAATGATTAAATCATGATAAAAATGAAGACCAAGAAGAAAATCCATAGCTAAATTATGAAGCTACCTATAGGTCTCATGATAATGACCCTAACTAGCATGAAACCAAAAAAACTTATTAGGATCATACTGGGATTTCATAAGAAGAGTGAGATCAAGTTTTTGTGGTAGAGGCCTAGGTAGACATTTTAGTAATTTATCTAAGGATAGGGGTTTGTGAATATTTATGTTATTAGGTGAAGATAAATGAGGATTGGTGTATTTTTGAGAAGGGAGAAATGGTTTTGAGGATTGGTTAGTAACTACAGTATGAATAGTGTGAATGGTGTCATAAGAATCTGTGACACCATCATTTTTAGTATTAAATTTTTTGTTCTTAACTAAGATACTAACCCAAAGTTCAATTTGGAAAAAGTTTCCAAGTTCTGATGAAACCAATTGCAAAACATAGAGATCATTAAGAGCTTTTTATCACTTTTTGCGGTTTGTAAAATGGGCACTGTATGCAAAAGATATGGTCTATTGAAATTCTAATGCGACAGGGAAAAAATGTGGTGTCATAAGATGATGTGGCATAATGTGGACATGCTAAGTGGTCCAATCAGGTGGTGACATGTGGCATTCATGGGTGTCCAAAAATTTAGGGTTTGGTTTATTTTTATCTTTGACAACGTGTACGGACTGGACAATGCATTATATTTGAATTGTATGTTTTAAATAGCTCTATAATAGCTTGGTAATATTATAAACTTACCAAGCGAACCCCATTAAGCCACATGGGAGAACACACATGCCATGCCACATCCAACTACTTTTTGAGTCAAGCTCAAGATAATGCTAAGTTTGGAGACCATGAGAAATTCCATCTCATATGCTAAGTCATGGGAACTCGAGAATGGGTTACCAATAGCGTGCCACATATACCACATTATGTGCTGAGTCATGACAACTCGAGAATGATGCCAATTACCAAATGCACCAAGTTAGTACTTAAACCAATGTACCATGATAATATTGGTGCCTTGAGCCCACCAAAAGGGGTGTAGGCATTATACAAGGAAGCCGCTTACCTATTAAGAGTCTTGAAAACTGATCCTATTTACTAATGTGGGACTAAAAGATAAGTATAAAGTGTGCAAATAGAAGGGATAAGACTTGAACCTGTGACCCACATTGTAAAAATATTAGGTCTTAAATGACCAAGCTATAGACTTCGAAGTGATTTATAAGGAGCGAACTTGTGTTTGAAGGGAACCATTCAGCTGATTGTGTATGAAAAATATAGACCAATTTGTTGTATTTGGTCATTTTGGAGCCCTTAGAGGCTGAACTAGAGCTCAGAGTAAACTACAAACTTGTTTATAATTCTAATATTCTTTGTGTAGTATACTTATTTTCCTATTTTGGAGAATTGGTGACATAATTTTTAGCTACGGAAGTTTCCAATTTTGATTTGGAAAAGCCTCTGCATGTGATTCAGGAAGGTGAAGGACGTGCTGAGTCAGCTAAGGTCTTTCGAAGGTATGAAACACTATTTTTGAAAGATTAGATCTATTTTGTTGATTGTAATTATTATTTTGGCTTGCAAAATTTAGCAACATTAATGGATTGGTTTGATAAGAACCTGGGGACGTAGGAAATTTTGAACCCCGTAAACAATTTCTATGTTTTGATGTTTGAATTAATTTTTGCATTTTAGTTTCAGTTAATTTGTAGATTCTAATTTAGATTTTTAATTAAAATGAAAAATTTAATCATTTGATCATTTATGAGAAATTGGATAAAATCAAGAATTTGGAAAATTTGATGGTTTCAATGGATAACTGAAGTGATATTTCAATTCACTTTATTTTAGTTTTGAAAAATGATACTTGGATCAGATTCTAATCAGATTTAATCATTCCAACCTCTTATAAAGTTGAGAATTTTTTGCTTCCAATTCAGTTTAATTTTTTTGGAATTGAAAATTTAAAAGATCCATTTAAATGTTTTAAAAAGTAGTAAAGTTCCTATTGGTGTTTATGGATCAGATACAAGGACTCACATAAGGTTGGGGTAACTCAAATTGATGCATAAGGAAATCTTGATGTTTTACTTGGTCAATGGCCTCCTTCAAGGTATGTGACATATTGTGTTCACATTTGTTGGATAATGTTTTCCAACTTTTTACAAAAGCTTAGGCAGTTTCATTTTCAAGTTGTTTACAATTTATAAAGTGGGCCAAAGTATTCTTACGAAGATCACTAGTTTGGAATTATTGAACTCAAGCATTTACTAAATCTTCTAAATTAGTAATATAATGAGTTTTAATTTATTTATACCAATCTAAAGCATCCCCTGTGAGGGTTTTGGCTATGAGCTTGGTAACAACAAAGGTGTTCAATTTGACCCAATCCTTATAAATATTTCTAAATGTTTTTAGATGAAGGGTAAGATCAGTTGATCCATTATAATAAATGGTATGGGTGATACCTCCTATATCAATATTATAAATTTGAGTGGTGAGAGGCTCATTTTGAAGATGCTTAATGGTTTTGTTAACCAAAGGAGGTTGTGGGATGATATTGCCTTAGGAATATCAAAGAGTAGGTGGGGGAATATTTTGATTATACATGCTCCAAGATGTTGGTTAAGGACGAGTTTGAAGATGCCTAAGGTGATTTTGCATTCTCATCATTTGATTTGTATTATGAGCTTGAAAAGTATTCATTTGATTAAGTTTTTGTAACAAGAGTTGGTGGGATAGATTGGCATTGTTAGCATTATTTGAATCATTAGAGTTAGTATTGGTGGCTTGGGTACCACTATTGGTATTGGTAGGAGCTTGAGAGGAACTATTAGAATGTGAGGCACTAGTGTCAAATTTTTTTTACATAGTAAAAGATGGACTAGTGAAGGGATGAGAAGAAATAACACTATAAGCATGATTACCATTAGTATTAAATGATGAAGTAGTGAAAGAGTTAAGGATATTGGATCTTGGAAGAGGCCCACTAGATGTAGACCCTACCATGTTAGTGGAGATACTATGCATGGAGGTAGAAGAAGTTAAAGAAGAATAAGTCATTGTATGAAAAGGGGTCATAATTGAGGGAAGAGGATGAGAATAAAAGAAATTAGTACCTTAAAATCCATTTGAGAATGTGGGAGAAGGTGAATGAGGCTCTTCAAATTGAACACTAATCATGATATGGTAAATGATATAAGGATCCTTTCCTCAATGTTGAGAAAATTTAAAGATAAAAAAGATCATTTTAGGGGTATACTCTAATTTAGGTTGATATTCTAGTGAGAAGAGAAGATTATGCTATGAAGAGGAATGAGGAGGGGTCCCATAGTTTGTTGTATGAGAGGCAATATGAACATTACTCTCATCCAAGAGAGGATCCCTACTCTGCTAATGAGAGACCCTTTGAGGGTTGGTAAGACTCATCATGTATGTTGAATACAACTCAGTGTTGTCTTCAAATAGAAAGTTTATGATGAAGGAGAAAGACTAAACAAGGTAACAGATATGTAAAAAGCAAAGAAATAAGAAGTGATAGAAATAGTACAGAGTCAACTGGGTCGACTTAGTACAGAATATAGGGCCTAAAAATTATATAGAGTCAACTGGGTTGACCTATTACAACAAACAGAGGTTGAAAAAGTGTACAAGGTCAATTGGGTTGACCTAATACAATAGGTAGGGACAAATATATGGCCTATAAGAGATTATGTTGACATAAATGATTGTGTACTAAAATAAGAATATTTTTTAGAAGTACTTATGAAAGTAAGAAATGAAATGAAACACACAATCAATTGGATCAATGAGGTTGATCTAATTGAGGCACACAATAAAAAACCTTGCACCAATGCTATCCAATGCAAGTGTTTGCAATATAACATACATTTAAGCAAAGAGTAAGTAATCAAATTGGAAATTAAAAGGTAACTAAGGGGTCAACCTAAATGTTTCTAGATTATTAGAGTATAATTTTAGATGTGATAGGAAGTTGGTTATAATCATGGAATTAGAAATCAATCTAAGGATGGTTTTAGGATGTTTGGGTTGAAAGGGATCTATATTGGCAATGGTACCAGCTTGGTATTGGGGCCTACCCCCCACTTCACAAACCACAATGATAAGGGCCTCGGGTGCTTATCCAAAATATGCCATTAACCATGTGTTTATACTTGGATATAAAACCAAGTTAGCTTCCCCCCTAGTGATGAAATTTAGGTAGGTAGGCCTAGGGTAGAAAATTGTTAAAATGCTTTTTAAGATTTTGTGATTTGGTAGTGTGTGCATAAGAGAGAAAATAGTATAACTAAATGGTATATTGAAAACCATCTATTTAGAATATGTGATCTACTCTAAGCATAAAATAAGAAAGAAATGAAAGTGTGAGATAATTAATAGCATATAAGGATTAATTCCAACTTTGAAACATAATACAATGTTGATCTAGTCGATAGTGTATGTAGAGAATACAGAACAAGGTCGACAGTGTCATCTCTGTACTATGGAAGTAAAGGTTTGAAAATGAACTTCATCAGTAGAGTCAACATAACTTTCTAGATATAATATAGAATACCAAACTACATTGATAGTGCTGACCTAGTTGACTATACATGGGTAATTTTAAAGACTGAAAACTATGAAAAACATGAAATTAAGGAAAGAGAGAGAAGAATAGAAAGGAACCTTGGTGGGTTGGAGGATGCAGAGAAGTGAGATTTATTTTGAAGAACCTTGATTAATACTTATAAATTATGCTAACTATTTTGATTAGGTTGACCTAGCATTATAGAAACCTATGGCTGATAGCTTGAAAATGTATAGGGTCAACTGGGTCAACCTAGTATGCTAAGCTAGATGCCTAAAAGTGTACAAGGTTGACTAGGTTGACCTAGTATGTTGAATAAGATGTCTGAAAGTTTGAAAACATATACAGTGTCAACTAGGTCAACCTAGTAGCTTATACCTGAATAAGAACATAAATAAACATAACAAATTCATATTAATGTGACTGTACGTTAAACTTGTGCATAGAAGTTAGAACTATGTTGATACAGTCAACCCAGTATCATAAATATATGATAATAAAATTATAAAATAATGAAATGTGTGAAATAAAACCTACAAGGGTTAGATTCATGTTGGATTCATCAGAATGTATATAATTAGATATGCATCATGTTTATAAATAAATCTTAACTTGGAGAAGATAGATCATACCATACGCTTTTGATTGGAGATAAATATGTTAAGTAAGAACATGACCAATATGAGGATCTGATATACCTGATTAGGATATCTCTTACTACAATACACCATGCTAGGGAGGGTTACAAAGCCTCCAATAAAATAAAATCATTTAATAACCCTAAGGGATTCGTATGTTTTATATTCACTAAACCAATACCAAGTAAATTAAAATCTAATCTAGTGCTCACCAAAGCTTGTGGTACAAATTAGGGGTTATAAATAATAATAGTAAACATGCATAGAAGACATATACTCATGTAAATGTATACAAAATCCTAAAGCATAGAAGAGAATTACAAATGCATATCTATCTACTCTTACAAAGGAGGAACAAAGTTAGGAATACTTACCTTCGAAGATGATCTTTTCGAGCCTCAATCTCTCCCTTGGACAAGGTTATTCACAGGTAGTTGTTGTGGTATGTAAGGATGATAAAGAAAAATCAGCTCTAGACTACACAACCTATCAATGCATCTATAAGACTTCTCCATAAGGCAAGATCCATATCTCTAAATAAAGTATGAAACCCTGACCTTGCTCCTCAAGTAGAATGGTGGATAAGCAGATGTGCATTAGCTCTTAATTATTTTACTCTTTATTAAATAATGGTGAAATAAACTTGTATATATAGGTGGATTTGACCTTAAACCCTTCCAAAAATATTGACCGATAGGGTCGACCCAGTCAACCTAGCATAATTTTGAACTATTAATCACTAGGTCATGAAATAGGTCAGTCAAAGGTTAAACTGATTCCTAAGTGAAAATTATCCAAAACTATATAGGGTCAACCTAGTCGACCTAGTATAACTGACTGACAAAAGGCGATTAACGTGAGGAATAAGAGGATAAAATGTAGCAAATGATTGGGAAGGGTACAATAGAGAAGAACAAGCTTAGGGATAAGGTTTTTAAGAGACAAGTGTGAAGATAATAAGTGTAAAAAGGGACAATAATCTTGTAAAAAACCAATGGTCTATCCACCCCTTTCTTGATGCACCCCTTAAGGCATGCACTTAGAGATATTGAGACTCGATGGGTTCTTGCAAGATACAAAGTGTCAGTAATCGATAAAAGTTTGAAAATATTATGTGTATATAAGTTCAAATCCAAACATTGATTGATTTTTGCCTATGTATTGTGTAATTTTGGCCTAGACATCGATCTTTCTCTTTTGGGTTGTGTAACTTAGGTTAATTTTTTATTCAATTTAAATACTGTTGTTTATGCCTAGATTTGGGGCAAGTAATCTATGTTTTGTATGCCTATTGTTTCATGTCTTTTGACAAATGGCCAAGTTCATGTTTAAATATAAATTCCTAGTTTATGCCAAAGTGTTTCATAATTTTTTAGATTAAATCACTTTTTCTATTTTGTTTAAAGTCTAACTTTTATGCCTTTTCCAAAAGACCTAGCACTACCTATTTTGAGCCTAGCTTTTGTGCCTTCTTCAAAAGACCAAACAACTTTTATTTTCTTTAGATTAGACTTGTTTGAAATGATTTATACCCTAAAGTTTAGAATTTTGGTTTTTATTCATCCACTTGACCTCTTTGTGTAAGACATTTGACATTAGAAATTTGAGTTTAGATTGTTTTAGACCAAGTTTTAGCACAAACCTTTTGGAGATACAAATCCATTATTTTCAACCAAGTTCGAACCATTTTTCCTTTGGATATTATTTTAAAGAGTTTATATAAGTCTAGGCCTATTTTCATGAAACATTTATCATTGATTTGAATGTCTCACTATACTCATAATAGAGCCATGTACAATCCAATATATGATAATGTGGTTGCGCAATATGACTTTGTTCAAGACCCTTAGTGATAATGTAGTTTGAGATGGATCCTTATTCTTCTTACACTGATCAAACTAGAGAAAAAATCCAAGATTATTTAGCCCATTATCTGGTTAACACACCTCCATACTTGGATTAGGACTAAGAATCAATGGCATAGTACTTTGATAGCATACCATCAATTGTAGAACAAGTTCAAAAACAACCATATTACATTACTATTCCATCGATATATGACCCATATTTATTTGAATTTCACTTGATTGAAAACAAGGATGAAGTTTTAATAAGAGCTATAGAGGTAGGGGCCAATTTTCAAACATACCTCCCCCCAAAAAATTTATCAAGTCTAGCTAAAGTGCCTTAAAACATACCTTATAATCACACCATTGAACAAGCCTCTTCTACCAATCCTAAATCACTTGTGTTGATGACATACCAAAACCCCAATATGCTTGTCATAGGAAAATACCTCATGGAGGACCACTTTATATAAATAAAAAAAATATTAAACCTATTTGAATTTAGCATGCAACTTTAATAACATGGCCATGAAAAATGCACCACTCATCAAGTTAACTCATTAAATAGGAGTATTATTAAAAATAACAAGCCAAGATAATTTAGATATAGACCCATTCACACAAAGAACTTTAGTTGGAGACATGTTCAATGCCTTAGCTATCGAAGAAGTATATACTAATTCTATATAGATAAATGTGCCCAACACAGTAGATAACACATAAGTATCATCCAATCTAAGCCAAAGTGGTTTAATTACACAAATAACTAATCCAAAACAATTGCCTTTAGTTAACACCATGAGTGGTTCATAATAACAAGTGGTAGGAACTCTTACATCCAAACCAAAAGAAGCTACCTCTAATCCTCAACCAACTACTTCATCGAGCATGTAACCATAAGGATTAAGTAATAAAGTGATAACTAGTGCCTTACCTCAAAAAAATAGGATGACTGTTACTCCACCCAAATAGGCGATGACTAAAATTCCATATTAATTGGCACAATCTAGTTTACAAAAATAGCAGAGATCAAATATTCTACCACCTCAATAGGGGCCAACCAATGTCCCACCTTTTCAAGTAGTGAAAAGTACACCTTAATAGTCATAAACCAAAATAAATTTACAAGAATAAACATTGTATAATCAACAACATATGTCAATTACTCAGTAAAAAATGTCAAACACTCTACAATAAACTATTTCACAACAAGTGATTTCACAACCAAGAGGTACTACTATCTAATAAGTTCCAATTAGGAAACAATTACCTTTCATGCTAAGCATGCCATAAATTCAATGATAGGGCATTTTTTTAAAAAAAAGTTCCCTTTATTCAACTAGGTTTGACTATTCGACAAAAAATCCCTACTCAACCTCAATAGGCACAATACTTCACTCAAAGCCATATCCTTCCATCTCAGCCACAATTCCCCTAAAACTAGGCCTATATACTGAATCCAAACCAAAATATCACACCCTAATCCACATATTCATATTCCTAATTATCTCCCTCATCAAACCAACCTTCCAAAACAAACCATACATCCATTATACCTGAGTCAAGGTAATCCACCTTTGACCACCCAAATTCTACCTTAGGCCAATATTCCATCTAGCTTCTTGGCACAAGAACTACAATAAATTAAGGATACGATTTCCACCATCCAAGCCAATAAAAAAACCAAGAAGTTGAAATTATATTATGTGTGTTCCTACCCATTTAACATGGAGTATCTATAAATAGAATTGCCTCTAATGTATGAACCATCAAACTTTGACAAATACAAGGGTAAAGGAGACCTATACACACTAGAAAATTGTACACTTACATTTTTGATGACTGAATGCCTCAGGACCCCCTTAAGGCCCTCTAAAACCTTCTTAACCCTTAACCAACCCCTCTTAACCTAACCAAATCATTATTCTCTTATTCACATAATACTATTTAGAAGTATTGTTTGAAAGTACTATTTGCTATTCATGATGACATGGCATTTGACATGGTAAGTGACATGGCATGTGAAATGGAAGGTGATATGATAAGTGAAATGGATTAAAAGTGAGGTGGATTGAGGTGGGACATCATACCCCACCCAAGACCCACCTCCAAGGTACCTAATGACATCATTAAGCAAATAAAGGCCACTCCTTAGAAGTATGGTGCATTTTTCCCCATGAAATCATGATTTAACATGTGTTTTTGTCCTTATACATGGAAAATGATTCCAAAATTCATGGGGAACTTAGCCAAAAGATGAAAGTGAGTGGTGGAAGGTATTTTGGGTCCATATGAGCCCATGTGCATGATTCCATCTCTATTTTGGACTCTTTAGTAAGTTGGAAGACAAATCAACCAAATGGGTGACCTATTTGGTAAATGAGAATCTCATCCCCTTGTATTTCATGACCACTCATGTACCCATATGAATAATTGTGCCAAAATTCATGGGACACTTATCCAAAAGACAAATTAGCTTGGTGAAAAGTCCTTTGGCCTGATTTGAGCCTATGTACATGATTCCCACTCCAAATTGGACTCATGTGCAAGGTGGGAGATAAACAAAAAATGTGGGAATGCTAACATTCTTATCCCCTTTTTTGCTTATGAACCCACTTGAAAAATGGTGCCATACTTCATTATTCCACTTCTTTGGCATGTTTCTTGACAACAAATGCTATAAATATGACCCTCCCCCTTCACCCATGGTTAAGTTGGTTTTTGGCAAGATCATTATTATATTGTAGGTTTTAGGATCATTTTTGAAGGAGGTCATGATCTTGGAAGTTAGAAGAAATCAAAGCAATGAAGCTCTACTAGAATTGCTGCAAGATTTTTCAACATCATCAACAACACCATCTTCATCAACCATTTCAAGGTATATTTTATTATTTCATTTCTTTTATTTACCATTAATTATTCACACATCTAAATTTTCCCATTTTATTTATCATACCTTTGACCTTTACCCATTATATTCTTTATCATTTATCCATTTACCCGCTTTTCCCAACTTTACCCACTTGACCCCTTTACACCTTTTGCCATTCTCACCCTCCTTATCCCCTTACCTTTTGCCACCTTAATTAATAAATTTATTATCTCTTAAATCATATACCCCTTTAATTTATTCCCTAATAATCATGTACCAACTCTAACCAAACCATCTTTTCATAACCAACTTGTTAATCAACCCAAACCAAAAACCACAACCTTTGTTTTAGCTAATTTTCAGCAATAGTGTTAACCAAACTAGTTGCTTTATTTTAGTTATCTTAGGAAAACATGTAATTGTATCAATCAATTTGATATTATTTTATGTATTTAATTTCAATTTTTTGTTTTAAATTCAAGCATTTTTCATTTTTATTTATATACTTAAATGTTTAAAGCAGGTGGATTGATAGCCTCCTAGAAAGATTTCACTTCTAGGATCTAGCTCACGCTAGGCAATCCACCCATCTACTTGTCTAACAAACAAGTTTTGTGGTAGTGTTTTATTATTTTCAAGTAATCCTAGTAAGACAAAGAGGAGATATTCACAATCATCTAGATTCAATGTGCACACATTCAATAGGTATTTTTCTACACACCCTTTTTCACTAGTTTCTTTCTTTTTAAATTATGCAAAAAGCCAAAAAATTAGATAGAAATATTTTGGCACACCTAGTAGGACCCTTAAATTTTATTGGATTAATTAGTTATTTTAGGACATTTAGAGTTACATTAGTGAAAATTTAATTTAGTTTCATTAGTGAAAAATTCATTTAGTTACATTTTATACACACCAAGTATTCTTTTTTGCATTTTAGTTGCATTTTTTAGAAAGAGTTAAATCTTATTTTCTTGCATTTCTAAAAGGGAAAATCAAAAACAAATCATCCTAGAATTAGTAATTACATTATAATCTTAAAATGAGGTTTCATTTAGTTTGTATTCATTAAAATAAATCAAAAACATTTCTTTTGGGACTAAAATTAACTTGCATACTATTGGCCCAATTTTGCCCCTCAGGCAAAACCCCGGTCACCTCCTACACCTACTTTGCATGGCCAGTCATTTCAGGTTGCAAGGTCCATTTTCAGGGTTTAACAGCTTCATTTTAGAGCATTGGTTCATCGGCCTTGTTCGTTGACGTTCACGGTAGCAAAATACAGAGTCTTCAAATGTTCACAAGAGAAGAGAGAAAAAACTAGGACGTTTAACACTTAGGCAAAAAGAGGGCAGACAAAATACAGAGGGTGGCAAAATCACCGCCCACAACACGAGCAGAGAAAAAGAGACCCCCTACATGCAATGCAGAGGGTGGCAAAATCGCCGCCCACAACGCTGGCAGAGAAAAAAGAGGCCACTAACATCGACTGACATCAGCAAAACTACCGCCGTCGGCAGCTTACATAGACCGATGTTGGCAAAACTACCGTGGTTGGCAGATTATCAACCGACGTCAACAGAAGTCCTACATGCAATCCATAGCAGTGGGCGGCAAATTTTTTGCCCACAACATGAGGTGGAAAAAAACACTTGCAGAGCACAGGGAAAAGCCCACCTAGCCATCGAAAGAGAAGACTAGCATGCAAAATGAGGCAACAAGCATGGTCTTGGCAGACTTATGACATCAGCTATAGTGTTTTTCACTCTTTCCAATGAGACTCCTCTTGGATTTTCCCTATAAATGGGTAGACTTGTTCATTTATCAGGATCTTCTCACACATTTGTAAAGAGCACTGCTCTCCAAATTTTCCACCTAAATCAATAAAAGATAGTGTTTACCTCTATTTGGATGGATGTTTCTGTGTATGCATTGAATGTTAATCTGTGTTTAGTCATTATCTCTTAATGCTCTCACAGGTTCAACACTAACAAACCTGCGATCTACAAAGTGCCATTATCTGTTGCTATCAGGAGTAGAGTTCTATTTTGGAGGTATAGAACAGGTGAGGTCACTTATAGTGTGTATTTCTCAGCACCTTGGTGAGTCCCTATTTCTTGTGCTTTCCATAAGAACCTCCCTGTCATCCCAGAGACCTGGTCTTTTCTGCCAGATCTGAGTGTATGTATGTTTTTCTCTGACCCTGAGTGTGGATGTGGGAAGGTCAACCTTTATTTTGGTGTATCACCTCTTTAGAGTAGGCTGTTTGTTTTCATGCTTTTTCTCTCTCCTTTTTCATCCCCCCCAGTATATCTATATTTTTTGCACTGCCTGAAACAAGCAAGATACATCAGAGGGAACTAGCCCATACCTAGAGACTCTCCTCTCCTGCTTTACCATCCCATAGGTGAGAGAGGGGTTTTGATGTTGCGGGGAGAGGGCAGGAATACATTTTCCTACCATAGGGTGCACTTTCCAATGTCAACAGTTTTGGCACGCCCGGTGGGACTTTAGTTTGATTAACGCAATAAAGTTTCATGGTTGATGCTGGTCCTATTACAACAAATCAAGTTTCTTCAGCATTTGGCGACTCTGAGTTAAGTCTGCTAGTTAAGCAGCCTGGTGCCATTTAGAAATCATCACTTCTTGTATGTATAATTCTTTTGCAAAAAATCATGGATTTTGTTCTCCTTCATATAATATCGATCAGACTCAAAATATTTATGGAATCCCCTCAAGTAGCTCTCCTAGTCACCCTGTAACTATAAAGGAGATGGCATTGGATTTTGAGAGGTAGACAATGGAAATCAACAGGTTGGAAGAGCAGCACAAGTATCAGTAGGAGCTGATGTATAAAGAGGAGTGCTTGTTTAGGCAAGCACAAGTCATACAATCCATGAAGGAAGAGGCACCAAAATGGAGAAATCCATCTTTTCAAGGTAGCCAGCCTTGCGTGCCCCCTCCTAACCTAAAGAAAACCCCCTCTTTTGCACCAAATCCATTTTATCAAATTACACTTTCTCACTCCAACTCATCAAATACAACTGCTCCCAATCCCATGCGCTTGGATTTTCAACACCAGAGGGTATCAAAATAACCTCCCATGGAGATCAATCTTTTCAACTCCTTAGATCAAGAATCTTTCATCGAAAATAATACCACCAGCCAGCACGTCCCTCTTTTAGAGGCTCCTCCAATGCACCAATAGTGTTTTCCTTACATTCCTCAGCCTCCCCAAGTTTTCCAACATGATGTGCAAATTCCAAGTTGGAGGAATGAATGTCAAGGACTAGCTCAGAGCTTTGAAGAGGATCATGCTAGCCACCTCCAAGAAAGACTCTTCCAGGAAAACCTAGCTAGACAGATTGAAGACTTAGAGGCTAGGATGAAGCTACTCCTTGAAAAAGAGTTAATTTTTTCAGACCTTGCGGAAGAGCCTCAGGTCCTTGTGGAAAACAAAGTTGTTGCCTGTTCATAGGAGCAAGATTCAAATTTAGGGATCCTGAATTGGGGGAAGACAGTGGAATCATGGGGCAGTAAAGAAAAAGAAGAAAATCAAGGTTTTTCTCTAAACCTTGAAGAAGCTAAAACTGTGCCTGCCTATGATGATACTGGCAGCCTCCAAGAAAAGCTTTTCCAAGAAGATCTGGGTAAGAGAATAGCAGATTTGGAATTCAGAGAGATTTACCTCAGTCAATGTGTGATGGACGGTTCAGACCAAACAGCATATTCCATGCCTGAACACACCCCACCTACACATTTCCAAGAGAGTTATCAGGCTGTGCCTGATATTGATGAAGTGCTGATCAAGTGGAGGGAGGAGAATCATTCGATTCTAGCTCAAGGGCTGCCCCCTCTCTCACATGTTTTCTCCACTTCGTCCCTTCTCGAAGAAAAACCTATTTTGTAAGAGGCAGGTGAGGGGCAAAAGATCCAATTTGCAGTCTTTCAGGAGGTTGTCGTGAGCGACAACGAAGAAGAAATCATCATTGATGCTCCTTGTGAAGACCTTATCAGCAGTGAAAAAGATGCAGGCCTTGCGTATATGCAGATGTTCCAGCAATTCGAAGAGGAACAAATGCATAGTAAGCTCTCTTCTCTGTTTGATGAACTTTCTTGCTGTTTTGATGAAGATGACTACATTAAAGAATCCAAGAAAGAGGAAGATCAGGGGGACATTTTTAAAAATCTAGAGAACCTGATCAGCAAAGAGGAAAAGGAGAAGTCTGTCTTCTTGGAGGAATGCCTTGAAGAACTAAACTTTATACAGATAAGTGAAGTCTTGTGGGATGAGCAATCATTTTGTGAGCCCCTTTTAGACATCACCACATTCACCCTTCTTCAAGAAGGCCAAGAGGAAGCAGAGGACGAGTTTGACAGAGTTTTCAATGAGGCAAAAGGAAATAAATCAGACCATGATACATTGCAAAAGAATTCTGCAGATCAGAAGGCTTACAGTGATAAACTGACATCAATTGTTTTCTTGGTGAGGGGCACCAATAAAACAGACCAACGTTCAATAGACATCCAAGAACAATTCGAGTACATATATATCGGAGGCATGTTTGAATATCCACTCGGTTCCCAGCCAACTCAGGTGACAGGCAGGAGGAGCAAGTCACCAAATCTCATTCTCTTCCAGCTACTTGCCTGCCATGATAAGTCTTCTCACCAGAAAGGGGACTTAAGAAATTTTCCTTTCGATCCAGGAGGGATGCAAACATTCTTGGTTAACTGTATATAATAGTTTGCTTTCAGTTGTTCTTCTTGTTTTCCCTAAGTGTAGTTGCACAGTTAGTTGTTTTTAGCTTTGTGTGTTTCCCTTCATTGTGGGGGTAAATTCTGTATATTTAATTCTGGGATTATCAATGCTATTGAAAACTCTCTTCAAAGTCACCATCCGACTCCACACCCAATGGATATGTAAGGCAACTAGGTTCTAAGCATAACAGGCATGCTTACCCTATGAGTCACCAATTTGTTGACCCAATTTTGCCCCTCAGGCAAAACCTCAGTCACCTCCTACACCTGCTTTGCATGGCTAGTCATTTCAGGTTGCAAGGTCCATCTTCAGGGTTCAACAGCTCCATTTCAGAGCATTGGTTCATCGACCTCATTCGTTGACGTTCACGATAGCAAAATGTAGAGTCTTCAAATGTTCACAAGAAAAGAGAGAAAAAATTGAGACGTTTAACACTTAGGCAAAAAGAGGGCAGACAAAATGTAGAGGGTGGCAAAATCGCCGCCCACAACACGGGTGGAGAAAAAGAGACCCCCTACACACAATGCATAGGGTAGAAAAATTAACACCCACAACGTCGGTGGAGAAAAGAGAGGCCACTAACATCGGCCGATGTCAGCAAAACTACCGCCATCGGCAGCTTACATAGACCGTCGTCAGCAAAACTGCTGCAGTTGGCAGATTATCAGCCGACGTCGATAGAAGTCCTACATGCAATCCATAGCAGTGGGCAGAAAATTTGCTACCCACAACATGAGGCAGAAAAAAACACCTACAGAGCATAGGGAAAAGCCCACCCAACCACTGGAGGAGAAGACCAGCATGCAAAACGAGGCAACAAGCATGGTCTTGGCAGACTTATGACATCAGCTACAATGTTTTTCACTCTTTCCAATGAGACTCCTCTTGGATTGTCCCTATAAATGGGTAGACTTGTTCATTTATCAGGATCTTCTCACATTTTTTGTAAAGAGCACTGCTCTCCAAATTTTCCACTTGAATCAATAAAAGATAGTTTTTACCTCTATTTGGATGGATCTTTCTGTGTATGCATTGAATGTTAATCTATGTTTAGTCATTGTCTCTTGATGCTCTCACAAGTTGAACACTATCAAACCTACAATCTGCAAAGTGCCTTTGTCTGTGGCTGTCAGGAGTAGAGTTCTATTTTGGAGGTATAGAACAGGTGAAGTCACTTATAGTGTGTATTTCTCAACACCTTGGTGAGTCCCTATTTCTTGTGCTTTCCATAAGAACCTCCTTGTCATCCCAGAGACCTGGTCTTTTCTACCAGATCTGAGTGTATGTATGTTTTTCTCTGACCCTGAGTGTGGATGTGGGAAGGTCAACCTTTATTTTGGTGTATCACCTCTTTAGAGTAGGCTGTTTGTTTTCATGCTTTTTCTCTCTCCCTTTTCATCCCCCCCAGTATATCTATATATCTATATTTTTTGTACTACCTGAAACAAGAAAGATACATCAGAGGGAACTAGCCCATACCTATAGACTCTCCTCTCCTGCTTCGTCGTCCCACAGGTGAGAGAGTGGTTTCCATGTTGTGGGGAGAGGGTAGGAATACATTTTCCTGCCGCAGGGTGCACTTTCCAACGTGTACAGTTTTGGCACGCCCGGTGGGACCTCAGTTTGATTAACATAGTAAAGTTTCAAGGCTAATGCTGGTCCTGTTACAACAAATCAAGTTTCTTCAGCATCTGGGGACTCTGAGTTAAGTCTACTGGTTAAGCAGCCTGGTGCCATTCAGAAATCATCACTTCTTGTATGTATAATTCTTTTGCAAAAAATCATGGATTTTGTTCAGCTTCATATAATATTGATCAGACTCAAAATATTTATGGAATCCCCTCAAGTAGCTCTCCTAGTCACCCTGTAACTATAAAGGAGATGGCGTTGGATTTTGAGAGGTAGACAATGGAAATCAATAGGTTGGAAGAGCAACACAAGTATCAGTAGGAGCTGATGTATAAAGAGGAGTGCTTGTTTAAGCAAGCACAAGCCATACAATCCATTAAGGAAGAGGCACCAAAATGGAGAAATCCATCTTTTCAAAGTAGCCAGCCTTGCATGCCCCCTCGTAACCTAAAGAAAACCCCCTCTTTTGCACCAAATCCATTTTATCAAATTGCACTTGCTCACTCTAACTCATCAAATACAACTGCTCCTAATCCCGTGCGCCTGGCTTTCCAACACCAGAGGGTATCAAAACAACCTCCCATGGAGATAAATCTTTTCAACTCCTTAGATCAAGAATCTTCCATTGAAAATAATACCACCAGCCAGCACATCCCTCTTCTAAAGGCTCCTCTAATGCACCAACAGTGTTTTCCTTACATTCCTCATCCTCCCCAAGTTTTCCAACATGATGTGCAAATTCCAAGTTGGAGGAATGAATGTCAAGGACTAGCTCAGAGCTTTGAAGAGGATCATGCTAGCCACCTCCAAGAAAGACTCTTCCAGGAAAACCTAGCTAGATAGATTGAAGACTTAGAGGCTAGGATGAAGCTACTCCTTAAAAAAGAGTTAATTTTTTCAGACCTTGCGGAAGAGCCTCAGGTCCTTGTGGAAAAGTTGCTACCTGTTCACAGGAGCAAGATTCAAATTTAGGGATCCTGAATTGGGGGAAGACAGTGGAATCATGGGGCAACAAAGAAAAAGAAGAAAAGCAAGGTTTTTCTCTAAACCTTGAAGAAGCTAAAACTGTGCCTGCCTATGATGATATTGGCAGCCTCCAAGAAAAGCTTTTCCAAGAAGATCTGGGTAAGAGAATAGCAGATTTGGAATTCAGAGAGATTTACCTCAGTCAATGTGTGATGGATGGTTCAGACCAAACAGCGTATTCCATGCCTGAACACACCCCACCTACACATTTCCAAGAGAGTTATCAGGCTGTGCCTGATATTGATGAAGTGCTGATCAAGTGGAGGGAGGAGAATCATTCGATTCTAGCTCAAGGGCTGCCCCCTCTCTCACATGTTTTCTCCACTTCATCCCTTCTTGAAGAACCTATTTTGCAAGAGGCAGGTGAGGGGCAAAAGATCCAATCTGCAGTCTTTCAGGAGGTTGTCGTGAGCGACAACGAAGAAGAAATCGTCATTGATGCTCCTTGTGAAGACCTTATCAGCAATGAAAAAGATGCAGGCCTTGCGTATATGCAGATGTTCCAGCAATTTGAAGAGGAACAAATGCATAGTAAGCTCTCTTCTCCTCTGTTTGATGAACTTTCTTGCTATTTTGATGGAAGATGACTACATTGAAGAATCTAAGAAAGAGGAAGATCAGGGGAACATTTTTGAAAATCTAGAGAACCTGATCAACAAAGAGGAAAAGGAGAAGTCTGTCTTCTTGGAGGAATGCCTTAAAGAATTAAACTTTAAACAGATAAGTGAAGTCTTGTGGGATGAGCAATCATTTTGTGAGCCCCTTTTAGACATCACCACATTTGCCCTTCTTCAAGAAGGCCAAGAGGAAGCAGAGGACGAGTCTGATAGAGTTTTTAGTGAGGCAAAAGGAAACAAATCAGACCATGATACATTGCAGAAGAATTGTGTAGATCAGAAGGCTTACAGTGATAAACTGGCAGCAATTGATTTCTTGGTGAGGGGCACCAATAGAACAGACCAGCGTTTAATAGACCTCCAAGAAAAATCTGAGTACATATATATCGGAGGCATGTTTGAATATCCACTCGGTTCCCAGTCAACTCAGGTGACAGGCAGGAGGAGCAAGTCACCAAATGTCGTTCTCTTCCAGCTACTTGCTTGCCACGATTAGTCTTCTCACTAGGAAGGGGACTTAAGAAATTTTCCTTTCGATCCAGGAGGGATGCAAACATTCTTGGTTAACTGTATATAATAGTTTGCTTTTAGTTGTTCTTCCTATTTTCCCTAAGTGTAGTTGCATAGTTAGTTGTTTTTAGCTTTGTGTGTTTCCCTTCATTGTGGGGGTTAATTCTATATATTTGATTATGGGATTATCAATGCTGTTGATAACTCTCTTCAAAGTCACCATCCGACTCCGCACCCAATGGATATGTAAGGCAACTGGGTTCTAAGCATAACAGGCATGCTTACCCTATGAGTCACCAATTTGTTGACCCAATTTTGCCCCTCAGGCAAAACCCTGATCACCTCCTACACCTACTTTGCATGCCCAGTCATTTTGGGTTGCAAGGCCTATCTTCAGGGTTCAACAGATCCGTTTCAGAACATTGGTTCATCGGCCTCATTCATTGACATTCACGGTAGCAAAATGCAGAGTCTTCAAACGTTCACAAGAGAAGAGAGAAAAAATTGAGATGTTTAACACTTAGGCAAAAAGAGGGTAGACAAAATGTAGAGGGCGGCAAAATCACCACCCACAACACGGGCAGAGAAAAAGAGACCCCTTACACACAATGCAGAGGGCAGAAAAATTGCTGCCCATAATGCCGATAGAGAAAAAAGAGGCCACTAACATCAGCCGACATCGGCAGCTTACATAGACCGACGTCGGCAAAACTGCCACGATCGGCAGATTATCGGCCGACGTCGACAGAAGTCCTACATGCAATCCACAGTAGCGGGTGGCAAATTTTCCACCTACAACATGAGGTGGCAAAAAACACCTGTAGAGCACAGGGAAAAGCCCGCCTAGCTGCCGAAGGAGAAGAATAGCATGCAAAACGAGGCAACAAGCATGGTCTTGGCAGACTTATGACATCAGCTACAGTGTTTTTCACTCTTTCCAATGAGACTCCTCTTGGATTTTCCCTATAAATGGGTAGACTTGTTCATTTATCAGGATCTTCTCACACATTTGTAAAGAGCACTGCTCTCCAAATTTTCCACCTAAATCAATAAAAGATAGTTTTTACCTCTATTTGGATGGATCTTTCTGTGTATGCATTGAATGTTAATATGTGTTCAGTCATTATCTCTTGATGCTCTCACAGGTTCAACTCCAACAAACCTGTGATCTACAAAGTGCCACTGTCTACTGCTGTCAGGAGTAGAGTTCTGTTTTGGAGGTATAGAACAGGTGAGGTCACTTACAGTGTGTATTTCTCAGCACCTTGGTGAGTCCTTGTTTCTTGTGCTTTCCATAAGAACCTCCCTGTCATCCCAGAGACCTGGTCTTTTCTGCCAGATCTGAGTGTATGTATGTTTTTCTCTGACCTTGAGTGTGGATGTGGGAAGGTCAACCTTTATTTTGGTGTATCACCTCTTTAGAGTAGGCTGTTTGTTTTCATGCTTTTTCTCTCTCCCTTTTCATCCTCCCCAGTATATCTATATATCTATATTTTTTGCACTGCCTAAAACAAGCAAGATACATCAGAGGGAACTAGCCCATACCTAGAGACTCTCCTCTCCTGCTTCGCCATCCCACAGGTGAGAGAGGGGTTTTCATGTTGCGGGGAGATGGCAGGAATACGTTTTCCTGCCGCAGGATGCACTTTCCAGCGTCAACACATACATAGTTTACTTTCTTATGTAATTAGCTCATCTAGTTTAATTTAAGCAAATAAAATTAACCATAGTGAAAAAATGTTACAAAAACCAAACCAATTGCACTAAAACAAACATCAAACACACTTGAGACAAGGCCCAACTAGGATTTCATCATCTAGTAGATCACCTTACCCTTTCTTAGTTATCGTACTTGGATTTAATCATTGAGGGGATAACCAACTCAGCTCTTTGATTGAGTATAAACTATGGATAAATAGTATAAAGGCTAAACACTCACATTGATTACAATATTATGATGTGAGGGTAGCAAGTCCCAAGTATCAAGCCACATACCCAATCTAATACATACTGCTTTTATAACACCTAAATGCAACCCAAAACCAAACATAGATTGCTTTCTAGGACTTATTCAAGCCAATCTATTCTTCACACTTTTCTAAGGCATAAGCTAAAAGAGAGATTAAAAGTAATCCTATGACTTAATGTACTCTTAGTGAATTCATTATTTTCCTTTAATCTTCTTTGATTACCCTTTTTTTTTAGGTGTGAGAATGTATCATTCCTTACCTATTTTTTCATATGGTTCTTACTTGCCAACAACAAAGGGACATTGAGGAAAACAACTCACCACCAAGTCAACCAACCTGTTCCACCTCTACATCCATAGAACACATTTTTGAACCCATAAACTCCCCTCACTCTCAAAAAATTCCTATTTAGGTAATCTCAGGAGATACAAATTTTATCATTTTCCTAAACAACAATCACACAGCCTTACAACATTACCTTATAACTACATCTCACCAAATCCTAGTTTTGACCCCACCTATAGATCCACCTTATGGCATGGATCTCCACCTCATGGGGGGTACCTTCAATACCATGGGTACTAATCAACCTTTAGTTACCCAAGCCCTATGATCGACCAATAATCCCCTTGAGGTTACCACCCAAAATCAACCAACCCAAACTACTACTACCCTTATACCACCTCCCAATCACTCCTTCACAATAGGAATGCCTACCTATAACACTACCCATATCCATCTAATTACATATAACCCATTAAACACTACTCTAATTCAAAGCATTATGGTGTCCATACCCTCCATGTTACCATTGATTAGTACAAAGGTCACTACCCTTCCATCAATCACTAACCCAACTACCACTCTTACCCAAAAAATGACATTTAGTTATCTCCATAATCAATAATGGCATATGTACGCTACTCAACCACCTAACCATTAACATACAAATACAAATATATCCCTTCTACCCAACCATTGGCATCCACACACCAATATATGGCAATCCCTTAACTTTCCACCCACTATCAACATGTTTCTCAACCACCATCACAATATGTATCCTACAACTTTCTGGGTGCTCAACTCCAAATATACTTCAAGAAGATGATCATGGAAAATATGAATACACTTAAGTCATCCATCTATAGAGCCCATAATATCTTGTCTTATGATCAAATTTGTAATGAGTATATTCACCCTTTGGTCCCTATTAGATCTTATCCAGCCCAGTGGGAAGTTTTAAAATTGACCAAGGTTAATAGTAAGGAAGACCCTCAACAACATTTAAGAGTGTTTAGGAATTCATGCTACTTTATTACCCATGATGACTCTCTTCTCCTTTGTACCTTTCCTATGTCATTATTAGGACCAACATTGGATTAGTATAGTGCCATACCCAAACATTCCATCTTATCCTTCAACCAACTAGCCCAAAACTTCTTCGATCACTTTCTAATCAATATATCCAAGAAAGTTTCCATTATCGACCTCTACTACATATGACAATTTGAGGATGAGTCGATTGCCAATTTTTTGACTAATTGGAGGAACCTAATTAGCAAACTTTCCTTTTCCTTTCCTCAACTCAAACTTATAGAGCTCTTTACTCGGGCATGTGCCAAGCATATCTCATCCACATTATGTGTCCAAAACTTCTAGACATTTGATGAAGTTTTTACCATGGATCACAAACTAGAGAAAAGAGCCATTGATGAAGGAAAGTTACAGTTGAAGAATAAGAACTCAACTTACAAGCCCAATGAGCCCTCTTCTTCCAAACCAAACCACCAAACCAATCCTAACACCAAAAATAAAGTAACCACCAATGCTATTGTCCTTAAAGCTACACCTCGACCATATACCAACCAACAAAACTTGATGAACTAAACCTCTAACTCCTCTTGTAGACACCAAAATTACATCACACATATTCCTAACTCCCTGTGTCAAAACCCACCTTGAGCCCCTTTTAATATTTAGCCTTCCTAACCCATGTTTTCACCCCTCACACATATAATTAAATTTAAAATATTTAGTTAAGTTAGTTAAAAACTATTTATGCCAGCTTACCTGGCCACCTCATCCTAAGACTAATTCTTACCCTCTGAGTCACCTCAAGACTTAGTCTCCTAATCCTAACTACCCATGAATTTTTATCACTCTATACATAAATTCATAACTAATTATGTCTTTCTTAACCTTGCATTTCAACAATTTCCTAATGGATACCACACTTGGGAGGAGAAAGAACAAAAAATAGGCTAAAAATAGTCCTTTTAACTATTCTCATGCCATCAACGTCGGTCAACCCATAGCCAACATCAACATGATCATCGATGTTAGTTACTTAAGCCAAATTATAACCTAATGTTTAGGTAAATAGAAATCATAAAAATTGAGTCATTCACATACAGGCTTTAGCATTCGACTTTCTACATCTAGGCTTATCGTTACTTTGCACAAATCCATCTAGATTAGGAATTGATATACTACACAGAGTTTGGATTCTTCTAAACTAATAACACATGATTGTCTTTTTTTTCACATATTAATTTAACACACCTCATCAAAGCCATCTATTTGACACTCATAGTTCATCCATTTTACCAGTTAAGTATATCTTTGTGTTTTGTAATTTATTTAAATAGTCATTTTACAATTACTTTACGTTATACTATTTATCATTTTATGAACATCCTGACTCTCCCTATGAAGGATTTGAAAAATTCCTTCACCTATTTCCCTCTGATTTAAGCACACCAAACCTCTATTTAGACCCACCTAAGCCTTACCCACTCCTTTATGACTCTCCCCAACCTCAAAAACCTAACCAAAATCTAACTCCCAGCTTAGAAAAGTCTCCTACAACCTCCCTGAGAACTTACTACCCCTACTGACATTGGTCACATAACCAACATCATTCATTTATCCTTATCGACATCGATAGCCTAATTGATTTTGATGATTATGTATTTCCACTAACCTCTCCGAGCTTGCCCAAACAACTTCTAAAAACAAAAACAACTCACATTACATGTATTGTATCACTCTTTACTACACTCAGATTTCAAGAATGGTATGAATATATCTCTCTTAATATCTCTTTCATTTTGTTATTCATTACCATTTTGTTTCAAAAAGTAGATTGTCATCCCTAAGGAAGCTTGACATGTAAAGAAACAAGCGCATAGCTTGGTAGCCCACTCATATATCTACTAACAAAAATTTTGGTGGTAGTGATTTATTATTTGTAGGTAGTCCTCCTTAGCCAAAGAGGAGTGATCAACATCATCTAGATATGGTGCACAACTATTCTGGGTTCTCTCTAATCTCTAATCCCTACATTTCATCTCTATTTCTCCTTAAATATCAAATAGATTTAAAATTTAGTGAAACATTTCTAGCACGCCTGGTGGGACCTTGGAGTTTTCCTTGGGTTTATTGATTATTTTAAGTATTCATATAGGTGCATTATAGTGAAAATTTCATTCCTTGCACTTTCTCCCTCTCTTTTTCCTCAAAATGAAATATTCAACATTTTATTTTTTGTTTAAAGGCAATAAACTAAAATTTCTTTTTCCTTGCCACTCTTCTCTTTCTTTTGCCTCTAAAAGAAACTTATCATTTCTTAAAATTTAAAAAGAATCTCTTATTTATCTCTTTATTTCATGCACATTAAGATAGTGAAATTCATTCTATTCTCCTATTTCATATTTGTTTTCATTTAAATCAAAATACTTTAGCTTTGGGTTTAAGACTTACTGCACTTGATTTTTTACTTACTACATATTAGCTCACCTAATTAATTATAAGCATTATGAATGAATCATAGTACACCAATGTTACACAACTAAATCACACTAATAAAAATAAACATCTAAACTCACTTGAGATAAGGACCATCAAGATTTCATCACCTAGTGGATCACCTTACCCTACTAGGCTATCCTACTTAGATTTAACCACCAAGGGGTGAACCCACTCCGTTCTCTGGTGGAATATAAACTCTAGACATAAGATATATTCTGGCTAAGCAACTTGGCTTGGCTTTAGGTCTATGAAGTGCAGGGGGCAAGATCTTATAAAAATCCACGTACCAACTCTAACACATATTTCCTCTTGAGTACCAAAACTAACCTGAAACCATATCTAGATTGCTTTCTAGTACATTCGGTAACCAAATTCTCTTCTCACTATCTGATTAAGGCTTAAGCCAACATGAGACTAAAATTAATCTCTAGGAGTTAATAATTAGTGGTTGTATGTTCTTTTTTTTCTTTTCTATTTCCTTCTATATTTTCAAGTTAGTAAGGACATTTTTTCCATATTATAAAATCAGCACTATTCATAATACTTAGGTTATATAACCTATTATATCAAGTTTTCTAAGTGTTCATCCTCCTCATTACAAACCTCTTACATCCTCTATTTTACCTAGATTTTGCCTTTGTGTTTCTAAAACATTGGATTTTTCATCTCCCAAGACTCCATAGTGACTGAAATATATTAAACCCATCGACATCAACATACTTTAACTTACCAACATCAGTCCAGTGACTGATGTCGATGACTGTGTAATTTTAGTTTAGTAAAAGAAAAAAAGCTAAAACAACCTAGTTACCTATATCCAAACCTAGTTTGTCCTCACTCTATCACTAATACAGATTTTTAAGACTGTTTATACTTCTTGCATGGTATTGACATGAATCCAAGCCAAAATTATTGTCAATTATGTAAACTAAAAACCATTTCCACATTCCCCTCTTGTTATTGATTCTATCATAGAGCATACTTCAGATATAGAGCATACTCCTAGCCCCAACCAAATTTCCATTTTACCTAAACGAGATCAAGATTTTTCTAAATTTATTGATCACAATGTGGTATCGCTCCAGCATTACCTTGCCATGATCAAAATGCACAAATCTTCAAGTGACCCACTATATAGTATGCCAACTTCTCTGATTGATATCACTTTAGTTTTAGCAATCTACACTATGTCACCTATGATTACTCAAACCACCAATTTTATAAGTAACCTAACCATAAATAATGTCCAAAGTTTAACTTCACCAACTACCCAATCCCACCTAAACCCTGGTGTGACTTCCCTGCCTTCATAACCACAAGCAGTTTAGTCAAGGCTAACCCCATTTAAAAATTTGGTGGTACCCATCCTGTCTACTCTCACACTTATAATACATGATTTATGACTCATCCTTCACCTAGTATAACCATGCCAACAACCCAACCTATAATAATAAAATCTAACCAAAGCATTATCTCTAACCTAGGAAGACAAGACCCTTTCATTTCTACCTCCATCTTATGTCTCATTACCCCTATGTTATATCAACACAATCATAAAAAGCTATATCATATGCTCCCTCTACCTTTTATCAAGTTACCTATAGCTTAGGGGGTATCTCCCAAACCAATCCTCCTCTAGACCTCATTAAGATGGTGATGGACAAGATGTCTAATCTGGAGACATCTGTGTTAGGTTTAAAGAATGTGTTATCCTATGATCAGATATGAAATGACCCATCCATCCTTCTATGCCTATTTACCCTTATCTAAGCCAATGGGAACCCCCTAAATTTAATCATTTCTAGAGTAAAGATGACCCATAAGAACATTTTTGAGCATTTAGACATGATTGTTATTTAATAGGGCACGATGATGCATTACTACTTTGCACCTTCCCTATGTCTCTTTCGGGGGCTACTCTAGATTGGTATAGCTCTATAACTTGGCACTCCCTTTTCTCATTTACCCAACTGACATAAATATTCCTAGACCATTTCTCTATCAACATTTCTAAAAAGGTTTCTATTATGGACATTTATTCTATTAGATAATTTGATGATGAGTCTTTACCAAATTTTGTCGCTTACTGAAAAGGCTTAATCAATCAACTCTCCTTCTCTTTACCCCAACCTAAGCTTATTGAGATCTTCTTGAGGGCATATGCTAAGCACATTTCATCCACACTCTGAGTATAAACTTTTTACACATTTGATGAAGCCTTTCCAATGGTGTGAAAACTCAAAATCTAGGCTATAGATGAAGACAAATTCAAGTTACATAGTAAGAATGCCAATCCCAAATAAAATGACTTCTCTTCTTCTAAAACTTCTCATTCTAACCAAAAATTTAATGGCTCTACCAATGTGGTGGTCATTATATCAACCTATTCCACAACCACAAATGAACCTAATTCCTCAACTTCCTAAAATCTGACCAAGCAATTCTAATAACAGTATGAACAAATATAATACACTCCCATTGGGGAGTTATATACTTTCATTCTAGAAAAACTATTACAATAATGACCCATAGCCCTTCCTAAAATCAATCCTCCTATACAGTTTGATCCCTCCCATCCTATTCCAACTTAGTACAAGGAGGATGAGTTTTGTGGCTACCATCGAGTCAAAGGCCATAATTCTAATAACTATTAAACATTCAAGAACATTGTTCAAGACATAATTGATAAGGGTGATATCATCTTACATAACCCTAATGCGCTTGCTAATAAAAATATGGATGTGTTTAAACAACCTTTTCCAAACCATTCACTCAATCAAAATATTTTTTAGACGATGACTAATAACTCATGTGATCATAATATCCATATAGTCAATATGGTCTTTCTTTTACCTCCAATCCAACCTATCCCACAATAGGAGGCACCCATTTTACCTACTCCTCCCCCACAATTTGTAGAATTTGTTTTGCCCATTCTTCCTCTTTGGGTAGAAGGGTCTACTTTACCCATTCTACTCCCACATGAAGAAGAGCCTCCTTTACCACTCTTTTTACCATAAGAGGAGCTTGTATTTCCAATTCCTTTTGCACCAATGTTACCTATCCTCTTACCACATGAAAACCATGCCTTACTCATTATTCAACTACATGTTGAGGGGAACATCATTCCTATGTTATACCTTCTTGATGAACCCTCTTCTCCTACCTCTCCTCCATTGATAGAATGTAGTACCCCATCCACTCCTCCTTCACATCTAGAAGAGCCAGTGTTATCTACTCTTACATTAGATGAGAGACTTATTGTGCCTACTCTAATTCAACCAATTTTACCACTTCTTTTACCTATGAAAGATCACACTTTAGCTTTTCCTTGCCCAAATGTTGAGGGAGAAATTATACCTATACTCTATCCCCTTATGAAGCCTTCTTTGCCTACCTCTCATCCACTTGTGGAAGACCATGGCTCTTCTCCTATCTCTATCGAAGAAAACCCTATTGTAGCTCTTTCTCATCTTTGGCCTAAGGTAGTAGAATCCAACAATTTCCCTCTTTCTCAATCACCTAAGCCTTCTAAAGAAGAAACCATAAGGCTTACATCAACTTCATCTAAACCCTTTTTGTGTTTAGTGGAAATTCTAGAATTTATTGACTCCACAAAACTAGATCACATGGCATTTTTTGGACCAACTAAAAACTCCTTATCCTACACAATAAATGTCATCCTCTACTACCAATCCTTTCATTACCCTTTACCCCAAGGTCTTTGACAAAATGAAATCTTCTTCATCAAAGTCACTATAAACTCATCCTTCTATGTTAGAGCCCTCACCCTTGCAGGTGTCTACCACATTAAAGTAGACTATGTCTTTAGATATACATCTAGTCTCTATACTAATTCATACAAAGGTAAAATTAGATCTAACTCTCCAACCACAAGTTAGAGTTCTACAACCTAAACTACAAAAAAATGTTAACCTTCCTATATCTCACCGATCCTTCCCTATCTGCCCTCAACTTTGCCATTAATTTTAGGACCATATCCCTCTACTTTAGTTGGAGTATCATCGATCCAAGTGAAATAAAAGCCTAAGTTACCTCCACTACTGCCTCTACCACCAAGTAGGCCTTTCACATCTGACACCATGATACCTAATACCAATAAAGTATTAGCAAAACATGTGGCTCCACCATCACCTAAAAAGGTGACACACAAAATCACCCTTGTGACTCCTAAATTAAAGATGGTGTCTACTTCTATTACAACAATAAGTGTTATCCCACTCGTAGGCTCTCAGATATTTTTCCTATGCCAGTTGTTGCAATCCTCCATAATAAATCTTCATCTTATTAAGCTAGATAACCCTCTTGGACCAAAGCCATCTTGGTTTGATGATACAGAAGTGTGTCTATATCACCATTCACCTTAACATGATATTGAGAGTTATAAAGCTCTCACAACAGTCATTTGACAACACTTTAATATTGACACTCTCTTTGTTGATACTCTCATTAACCTACTTTCTATTCCACCCCTGACATCCATAATGCCACATATCATTCCACCTAAAATCAAACCCAAAGATGTTGTCATACCACCTTTGCCACCTCCTTCACCTATGTTTTAGATCAACATGGTTAATGTGACCACATGGTCACGAAATCAAAAGGATAAAGGTAAGGAAAAGGTTACTACCCCTTGGGCTCATCCCTTCTCCAAAGACACTCCTCTGAATCCCAAGATTTCTATCTTGGGTGTTCTGAAACCAACATCTTCAAAAGTTATTCAAAACTTGATGGTGAAACAACTTCACTAAACCCCTCTAACAATGTCCTTGTATGAGTTAATCCAAAATTCACCCCAACAACATCAAGCTTTGATTAGTGATTTGCAAGTGGTTGAGGTAAAAATTGATGATCCCTAACCTCTTGTATCTTTGGTTAGATCTCTTAGCACCATCTCCCTAATTTCCTTTAGTAATTCAGAAATTCCACTTTAACACCCTAAAGATCAAGATTTTACCCTTTTTATCACTACATAAATTGATCAAACTCATGTCAAAAGAGTCATGATCAATGGGGGAGCTAGTATTAATATTATTTCCACCCATGCCTATAAAAAATGAACCTTTCTTGATAATTTCATGTCTCAAACCGACGTGATGCTTTTCTCCTTTAATGATACTATAGCTACTATAGTGGGTACTATTGTCTTACATATCCATGTGGTCCCCCACCCAATTCCTGAGCTCTTCTATGTTTTATAAGGAGAGTTCAAATACAACATATTTCTTGGATGACCTTAGATATATGCTATGGCATGTCTTCCCTCGACTTTGCACCGCTATGTCAAGTTTGAGCACAATGGGCAAGTGCATGTTATTCCCACTGACTCACCTCTTTTCAAAACATGTAACATGAATTATAGTCCCAATGATGTTCTCATTCCATTAAAGACATCATCTTATCTGAATAATACTTCTAAAGCTTCCATAAGCTCCACTACCTTAGTTACATAGATACTGATGACACAAATTCTTGACAAAGACCCCATGGAGGAAACTTTCAATCATTTATTGCTTAGGGAATATCATTTGTTGACACTTGACATGTTTCATACTCCATAAGAGTATGGAAATATTCATTTTTACCCTAATTATAATCCCCATATTGGGATGGTCATCCCGTATGGTCCCCCTAAACTTCAAACAATTTTCACATATGGGGAGATTTATTAGGCTCCCACTATTGGTAATCCATCCTCTTCACCATAACCATTTACTTGTGACTTCTCTTTCTTGAGCAAGCCTAGGTTTGCTCACACCTATCTTTATAGGTGTGCCTAGAAAGGATTTGGTTTGGGTCATTATGAGTAGGGTGTTCATACATCCATTAAATATCCCACTAGCAAAACCATTTAAAATGCCAAAAAGAGGCATGTAGTGGGTTATGATAAACCAACTAAACTCACTAAAACTTCTCATATACCAATTATCAAAGAGCCAGTCTCTCCTTCTCCATCTTCTCCTCCACCATCACCTACCGAATTGGAGGTATCTATACCTCCTAATTTTTTTCAATAAATGTCATCCATTTGGGTCCCCTCACCTATCATTGGGGTAAGGAAACAAGGTCGCTTCCTCTCATTCATCCTGAAATGATTGATGAAGACTCTCATACTATCAAAACTATCTAATGTCAAGATGATAATGCTATTCTCACATAAATGGGTGCAGATGATTCCTATATCCAATGATCACTCCTATCTAAAACATAAGCTATGTTAAATAAATCAACCATTGACATCAATTTGCCTTCTCATGATAACCCCCATGTCCTTAAGATTGGCCAGTCTTTGGATTCCTCTGAGCAAAAAAATTATGCCACATTTCTTAATGACCATAAAAAATCCTTCACTTAGTCTTATAATGACATGCCTAGTATTGACCCCTCTATCATCACCCATAAAATTTTCACCAACTAAGATATTAAACCTATTAAGTAAAATCTTTGAAAAATGCATCCTCGTATTGCTCTCCTTATCAAATAAGAGCTCTATCACCTCCTTTATATTAACTTTATTCAACCCATCGACTACCTACAATGGGTTTCTAATATTTTTCCTATCATAAAAGTGGTAGAGGGAATCTAGATCTCCATCAACTACCATGACTTAAACCTCACTTGACCAAAAGATGACTTTCCTTTTCCAAGTATTGACCAACTTATTGATCTAATAACCAGCCATGAGATGCTATCACTTATGGATAGGTTCTCAGGTTCCAATCAAATCCTAGTTGTTCCCAAGGATCAACACAAGATAAATTTCATTACCCCATGGGGGATTTTCTATTATCAGGTCATGCCCTTTAGTTTGAAGAATGTTGGTGCCACCTAACAATGTGCCATGACTTACATCTTCCACAATCTCCTACACAAAATTATGGAAGACTATGTGGAAGAATCACTCAAAAAGTATAAACTTTGCCAAGATCACTTAATGATTTTCAAAATCATATTCACTCATCTCCTCCAATATAACATTTGACTAGACCTAAATAAATGCATCTTTGGTGTCCTTTCCAATAAGCTCTTAGGCTTTATCATTTCTCTTCATGGTATTAAAGTTGACCCTACTAGAGTTCGAGTGATACTAGAAATGCCTCCACCTACTAATATCAATCAACTTCATAGCTTACAAGGTAAGCTCTAGTCCATCCACCACTTTATCTCTTAGTTTTCAGATCATTGCCAACCCTTTCACTATCTCCTCAAAAAAGATGTCTCCTTCCATTGGAATATAGATTGCTAGGAAGCCTTTGATGCACTCAAATAGAATCTCCTTTCCTCACCAGTACTTATTCCAACTAAGGAAAACTAGCCTTTCTACCTTTAAATCTCTATAATAGATCATTCTTTGGGTTTTATGATTGCACATCGAGATGATCACCATCAAGAACAAGTAGTTTACTACATAAGCCACACACTTATGAATTATAAAACTCGATATATGCATACTGAAAAGATTTATCTTAAATCAGTCTTTATAGTTTCCAAGCTCCATCATTACATCTTAAATCACAAAACCTACGTCATCACCCATACTAATCCCCTTAAATACATGCATTCTAAGCCATATCACAACCAACGTGTAGCTCACTGGCTCATACTTCTTGCTAAATTTGACTTAGAGTTTATTCAAAAAAAGTCTATCACGGGGCAAACGATCACTAACCAATTAGCTACCACCCCTTTACTTGACAAACAACCTTCAAACCCTGAATTTTATGATGAATCTACCAAAACTCTCTCCATTGATGACATCTCCTATCAAATAATGATGTTCTTTGATGGGTCTAAATGTCAACACAGTGGGGGTGCAGGGGTCATCCTCATTCTTCTTGATGATGAGCCTATGGAGTTATCATTTAAACTAGATTTTGACTTTACTAATAATATGGATAAATATGAAGCCTTGATCTTAGGGGTTCAAATGGTTATTTTCTTGGGTGTCAAATCAATAACCATTTTTGGGGACTCACAACTAGTGGTTAATTAGGTTAATGGTTCTTACCATTGCAAAAACAAAATTATGTAATGATATAAACATCGTGTAGATACACTATTGAAATCATTCGACTCTTACTTCTTGAAAACTATTCCTCAATCTATAAACATGTTTAATAACACAATAGCTTATCTTGCTTTACACATACCCTCTTCACCATCTTCCTTGAAAATATATGTCACTGTATATTGCTTAACATTGCCCTCTTATGTATCATCTAACATCCTTTTTATAGGCAATGTAACACACAACCCACATGAATTATGGTACAAGCAACTCATGGATTACCTCTCATTTTCTATCCCTTTTAACCTCTCCAATAATGGGTTACGTGCCTTCATGAAATGTACCACTCATTATACTATGCTAGGGGGACTTCTGTACAAGTGCGGTTTTGATGGTTTCCTCCTTAGATGCCTCACTAGTACTAAGATACCCTTTTTAATTAAGGAAGTCCATGATGGGATTTGTGATGGACATTTCAATGGTAACAAAGTTGCCAAATATATCCTTTGACTCAGCTATTATTGACCAACACTCCATCAAGACTATAGTGATTATGTTTGACATTGTATCAAATGTCAACAACATGCTAACTTCCTTCACATTCCTATCCATGCCTTACAAGTGACCAAAGACTTATGGCCCTTCTTCCAATTTGGATCTAATCGGTGAGATTAACCCTCATTCATCTCTCCATCATCATTCCATCATTACTACTACTAAATTCTTCACCAAGTGGGTTGAGGCCATTCCTCTCATCTCCACTAAGGCTGATAAAATTATTGACTTTATCAACCATCACATCATCTTTCATTTTGGTGTCCCCCATAAAATTATAATAGATAACAAAAAATATTTCCAAAACAAGACTATCTAAAATATTTGTGACACTTTTGGATGCAAATTAAGCTTCTCATCGCCATATTATCCACAAACAAATGGACAGGTAGAAGCTTCTAATAAAACATTGACCAAAATCCTCATGAAGGTATTCAATGATATTGGTAAGGATTGGCACATGCACATTCCCTTTATTTTATGGGCTTATCGCACTAGAATTCAAACCCCTATAGGTGCTACACCTTTTTCCTTAGTATATAGGATGGAGGATGTTTTGCCTCTTGAGGTCTAAATTCCTTCTCTTCACAGTTCTCTGCAAAACATACTTAATAATGATGAATTTTTTTAAGAACATTTGGCTCAACTTGAGTTGCTTGATGAACGATGTCTCATAGCCCTCAACCACCTCCAAATCTATCAAGAGCATATCAAACATGCTTATAACAAAAACCTTAAGGAGTGAGATTTCACTATCAAAGATCTCATATTAAAGGAAAATCAACATGTGATGAACATGGAGAAAAGAAAATGGGGTAAGTTTTCTTCTAATTGGCTTGGACCTTACATCATAACTCATAAATATGGCTCAGGAACTTATCGCTTGTCTTCTCTTGAAGGAAGGTTAGAACACAAGCCTTTAAATGATTTTCACCTATGACCATTCTTTTATTAGTCAAGTGAAGCTTCAACTCATGTTTAACTTGAGATCACCCCTTGAAAAACCCTATTACATTCATCTCCTTTCCTCTTAACCCTTATTTATACACACTTAGTTAAGCTACGAAGTGCTATCGTTTTTTCTTTAAATTGGAAAACGTCTAAGCCTCTATAGTCCTATCCATGACTAAAGCTAAAAAAACAAAAATAAAAAATAAAAATGGGATACATAAACAAGTTATAATCTCTCAAGTCATGATTTTCAATGTAGACTGATCCTTTGAAGGATAGCTACGTAACTTCTCCTTGATACTATAAATAAACTACTCCCTTGAAGTATAACTATTAAAAAAAAATAAAAAAATATTAGACCACTCCCTTGAAGGATGGTTAAGCCATGCTTTGTTAATCAAGGAAAATAATGACTTATAATCTTCTCATATTGATCAGCTTCATATGACCTCAACACAAACAAAATCCCATTGTAAGCTTCCCACATTGATCAACTTATTAAAAAAAAAAAAAAAAAACTTTAAGTCATGGAGTTGCCTATAGTAGTTCTTGAGTCACCCATATAAGGGGCATACCATCCCCACTAAGAAGGTTATGCTACCCAAAAAATCTCATTCCTTTTACCCCTTTCCCATCATACTCTTTCAAGGGACTTTGAACTCACTTGACACAAGGTGAGTACGATACTTCTCTAAAAAATAAATGGTCAAATGATGCAAATCATGAACAAGGCTCATACTATTGAGCCTATTTATATTTTTAATATGGTCTTTGCCAATGTGTGAGCATTGCACCTCTTTCTTTCCTATCCCAATCACATGTCAGTTTCTCTTTTGAGTTTGTATCTCACAAAAAGATTCAATCACTATCTCACCTTTCTGCCAATTTTTATTAATTCTTAGAGTTATGTGTTTAACACATATCTATCTCAAATAACTACTCAAAACCATACTAAAACTAACAAACCATCGCTCATAAGAAATATACCACACATGCAACCATAGTTTTTCTAAACCATAGTAAATAGGAAAACTATCAAGCCTATGCCATTTATTTTAAGCATACACCATCACAAATATGGAACAATGCTGAAATAAAATAACATACCCGACCCATTAATTTTAAGCATACACCATCACAAATATGGAGAAATGTTAAGATGAAGCTTACCAATCAACTATGCATATACCATCACACATATGGGAAATGATAGTCTAACTCAACTAACATGCTCAACATTAACATAATATAAACATCCACATCCTTATAATAAGATCAACATTATTACCATCACATAAAAACATCTCAAAATAACAAAACACTCATATATATATATATATATATGTTGAATATGAATGTACATCAATGGATCATATATACATCTCTCTCATCAAAATATACATCTCTCATATTCGGCTCATAGGCTAGTGTGTATACAACATATATAACAATATCAATAACAAATATGGCACTCAAAATTCTCAAGGCTATGGTTGTGGTCATAAAGAAGCAGCATGATGACCACTCTCTGCCTATCTGCATCTATGTGAGATAGAAGCCATGGCATGTGTCACTGATCTCTCTTACTCTCTAAACTTAGAAAATCTCTAAATCCATGGAAACTCCCTGATAACTCTCTCATAGTATGCAATCTTATCTAGATTAGTGTTGTACCTCACTAGAGATATAATCTATGATGGACCCATCAAACCTATTATAGGTCCCTATACTGGTCCCTATGGTGGAGGAGGAGTAGCCTATCTTGTAGCTCTCAAACTATCCATCTTTATTGTCTGTGTAGTAACTTGGCCCTATAATGCCCTGACCTAACCTTGTAATGCCCTAACCTATCCCTATAATGTCATAACTTACCCTTGTAAGACTAACATCTATGCCTATGCTATATCTTGGACTTGTACTATTATATCTCAAGATTGTACTACTATATCTCAAGATTACACAACTACATGTATCTTTCTCTCACTAATCCCTATAAATATAGTGGTGGCCTCTTGACCTAAACCATGGGATGAAAACCTATCTACCATGTAAGATAAGCCACTATGCATCTGGGATCTACCACACCCAGGCTTGCTGGTAGATCCTCAAAATCTAGTGCATCTATCTCCTAGGGAAAAGGTAGGGGTGCCTCTATACCATCCCTCTTATATCGAGGAAAGGTAGGAGGCACATCCTATAATAAGCCAAACTATCTCTTGACTTGTGCCACAGGTATCATCTCTAGCTTATCTCCCTCTAACCCATAACATGCTTTGTAAACCAATAAGCTATTTTGCGTATCCTCTAAATGTTGGGTATGTCAAGTAAGGCCTCTAAACAATATCTACAAAAATCAATCCATCTATCATACATCTATAATAACCAATGTCCCATACTATGTCATCTACTTGTGTCTTGGCTATACCGTCTCTCTACCATCTAAACTTGACTGTGAAGCCAACTGCAATCATGGTAGGTAACCCCAATGGCTATGTCACCATGATGTGCTCATATGCCCAACAATGGAGTAAATGCCCAACACATAAACTATACCATCATCATAGCCTCAACTCTATGGTAGGTAAATAGAAGGTGTTGGTGGTGTGATCCCACCTCTCTATCAAGAAACTCTAAAATATCATCACATTCCTCCTAACCCTATGGCTTCCATGTGCTCCCACTCATCCATGGTGACATCCCTTCTCATCTGTATCAGCAACATAGGTAGTCAATTTCATAATGTTAACTCCTGCCTAACCTACATCCACACACACAAACCTCAAGTCACATAATTTCTAATATAAACTTCCACCCTTTTTTCCCTTCTCTCTAGGAGAACTACATTAGCCTAAGGTCCCCAACCAGGATGTGTAAATAATACTCAATTAACATGGGGTCTTCTTAGGTTATCTCAACCACATACCCACCTAAATCCTAGGCTCAATTGCCTAGCTCTCAATCGTAGGCCTAACTACCTAACACTAAACCCTAGGCTCAAATACTTATCCCTAAACCCTAGGCTCAACTACTTATCTCTCAACCCTCAACCTCACTACCTATATCTAAATTCTAAACCCCATGACCTATATCTCACACCTTTAACCCTATGACTTTTCTTCTTGATACTAGGTCCCATGACCTATTTCAACTTCCCTTTTCCTAACCACTTTCATTAATAAAAATTTAACCAAACCTCACTTTTTTTCCCTACACACTAGGAGAAGTACATTAGCCCAAGGTCCTCAACCAAGCTATGTAGGTAGTACTCAATTGACATGAGGTCTTTTGAGGCTAACTAGGCCATTTAAGCTAGTTGACTGACTCAATTGGAGATCTAAAATTGGATTTTTATCCTATTTTAGGTTTTTCAAAGTCATCAACACCAATATTATATGCTGATATTGGTGCTTGGTGTCAGTTGACATCAACACTAATGTTGGATGACATCGACAAACCCCATTGACATCAGTAATTGGTTCGGCCCTAGGGTTAAATAACCCATCTCTTAACTTTAAGTTTTTCCCTAAAAACTACACCCACACACCTCCCAAATTCTCCTAAACTTACCCTTACCCCATTTCCTATCCCTCTAATTTCACTCCCTCCCCCAAACATAACAAATTAGTCCACATCACAAATTTACAAATTTAAATTCAAATTTAACTCATGGAGGATCTTACCTCATCTTTGTCTCCTCTAAGTTGGAATAGCTAGCCCTTTTGGTGGTGCACCTCCAGTTGGGTCCCCTCCTAGCTCTTCTATCTTACCAACACCCAGAGAAAATTTTCTTCAATAAAATGTTGTAAATGAGTTTTGGTGGGCTACCAAACCCCTTTTTGTTAGGTGTGATCACCCACCAAAATCAATAGTCTTGATCTAATATGTCGATATCAACAATAATTCTTATTGACATAAATGGCATAACCAATGTTGACAACCATAACATAAGATTTTTCAACCCCAATCACCACCCTTTGGACTACACCCAAAGTTTGGGGCAACTTAGAGATCACGTATATCTCCTTGAACACGAAAACCCACCTTGAATATCATATATATTATCCCAATCATGACAACCAACCTTGGAGATCACTTTAATCTCCACCCATGATAACTTTGCATAGAGATCATGAATATCTCCTCAACCATTAACCCTTTTGAATTAACCTTACATTACTTGTCTTGACGGCTTATGCTACCTTACTATAGTTGGCTATTATACATATGCATGTATATTAGGTGTTTGGGATCGTGACCAAGTCAATCTTGTCACCTGTAATCTTTTGTGTTTACCAGGAGCACTTCCTACCTTGGATACCTAAAACACATAGATAATTAGAGATACAACTTTGATTATTTTAACCTTATCAGCTATCACTTACAAGCTATGATTTGGTTATTTCTATCCAAGTCATCCTTGCCTTTACCTATTATTAATTATGTCAACTATAACGCATTGTAGTATACCCGCAAGTAGTGATATGACATTCTTTCTCAACATCCACCTACCCAATTAACTCCTTATCAAACTGGTACCTAATTCCTCTATTAGTTCCTATTTTGAGGGGGGATACCTCATCCAATACCTAGAGCATCAACTCCTATTTTTTTCTTGAAACTTGTCAGTACAAATTACAAGATTAAAATGGGAAAATATAGACACCAAAATTACATCACACACATGCATAACTCCTTGTTTTAAAACCCCCCTTGATCCCCTTTTAATATTTAGCCTTCCTAACCCATGTTTTCACCCCTCACACATTTAATTAATTTAAAATATTTAGTTAAGTTAATTAAAAACTATTTATGCCACCTTACTTGGCCACCTCATCCTAAGACTAATTCTTACCCTCTGAGTCACCTCAAGACTTAGTCCCCTAATCCTAACTACCCATGACTTGTTCTCACCCCAAAAATAAATTCCTAACTAATTACATATTTATTAACCTCACATTTCTACCATTTCCTAATAGGTACCACACTTGGCAAGAAAAAGAACAAAAAATAGGCTAAAAATAGTCTTTTAACCTATTCTCATGCCAATGATGTTGGTCAACCCATGGCCAATGTTAGCAGGATCACTAACCTTAGTTACTTAATCCAAATTCCCTCCTAATGTTTAGGTCAGTAGAAATTAGAAAAACTAAGTCATTTGCATCCAAGCTTTAGCATTCAACTTTCTACATCCAGGATTACCATTACTCTACATAAATTAGGGAATTAATATACCACACAGAGATTGGATTCTTCTTAATTGGCATCACACGCTTGTCATTCTATTCACATATTAGTTCAACATGCCTCATCATAGACATCTATTCAACACTCATGGTTCATTCATTTTACCAGCTAAGTATATCTCTATGTTTTGTAATTCCTTTAAATAGTCATTTTATAGTTACTTTATGTTATACTATTTATCATTTTATAAACATCCCAACTCTCCCTGTGAAGGATTTGAAAACCTCCTTTACCTGCTTCCCTTTGCTTTAAATACACCAACCCTCTATTTAGACCCACCCGAGCCTTACCCACTCCCTTACAACTCTCCCTAACCTCACAAACCTGACCAAAATATACCTCCTAGTTTATAAAATTCTCTTTCAACCTCCCTAAGAAATTACTAGCCCTACCAACATCGATCACATAATCGACATCGATCATATATCCCTATCAACATCAATAGCCTAATCAACATTGATGACTGTGTATTTATATTAGCCTCCTTGAGCCTGCCTAAACAACTCCAAAAACACACACAACTCATATTACCTACACTGTGTCACTTTCTACAACACTCAGATTACAAGAATGGTATGAATATCTCTCTCTTACTCTTTCTTTCATTTTTTTATTCATTACCATTTTGTTTGAAAAAGTAGACTATCATCCCTAAGGAAGTTTAACACTTCCAGGAACAAACATGTAGCTTGGCAGCCCACTCATATATCTACTAAAAAATATTTTAGTGGTACTGGTTTTTTATTCACATGTAGTCATTCCTAGCCAAATAGGAGTGCTCAACATCATCTGTATATGGTGTGCAAGCAATCCAATTTCTCTCTAATCTCTAATCCCTAACCTTCATCTCTATTTCTCCTTAAACATCAAACTGATTCAAAATTTAGTGAAACACCTCTAATATTTCAAACTAGAACCTAAGGAAATAAACTTGGAGCAACTAGAAGCAATTAAATCCACTTGGGGAACCCTATGCTTCTATTTTAGAAAAGTTATTAAAAGTTAATATCATCAAAATTCCACCAATTAAACCACACCAATTGTTTGATGCTTCTCACCTTGTGCTAGGTTGGTATAATGAAAATGACCATTGAGTCTTTCACTGAGTCATAGGACATGATATCAATAAGGGCAATACTTTCAAATAATTTGTCCAATCCTTCATTGACAAGGGGGATCTTATATTGGACAACCCCAATACACCACCCAACTAAGCCCTTGACATATTTAGGCAAACTTTTCCAAACCACACTCCCTTCAAAAATGAGATTAACAACATTAAATTCTCTCCTGACACCCATACCGTTAACGTGGTTCTTAACACACTCATTGATAAAGAACCCATTCACCAATCTACCAATCCCATTTTGCTTATTGAAATAATAGAGTTACCTTCTACCCTTTTGGATATCCAAATAGAAAAAAAAAACCATATCCTCACCTTATATAGAGGTTACCACATATATCTCACCTATTATTGAACCATCCATTCCATCTTTGGAAGCTATCTCATAAGAATAAATAACTTCACCCACCAAACCTCTAATTTTAGAACCTTCCATCAAAAACCAAGACAAAGTTAAGGTAACCAAACCAGAAACTTTAACCCCTTCTTTGGAGGACTAACCTAAGGCCTTATAAACCAACCAAAACCTCTTCCAAATTAATCAACCCTCAAAAACCTAAACCCACCAAGACAACAAAAGTAACTAAATGCCCTCCAAAACTAACTAAAGCAACCAAAGAGGTGAAACCACCCAAAGGCCCAAAAATTTAAATTTTACCTCCCTCAAACTTTCCCTCCATTTTGGGTCCTCATACCTTTACCTTGAACATGAATCCCATTATTTTTACCAAAACCCCACCACCTCTATTGATTACACCTTCACACTAGTTTTCTAATGCATCTCTTTTTACTACACTAGCAATACATACGTTACCTACCTTGCCATCCTCCACCTCTAAATCCTCAACCATCTTGCCTAAAACAAATCCATGAACCAAACATACCACCTTATCTAAGACACCTATCACCAAACCTACTTCCAAACAACCTTCTACCTCAACACCCAAAACATAAACTGCTAAACCTTTACCACCCTTAACTGAGTCTTACCTAACTATTCTCCAATGATTATTGTCAACCTCTTCCTTAAGCTTACCATCCATCAAACCCTTTGACCCCTCACACCCCAAACCATCATGGTTCAATAAAAATTTGATTTATTTATACCACAAGACACTTAGCCATGATATGAAGAATTACAAAGCTCTTCAAACTCTCATCCACTGCCTTTATAATGAGGATGATCTATTAATATACAAACCTCTTATGTCACCCATACTAACCCAAAAAAAAACATACCTACCTAATGCTTACCCACTCCTCCACTCTCACCTAAGAATGAAGATGATTCTGACCACTCTACTACTTCACCCTCTCTTTCTATCGATACTATCAACATGGTCAATAGATCACAACAAAAGGATAAAGGGAAGGATAAGGTGTCCATTCCTTGGACATACCCCTCTTGACATTCCCATGTGAACCACACCCAACCATCTCTATCTTCAATAAAATTCAAGGTGTCTATCTTAGGTGCTCCCCAATCTAAATCTTCATATCCCAACCCATATGCAATATCTATCTGGAAAACAATCCTTAAGAAACTTCACTAGACCCCAAAAAGAATGAGTTTGTATGAGTTGATTTCTAATTCTCCCCATCAATACCAAGCATTTAAGAGGCCTTGAAATACATTGAGGTCTAACCCAATGATCTTCATCCTCTAACCGCATTTGTTAGTGCCCTCCAAACTTCCAACCTTGTCACTTTTAAGAATTTAGAAATACCTTCTATCTACCCTGAGGACCCAAATCCCCCACTCTTTATTACCAATTACATCAACCCAACCCAAGTAAACATGGTAATGATTAATGGGGGAGATATCATTAACATCATATACTCCTATGCTTATGACCAACTCAACTTATTAGATAATATCATGTCAAAATCCATAGCAATGCTTTAATCCTTTAATGACACTATGGCCACTACTTTGGGAATCATCATCCTTCATATTCATATAGAACCCTGCACACTCCTTGAACTCTTCTATGTGGTGGAAGGAGAATTACAATACAACATCTTATTGGGACAACCTTGGATTCACTCTATGGAATGTGTTCCTTCTACCTTCATCAATGCATTAAGTTTGAACATGAGGGCCAAGTCATCAATATCTAAGCAGACCCAAATCCTTTCTCAATATGCAAGATGACCTATCACCCAAATAATGTCCTTGTACATCCATCTAATGCACCTTCAATAATTAAACCCCAATTGCCAACCATCGATGAAACCTCAACTATCTTATCCACCCCTTCTTCACAAATACCCATAGAGGAGCCCTTGGGATCTATGTTTCAATGATTCTCATTAGGGGAGTATCACCTTCTGATATTGAATGCTTTCCCTACTCCTCTGGAATATGGGAATCTCAAATATGATCCTTACTATGACCCTAACATTATAACCATCATCCATTTTGGTCCTCCTAACCATAAAAAAAACTTCATTTATGGGGGAATTAATCAACCATGTCTTGCTCCCACCACTACCTCCTCCATCCAACCATTCACCTTTGACTTTTCCTACATTGACAAACCAACATTCGCTAAGTTATACCTTCATAGGTGTGCCTAGAAAGGATTTGATATAGGCTGATATGAATGAGGACCTCATGAGTTACCTTTGATCAAAGCCAAAAAACCTCATGAGTCATTTAGCTTTGGGTTTGTACCACCTGAAGAACACATCAATTCACCCAAACATATTGAAACCATCAAGGAAGATATCCCCTCCTCACCAACCCAACCTCCTTCAAAGCCTAAGGATTTTGATTTCATTCTTTCTTATCTTTTTTTATCAACACCATTAGTTTAGGCCCCTAACCTAGCAAAAGGAAGGATAAATTTGAACCCTTCCTCTCATCCATCTTGAAATGATAGAGAAAGATTCTCATACCATTAATACTAGCCAACCTCAAGATGATGATTTTATTCTCACCTCCCTTGGTACCCCAGACTATTCAATCCATAAATCCATTCCTCTTGAATCCTTGACCATGTTGAATGAATCCACCATGGATATCAAATTGGGCACTATGAATAACCCCCACATTACTAAATTGGGCTAATCATTGAATGCCAAATAACTTCTAGACTTCTCTTTCCTCCAAGACTACAACATAACGTTCACTTGGTCTTATAATGATATGCCTGAGATTGACACCACTATTAATACCCATAACATAGTCACTCATCATGAATCCAATCTTATTAAACAAAAGAATTGATGCATGCATCTTCACATAGCCCTTCTTGTTAAAGAAGAGCTTTAACATCTTCTATTACATCCTCACATAGCCCTTCTTGTCAAAGAAGAGATTTAGCATCTACTATTAGTAAACTTCATTCAACCCATTGATTACCCCCAATGGGTCTTAAATATCATACCTATCACTAAAGTCACTAGGGGTCTATGCATTTGTGTGGAATTTTATGACCTTAACCTTACTTGCCCCAAGGATGAATTTCCTCTACCTAGTATTGATAAACTTGTTGATCTTACAACCGATGATGAGATGTTGTCTCTCATGGATGGGTTTTTGGCCTACAATTAGATCTTGATTATTCCTAAATATTAGCATAAAACCACCTTTACCACCCTTTGAGGTACTTTTTTCTATAGAGTCATGCCTTTTGGGTTAAAGAATGCTAGTGCAACCTACCAATGAGTTATGACCTACATCTTCTATGATCTCATCCACACCATCGTAGAGGATTATGTCGATGATCTCTTGGGAAAATACAAATCTCACCAAGATCATTTGAAATTTCTCAACATTATCTTCGAATGCCTAATCCATTTCCATGTCAGACTCAACCCCCAAAACTGTGTTTTTGGGGTCCTTTCAGGAAATCTTCTTGGCTTTATCATCTCTCTTCAAGGAATTGAATTAGATCCTACCAAGGTCAAAACAATCTTGGAGATGCCCCCTCTTACCAAACTTAAACAACTCTATAGTCTATAAGGGAATCTTTAATCCATTTGCCATTTCATTTCCCTACTTTCAGATCAGTGCCAACCTTTCTATCATCTTCTAAATAAGGATGTCTCTTTAAAATGGAATAATGATTGTCAAAAAGCCTTTGCATTTCTCAAATAGTACCTTTTGGCACCACTTTTACTCATCCATCCTAAGGATGACCACCCCTTTCACCTATATATCTCTACCACTGATCATTCCCTAGGGGCAATGTTGACTCACTAAGATGAACACCACAAAGAGCAAGCCTTATACTACATTAGTTGCATGATTATAGAATATAAGACTCAGTATACCCATACCAAGAAAATATGCTTATCCATGAATTTCATTACCACCAAACTCCACCACTAGCTTCTTAACCATAAAACCTTTGTCATAACTAACACTGAACCACTCAAGTACATGCATTCCAAGACATACAAAAACCAATGTATGGACAAGTGGCTTATGCTCTTAACAAAATTTGATCTTGAGTTCCTTCAATAAATGTTAATTAAATGGAAAGTCATTACTGACCAATTGGTTAAAGAACCTATGGTAGATCACCATCCACTTCCTCTTGAATTTCTAAACGAATCCATTGCTACTCTTTCCCAAGAGGACATAAATTATGAAACAACTATGTTCTTCGATGGTTCGAAGTGCCAACAAGGTAGGGGTGTTGGAGTTATTTTCATTCCTTTTGATGGGGAACCCCTTACTCTTTCCTTCAAACTTGACTTTGAATGCACCAATAATATGGCTAAGTATGAAACCCTAGTCATAGGTCTCCAAACTACTCTAGCCTTTAAAATTAAGACCATCAATATCTTTGGTTATTCCCAGCTCATGGTCAACTAAGTCAATGTATCCTATCAATATAAGAATGATGTAGTATAGAAATACAAACTTCTAGTTGACAAATTCTTAACATCATTCAAAGGTTACCTGGTCCAATATGTTCCCCAATCTACCAATAAATTTGCAATAAAATGGATTGCCTTGCTTCCCAAATGCCTTCTCAGCCAGCCAATTCTAAAATCTTTGTCACCATTCACCATTTTATGACACCTTCTTATGACCAATCTTACCTTCCTACAATTTGTAGTGTAGATGAATCCCCATCTGACATTTGGTATGACCAAGATTTTCACTACCTCAACCTAAGAATCATTCCTCAAAACCTCTCTAATAACATCCAAAGAATTTTTGTCTAGAGTACCTATCGTTACACACTAGGGGGAATCCTTAAAAAATGAGGTCTCAATGGTCTCCTTATTTGTTGCCTATGCAACAATAAAGATTCCCATGCCATCAGGAAAATGCATGATGGGATCTATGGGGGACACTTTAGTGGTCTAATGGTCTCTAAATGTATCCTTCACCTTGGTTACTATTAGCCCACCCTCAACCAAGACTATTGTGATTATGTAAAAAAGTGTGTTAAATGACATCATGCTAATTTACATCATGCACCAGCCAATGGCCTCTAAGTATCTAAGGAATTTTGGCCTTTCTCATAATGGGGGATCAATCTCATCAAAGAAATCAACCCCCATTCTTCATAATAGCATAGATCCATCATCATAGCCACCAAATATTTCACTAAGTGGGTGGAAGATAGCCCTCTGATCTTGACCAAAGTGTAGAAGATTTTTGACTTTATCAACCATCATATCATCTACCATTTTGGTGTTCCTCATAATATCATCACCGATAATGGAAAATATTTCAAAAAAAAGTAGGTCCAAGGCTTATGTGATGCATTTGGTATAAATTTAAGCTTTTCCTCACCTTATCATCCATAAACGAATGGACAGATAAAAGCCTCTAACAAAATACTTAACAAAATACTACCAAATTTATCAATGCTTTAGGTTAAGATTGGCACTTGCACATCCCATTCACTTATTGGGCCTATCACACTAGAATTCAAACCTCTAGGGTGTTACTCCTTTCACTCTAGTCTTTAGAGTAGAGGCAGTCTTGCCTCTTCTTTTCAAGATCTTATTTTTGAAGAAGATTATCATCAATACTATTTAGCTCAGCTTGAGCTAGTTAATGAGCATTTTTTAACAACCCTAACACACATCCACATCTATCAAGAGCATATCAAATGTGCTTATAAAAAATACCTCAAATAATGAGATTTCAATATCATAGACCTCATCCTAAAAGAAAACTAACATGTGACCAACATAGAGAGGAGTAAATGAGGCAAGTTTGCTTTCAATTGGCTTGGACCCTACATCATTACCCATAAGTATGGATCAGGAGCTTATCATTTATCCTCTCTTGAATTTAAACTATAACTTAAGATTCTCAATTCTTCACATCCTTTATTTTGTTTTCCCTTCTCACCTAAAATCCATTCCTCCACTTCTCTACCTATCTCCTCACTACCTCCTTCTCTTCAGCTTGCCAATCTCTATTAACCACTTTTCTAGCTTGTTAATCTGTTTTAAAAAATAATTGAAAACCTTCCTCATTGGCCCCTCTCATCTCCCATAAATCCACCACCTACTCCTCTTTGTTAGCCTCCCCATCACCTTTCCTTGTGCATGCTTCGTGGCTCACTCCCCCACCCACTTTTCATGTTTTTTGTCCCTCTCTCCACTTCTTGCCAATTGTGCCCTTTATCCTCTTTAACTTCTTCCACCATCCTCATCCTTTCCCCTTTACCTTGGTAACCTATCATACCCTCTTCCTCACTCTCTTTTCCTCACCAATTCTATATCATCTTATTCCCTTACACATCGATGGACACTTTTACCTCTTCTTCTTTGCTACCACCTTCTTATTGCTCTTCCACTTCTTCTAAACCACCTTTATTGTAATTCTCAGTTCTTATTTTCCTCTTTGCCATATTTTCAATCTAGTATGATTTCTATTACTTCTAGTATATAATTTTTCTTACATGTGCCACCACTCTCTATCAATTTTCCACTCTTCCCACCTTTTCCATTTTTTCCCTCCATAACTATCTTCTAACTAGGTCTTTATCCTTTGACAAGCCTTACATAATTACCCTTTTCTTCCTATCAATTTTAGCCTTTTGCACTTTGTTTTCCCCTTTTCCTCTTTCTATCTCAGTACTCACTTATCTTTTGCATCTATGTGAGTGTCCATGCTTTATATCCCTACTTCAATTATTCCTTTTCCTTCTTATCATCCCTAATCTTTATCCCTTATTTTCATCTCATGCCATTTTATTGTGTTCCCCTATTTCTTCACCACCTCATCATTTTTCAACTTGTCAATCTCTTCTAATCACGCATTCAACTTGTCAATATTTTATAATAAGATGATTAACACATACCTTATCTCTTCAGCTTCTTATCCACCCATCCTTCACTTCCCCTCATTTTTCTTAACCTCTTTCCCATTTTCCATCCCATTCTCATCTCCAGCACCACCCTCTATTTTGATTAATTATTATTCTCCTTGCCTATCATCATCCATGCTTACTTGGTCATATCTTCAGTCTCTTACCATCATTTTTGTGTCCTTATTTCACTCCTTTTTCCTCCTATTTCCTTTTCTTCCATGTATTTCCTTGTTTTTCATTTTCATCACCAAGCAATTTTTTCCTTATTCTTTTTTAGACTTCTTTTCAAACCTTTCATGGCCTACCATATTCCTCATCCTCCCCTTACTCTTCATGATTGTTACACTTCTCTCCCCATCCTTTTCAATTCTCTAATCTGTCATTCTTTAGTGCATTCCTCAAACCCCCGTCTTCCACCTTTTATTTTTTCTTCTCTTTTCTCTGTTTCATTTCAGTTTTTTCATCTCCTTTGATGACATTCATCATTCTTCCTAACCTTATTGTTTTCCTCCTCCATATTCATTCTTGGCTCCTTCCATCCTTCTCCACCTTCATCTTTCTCTATGACGCCATTGCCTTCTTTACCTATCTCTTCATCCATCTCCTTGTCCACCTTCACCTCATCCCTTGTTGGACCCCAATTATTTTCTACCATTGACACTCTAACTTCTCACTCATTAGAGTGTGGTCACTAGTCGTAGTGCTTATATGTGCATATACATGTTTATTTCCTCATATCCTCAAATATCTTGCTTTAATGCATGGAATCTTGTCAAGTTCATTACTTCAGGGCATCCATATCTTTCTTCAATATCTTTTTTCTATTAATAATGGGTCCTCCTTTTGGCCCTCTCTAGATATTACCTTCTCCCTATACATCACCTCTTCAACCTTTAAACCCTTTACACATTTTATGTGTAACCACATAGAGTGTGAACAATACACATTTTTTTAGCCTTTAAAGCATGCTCATGCAATGCATTCACAGTGCTTATGTTCATTAACCCAAGCCCACTTTAGGTCTATTTTTATTCCTCATCATAGAAGGAACATCATTCCCTCTTCTCATTTGAATGTGCTTAGTTGATATTTTCATTACGACATTTATCTCTTGATTATATTCTTCACTTTACCATTAGTGTCATTTATTACCTTACCCCATCTGCTTTACTTTAAGCAAGATTTTAACAACCATAACCATAAAAATAATAAACATAACCATAGCATTCATGAGTATCCACAAACCCTAAGCATAATAACATTCAAACAATGACATCCAACACATTTTATACATATTTATAATAAACTATGAAATATTTTATTTAGGGTGTGAGGAGTCACATGACACATACAAAGTTATCAGACTATCCACCTAAGTCCTCTACATACATTATTTTCCTATATAAGCATTAGGTTGATTATCTAATGACTCTAGATTTATGTTTAACCATCCTTCTACTTGATTACTCTGTAAACTAACATCCATAACATTCCTTATCTTAGCAGTTGCTAAAGGGTATACTCTATTTTCCTCTTCTACATTCATCCTCATAGGGTGAGAGTCATATTCCACTCTAGGTATTTCATCCTGCTCACCCATCATAGCCATTACATCCCTCTATTCTAGTTATTCTACTTGCCTAGGTACCATTGGTTATTACCTCATCAAACATCCCCTTAGATAATGAGGGTTCCCTCCATGGACAAGTTGAAGTTCATGTTCTCCAACCCTACACCTTGCACAATGAAAGTCTCACCTTCTTCATTGCTAATGAGGTAAGAGTTTAAGATCAAGCTTAGGTCATGGGTGGCTTTCCTCTTGCTGTTGGTTTAACAACACTTCAATTATCACCATTATATGTTACAGTATTCGATAGATACACACATTCATCATGTAAATTATTTTAGGTCATGGGCGTTATTGATTATATATACCATTGCTTCCATTATTTGCCATATTCAACTTGTAGTAGTTATTCGCACCTTGAACAACTTGAAAAACCAAATGACTTCATGATAGGTATTCATTCTTACCATGATTCTTTAAATATACTACCTAATTATTATTCTTCATTGATGTGAATATCCATTATACTAATAGGGAGAGTCTTATGATGTCATTAATTCCACTTGAATAGTTTTCCCACTTAAAATGGTCATGTCTACTTAGTTTTTCATGTAGACATGTATCCCTTGATCCAACTGTTCATCTCGATATAGTCATTATGCACTATCATGATGTGTTTTTATCACCCTTATCATTTGATCCACGTTTGATGTCTTTGTTTACTTTGCCATCAATAGTCCTTATGGGCATGGTGGTCATTTATGTTACCTTAACTTGGTTGATGTAAATTAACTTCCAGCTTTGGGTTACTACAATGGTCACACCTCCTAAATTGTTGCTATTACTAGTGGTGGTAGCTCCCAAATGCTTGCCATTAAAGAAGATCCCCATCTTATCTAGCTATATAACTAATATCCTAGACCACATAGATCCTTGATAATAGGGCCTCTTCTAATTATAACTCCAAGTCCTTGGTTCAAAGGAACTAGGACAAAGGATGTAGATATGACCACCATTTATCTAGCTTACCCATGCAGTTCTTGGGTCAGACAAGGTCCATCCTTTATCACTCACCATGCTACCAAATTTATAACTCATAGAATCTACTTAACTGTCAAATAAATTCTTTGTAGGTTGTCACTTCACTACTTCCCTTAAAATACAACTCATAATGGTGATGAAACTTTGCCAAAGAGACCATGTAGATCTTGATAGACACACACCTCCTAAAACTCGACTCTTAGTGATAGATTCCAGCAATGTGCTTTCACCTTTGCATAATTTTAAAATGTGTAATGTCCTCATTAAGGCACATCTTCTTTGGCTTAGCTCCATCACAAAACATTAATGATGCTTATCCTTTTATTACCCACTTATTTATCCTACCCTACACATAAATGTCTTCTCCTCCTAATTCATGTGGGATTATTATGGTGACTATTCACTAATCTACACCACAACACCTCACCTTTACAAAACTATCAACCCAAACCTAACCATGTGGTATATCACATTAGGGCAGCCCATCTGAACTCCACTGAGAACTACATTTGGCCTAAAGTTTTATTGGATATCACATCCATAGAACTATGTACGTAGTGTCCACTTGCCTAGTGCATATGGAGTCATCTCAACCACCCCCTACCTGAACTCTTGCCAACTAATCTCTCTAACCAATTGACCATTCGATCATGTCCACCTTGACATTGACCATTTAGACCCAAACTACTACATTTCTTTGTGATGACCTTACCTAGGCCATTTTGACTACACCAACCAACTTTACCATGTTGCCTTTTTACATGACCTAACCATTTGGGTTATTTCATAGGAACACTTACTACCTTGGATACCTGCAATAAACCTTGATTGTATCTAGATCACTTGATAGGCATGACTTGATTAGCTATGACTAATGCTTTGGATTAGTTACCCCTGACATATGTCCCTCTAGACCCAACCTTAAATTAACCAAAATTGGAAACTTTAGTTCATGTTTGATCTTAGCTACCACACTTAGTCACATTTTATGCACATGTTTGTGTCTCAAATACCCAACTACCTTATGGCACCACCTAGTGCCTCCCCACCAACCACTTATCAAACCTATACCTGATTCTACTTTACCTCATCGATTCCTAGTTTTAGGGGGAACACCTCCTCCCATACTTGGGGCATCCTAACCTTTGACCAAGTGATCTATTTTTATTTTGTAGCTTGTTATTTCAAAGCTACATAACAAAAAGGGGTAAAATGTAAACACTAAAAAACTACACACTTATAGTTTTTGATGATTGAATGCCTCAAAACCACTTGAAGGCCCCCTAAAACCTTCTTAACCCTTAACCAACCCCTTTTATCCTAACCAAATCAATATCCTCCTATTCACATAATACTATTTAGAATTACTATTTGAAAGCACTATGTAAAAGTACTATTCACTATCACTATTCATTGTGGGACCCACTATTACTATTCATGATGACATGGTAAGGGACATGAATGTGACATAGAAGGTGATATTGCAAGTGACATGGTTTGAAAGTGAGGTGGCTTGAGGTGGGACATCATACCCCACTTAGAACCTGCCTCCAAGGTACCTAATGACATCATTAAGCACTAAAGGGCCCCTCCTTGGATGTATGGCTCATTTTTCCCCATGGGACCGTCATTTAACATGTGTTTTTGTCCTCATGCATGAATAATTATTTCAAAATTCATGGGGTACTTATCTAAAAGATGTAAGTGATTGATGGAAGGTATTTTGGACCCATATGAACCCATGTGCATGATTCCCTCTCTATTTTGGACTTTTTAGCAAGTTAGAAGACAAACCAACCAAGTGAGAGACCTATTGGCTAAGTGGGAATCTCACCCCCTTGTCTTTCCTGAACACTCATGCACCCACATAGATAATGGTGCCAAAATTTATGGGGCACTCAGCCAAAAGACAAATTAGCTTGGTGAAAAGTCTTTTGGCCTCATTTGAGCCCATGTGCATAATTCTCAATCCAAGTTGGACTCAGTGCAAGGTGGGAGACAAAATAATAACATGGGAATCCCACCATACTTATCCCCTTTTTCACTTATGAGCCCACTAGAAAAATGGTGCCATACTTCACTGTTCCACTTTTTTGGCATGTTTCTTGACAACAAATGCTATAAATATGACCCTCCCCCTTCACCCATGGTTAAGTTGGTTTTTGGTGAGAGAATTATCATCTTAAAAGTTTCAGGATCAATTTTGAATTAAGTCACCATATTGGAGGTTAAAATAAATAAAATCAATGAAACTCTACCAAAATTGCTACAGGATTCTTCAACAACACCATCTTCATCAACCATCTCAAGGTATATTTTGTTATTTCATTTCTTTTATTTACCATTACTTATTCACCACCTCTACTTTTCCATATTTTATTTATCATAACTTTTCAATTTACCCCTCATCTTCTTTATCATTTATCCATTTACCCCCTTTTCCCATCTTTACCCACTTGACCCCTTTATACCTTTTGCCATTCTCACCCTCCTTATCCCCTTACCTTTTACCACCTTAATTACTCACTTTCTTATCTCTTCAACCATCCACCCCTTTAATTTGTTCCCTCATAATCATCTACCAAATCCAACCAAAATATATTTTCATAACCAACTTATTAATCAACCCAAACCAAAAACCACAACCTTTGCTTTAGCTAATTTTCAACACTAATGTTAACCAAACTAGTTGCTTTATTTTAGTTATCTTAGTAAAGAATTTAATCGTCTCAATAAATTTGATGTTATTTGTTGTATTTAATTTTAGTTTGATATTTTAAATTCAAGCATCTTCAATTTTTATTTATATACTTAAATGTTTAAAGTAGGTGGATTGATAGCCTCCTGAAAAGCTTTCACTTCTAGGATTTAGCTCACGTTAGGCAATCCACCCATCTACTTGTCTAAAAAACAAGTTTTGTCATAGTGTTTTATTATTTTTAGGTCATCTTCCAAATCCAAAAATGATATATTCTTAATATTAAGTATTTAATGCATGCACATTCAATATGTATTTTTCTACACACCCTTCTTCACTAGTTTCTTTCTTTTTAAATTAAGTAGAAAATAAAAAATTTAGATAGAAACAAGACCCTAAGGCCCATTTAACAAAATTATTTATTGCTTGTCAGCCAGTGGATTATAATGACACATAAATCCTACTTTTTTTCCTCAGATTCAAGTAAGATAGGCTTTAAAATGGTTCTTAAATTACCAAAGAACTCAATATTTGATTTTGATGACCTTCAAGACAAGTTTGTGTAATATTTCTCCTACAATGTCAAACATGAGATTTTGTTGGTAGATTTCACTATAGGAAAACAAAAGGTTGTTGAAATACAATGATGGATAACACTTTATATCCATTTAACCCATAATTTACCAAATAAATAATTGGTCATTATTTTTACGAAAAATTTGCACAGTGAGATAGACTACCATATAGAGTTACAGTATGCACACACTTTAAATAAAATCATCAAGAAAGGTTTGATAATTTAAAAATACCTTATTAATAAAGGGATTATTAGGATCACATTTTCAAACCAAAATCAAAACCAGAACCAAGTCCAAGCACAAGCATCGACACTAGCCTGGGCTAGTAATTATGAAAAGTCCAAACAATTCAATCATAATAAGAATGTTATCAAAAATGGATTAATTGAGTTATGTCATATAAAAATAGGGAAAACATCAAATAATCAATCCATGCTTCAAATATAAATTACTCCTCACTAATAACCCATTCAGTAAGTGCAACCTTCACAACAACCTAGACTAGTTCAACAAATTCAACAACCATTGCCTTTGAAAACCCCTCCTCTAAGGATAAATGTGCCTATTCATCGAGAATTTAGTGACCTTGGAGAACCCATTGAAACCATGTTTCACAAGTTAGATGATTCTAATCTAATTAGTTGGCCAATTCTAAAGCACTATCCTAAGCATATCCCATATCTAAATTGGTACTGAGAGAATGAATTATATGAATAATATCATGTTCATGGACATAATTTACATTAGTATGTGTAGATAAAACACCTTATTGAAAATATGCTACAAAATAGAGAGATAAAATTGGATAATAGAGATTCTACATGGAATTAGTACCTGGGTATTTATCAAAACCCCTTTCCACAACATAACAATAACAACAACTAACAATAGCAACAATAAAGGCCAAAATAACAATAATAATGGTATCAATAGTCTAGATAATATAAATAATACCATAAAAAACAACAATGTTAACTGAATGGATGAAATCAAGGCTAGAACAATACTAATACCTATTAGACTTACCATGTAGTTGCACATGACTATAATAAAGCTGTAGGTCATATTGTAAGAAGTCATGTTTCCACCATCACCATCAATCCAAGACCAAGTGCTAATATAATAGGACTATGTATAAACCATTCCAATTAACCAACCTCTATTAGTGATTGACCTAGGACCACATATAGACACACCAATAAAAAGGTATTACTACTTTTGGACCTTATACTGATAACTCATTATTGCTCCATGACCACATATAAGTGTGTCGACAACTAAGAATTATCTTATCTATCCCCTCCACCATCATTTACCATCAATAATAGCCCTATATCTTATCTCAATTATGCAATCACAATTCAATGGTTGAAGATTACCATTCTTTGTCCACAATCACATACCACTGAACCCATCTAACCCACTATTATAGATAGGAACAAGCCATATACCATTGTGAAAGAGAAGATGTTTGATATTGTGGAACAACTTCAAAATATACCTGCAAAAATTTATGTTTTAGATTTTATACGTAAATCAACTATCCACAACAACATCTTTATAGAGTTCTTAGGTTAATATCAAATTCCTAATGACATAAGCCTAGACATATTCCAAAATTTGGTTGGACATCTATCCCTAGGCCAACACTTAACATTTGACCAAAGTGATATGTCATCCCTTGGCCCTCTCCATAATAATTTGTTGTACATCAAAATTTTCATAACATGACACAAAGTGAAATGTGTCCACATAGACAATGGATGAGGCTTGAATATTATGTCTCTAAAGCTCATCAAGCATCTCAGATACACAATAGTTGATCTCTAGTAAAAAATGATCAATATAAAGGCCTATGATAATGAAGAGCAGGAATCACAAGGTACTATCAACTTGCCAGTTATCATTGGGACTTTGACCCATGATACACTATGGCATGTGTTAGACCTTGATTTTTCATATAATTTTCTTTTGGGTAGACCTTGTATACATTAAATCCATGAAATCCATTCAACAATGCATTAATGCCTCAAGTTCTCTCATTCAATTATGGAGGTCACCATCTATGGAGATTTTTAGCCTTATGAGCATTGTAAACATTTGAAGGATGAATACAAAATTTATAACTACCATTTTGATTAAAATATGGTGCCCAAGAAGTAAAAAGGTTAGGAACTACTTGATTTTCCAAAGTTTAATTGCATAAAACCTGACACCCTTGATTCATCTTCCCATGTACCACCTCCTAAAAGGTCTAATCATTTTACCATCATCGCCAATGGCCTAAGAGAATAGTTGACCCATGATATGTTTCACATTTCATAGCTTCCATAAAACCCCAAGTCCTATGGAAGATCTAAATCCAAGATACCTTGCATGGAATGGAAATGAAAGGGAAAAGGAAAACTACATATATAACCCCCATCATTTTCACACTGGTCACTGGCAAAGAATAAGACCCACTTGCAAATATTGAATCTTGGTTATGCAATGAAAAGTTGGTGAATTGATATAAAAATGCCAAGTGACCCATTCCTAATAATATCATATAGAATCAATCCTATGAAGGAGAATGCCTCAAGCCAAATCAACAGGGAAAACTTGAGCCAATCTCTATAACTTGGTACAAAGGAACCTATGGTTTCAGATTTAAACTGCGTAAAGTTGACCCCACATATCTTATTCATGTTCTAATGCCAATGAGTAATGATGATGATGTCAATAATGAAACAAGGTCTAATCATAGTATTTATGAAGACCTAGCAATACCAATCTTTTTGACACTCATGCCATTTGTACTCTTACCTCACTAGTTTGACATAATTTGCTTCCTCTTTATAACCCTTAACTTATAGCTTGGGACCAATACGAATCCATAGTTCCTATAGATGAGTTTGAGAATGATGAGGCCTTTTGTGATTTTATAAGCCTAAGGGATAATGTTTTATTGGGAGACCACAAATAAGGTTTCTCAATCAAAATGGATCCTACAACCTATTTTGGATAATGGGTGAACACCCTTAGCCATAAATAATTAAATAAAATATTGAGATCCCAAAGTGAAAACCTCTTTGAAGCACTTATGAGCTAGGTTAAAAATAAAAAGAAAGGTTAGCCTAGTGGTGAAAACCTATTTCTAATGCCATTCGATGTGGCTGTTCACCTTTCCTCAAATATAGCTCAAGAGACCACCAATAATGAAATTACCTATGGGTTTGAGTTTAGTTTTGAAGAATAACATGCCTTCGATGGAATCATCCAAGATTTTTCAATAGTGTTTTTCACATGTCCATACCTACCATTGGGAGATTATGATTCATCTTGTTTAGGTAAAATTGAAGATCCAGTCCAAATAGAGGACTTTGCCATTATAGGCTAATTCAAATCATTGCCTACCATTCTAGAAGACGTTTCAACTCTCTTATTAGAAGACACTACAAAAGTCAACATCAAGATTTTAGACGACCCAAAATGGATCAAATTATGTGCATCCCTCATTAAGGAGGAACATGACATATTTATATCCCTTTTGAGGGAATTTGTTGACATATTTGATTGGGCCTACTTAGACATGCTAGGTTTAGACCCCACCTTGGTTGTACACTACCTTATACATCCTAATGCCAAAATTGTGAATAAAAAGTTATACAAGATGCATCCTTATATTTATATATTGGTAAATAAAGAGTTGGATAAACTCTTATAAATGAGGTGTATTTGACCTATCAACTATAAGAATAATTAATTTATCCTAGCCTATATGTAATAAATTTCTCATGGTGTAGTTACACCTTTGATTGGCATATAACATAGGCTAGTTAAGTGTGATATTTAATATGTGTGATTATTTACATTGTGAGGCTTAATCACCTATAGATGAAGATATTTAATGTCACTTATTGATGTATAAATAAGCACCTCTTGTAGTTCTCTAGCTAATGTAATTCCTTTCCATATTTCATTTAGTATCAGAGCATGTAATCCTGAGGAGGTTTCAAAGTGGTGGAGATAAGGTTGAGATTAAGAGATAAGTTCATGATAGCCTTGATATTATCATGCTACTCCAATTTCTACCATCCCATGCTGAAACTCTAATAAATTGCTGAAGGAAAAAGTTGTCATGCAAGCAAATTCTTTTTTGTTTTTCAAGTCTTTTAGAGTTTTTTTGCATATCTATTCAAGAAAATATACCACTTGATTTTACCATTATAATGAGGGTTTGATTATTAAAATTTCAATTTTTTTCAAACATCTCACATAAGTGGATTTAATATTTAGTATTCAAGCATGTAATTTGACATGTAATTATTGTGTTTACCCCACACATATTTTGGATCGAATATCTATAAATTGGTAGGTTATTTTAATAAACTTTTAATAGGATATCTTGGCATTTGACAAAGATGCCTCCAATTAGATCCATGCACCTTCTAACCTAATCATCCTTTCTACCACACTCTACCATGACGTAAATAAATTAAAGAGACACATTGGAAGTGGTTGATGTCACTCAACCTTGAAGTTATTCAAGGTCACCATACAGATTTGAAGATCACGCTACTCTACATATTAATTCAACTAATTAACCTAAGTATCCTTCCATGGTGTTAATTGACAACCAACAGGTTATCATTTAGCCAATGGCTCATAATAGTCTCCTCTACATCACCTCTTCATCAATGGCTCACACTAGTCTCTTATGTGTTTCCCAACCCCTATAAATAGTCTTTAATGATAAGAAATATCACATTAATGCTAAAAGGTAGCCAACCAGATCTACATAGCTCCATACCCAAGGAAAAACATCCAAATGGCTTCATCCATGTCATTTAATTCCTCTTATTAGGTCAATAATTATTTTAATTCTATAAAAAAATAAAAAAATCAAGATAAATATATTTATTACATAATTATATTTATATATAATTATATGATATCAAAACAATATAATTATCCAAGAGTGGGAGGAGGGAGTTTTATTAAAAATTGGGCTAAAATTGGAGGGGGCTATTTTATTTATAGGAGGAATAATAGTTCATCTAAATTTTGCAAATTATCATCTTGTAAAATTCATTGGTGAAATTTATTGATTCATATCAAATCATCATAGTGAATAGTATAAGGTGAAAAGCCATTTTTCTTGTTAAAATGGTGAATTGTCTAGCCCAAGAGGCTCTTTTGTTTTGCTTGACAAGACAAACTATTTTTTCCTATAATTACAAAGACCACAAAAAGAGGGATTTGATTTTCTCACCACCCTCAAATCATCTTACAATAGGAAAATTAAGTTTTAAACTCCTCGAATGCTTTTTTGGTTGAAATCAATGTTTAGATTCCTTAGTTTTCCATTACATTCCAGGACACATTATCAGTGGAGTCTGACATCCTTTGTGTGCTTGTGTGTGCTTGCATTTCATTATATGTGTGAATTTATAAATTTTATATTTACACATTTTTTTTCACTTAAAACACACTTATACTTTCTTGTCATAGGCAAACTTGCATTTCATGATGTTTGGTTTTGGACCTCATTTCATCCTCCCCAACACACAATTTCTTCATGGTGATAACTACACTGCTTGAAAAATAATTATCCAAACACATTTAGAGTTTGAAGATTTTTGGTCAGTTGTAGAAGGCACATGGGTCCAAAATATTGTAGATGATGATCAATAGAAACAATATTAAAAAGCTAAGAAAAAGGATAAGTTAATAATAATGTTTAGAGTTTTAGATAAAGTAAAACCTCATATTCAAAGTGATACACTACAAAAGATGCTTGGGATAAGCTTAAAATAGTATATGAAGTAAAGAATTAGAATCAAATCTTGCATCTTTAGATCCAATTACACACTCTAAAGCTCAAATCAGATGAAAATGTAGAGGCATTCTTTAGAAGGGTTTAAACTTTTAAGGATTCACTTCAATCTTTGGGTGAACCAGTGACAGATGATTCTTTGATCCCTATAGTCCTTAGAGCAATGACCCCTACATATAGGATCTTTGTGACCACTTTGAATGTCATAGGATAAAAAAAACCAATAAAATTTTGGTAAATTTATTACAACAAGAGGAAGCTTAACATATTTTGGAGGAAGCAGATGAGGAACATGCACTTGCATTGAATGAAAAGGGGAAGAAACCCATGAAGGGTATAAAAAAATCTCCAAAGTAGAATAATAAACAAAATAACAAATCACATTATTTTAGAGCATGTCAAATTTGTGGAAGATAAGGACATGACTTAAACCATTGTTGGTACAACACATTTTAAAAGGGCTCATCAACGAAGAAGCCCTATTTCAATAATTCACCACAAATAAAAAAGAAGCAACCACAACAACAAAATAGGTGGAAATAGAAATATTCCAAGCCTAAAAAACATGGAAATGTTGCTAAATAATATTATTCTTCAAATGAGGAATATGGTTTATCTACTCAAAAATATGAGTCTACAATCATACAAGTGCAATGTGGTATGTTGATTCATGAGCAACTAGACACATGACATGGAAGAAAGAATGGTTTTATACATTGAAAAAAATAGAATCAAAGGGAAATGTATCACTTGGAAATGATACCTCATATATATTAAACGTTAGTGGTGACATCAAAATTCAACTTGGAAACATAAATTACAACATTTCAAATGTTCTCTATGTTCTAGACCTTACAAAAAATTTGTTATCTGTTAATCAATTACTTGACCACAACCTCATGGTTAAATTTCATCACCAAAATGGTCAAACATTTTACCACATCAAAGACAAATCTAGGAACTTCAAAGTGATTACCAAGGATTCCAACATTGGTAAAATGTTTTATCTTTATTTTTTTCAAAATCATCATCAAGCACTTGTGGTTAAAGATACAAAACTAGGAAATTTATGGCACATAAGATATGGACATTTGAGTTATAGCTATTTGATTAAAAACATGATATGGTTTGTGGTCTTCCCAAACTAAAGTAATATATATATATATATATATATATATATATATATATATATATATATATATATATATATATATATATATATATATATATATATATATATATATATATATATATATATATATATATATATATATACTAGTTTATTATTTGGAAAATAAAGAAAATTTCCTTTTAAAAAGACTGAATATCTATCACTTAGTAAGTTGGACTTGGTGCACACTAATATATGTAGACATTTTACTCCTAGTCTCAGAGGGTACAAATAATTTCAACTTTTGGTTGATGATTACTCACAAAAAATGTGTGTATATTTATTGAATACTAAAGATCAAGCTTTTCAAATCTTTAAATAATTCAAAGCCACAGTTGACAACGGAATTGATAGGAAAATCAAGACCCTCCACTCAAATCATGAGGGGAATACACCAGTAAATAATTCTCAACCTATTTTAGTATGAATGAAATTAGTTAATAATTTATAGATCCATATTTACCTTAACAGAATGGAGTTTTAGAATGGAATAATAGAGTCATTGTTGAAATGTTTCATAGTATGCTTGAGGATGGAAAATTTCCTAATACATACGTGGCAAAAGCTTGTCATATTATAGTCTACTTGTTGAATAGGTCACTCACCAAAGATCTTGATGGCATCACACCACATGAATATTGGACATGGAACAAACCAAATGTCACTCATCTTTATGTTTTTGGTTTCAAGTCATACATACATTTCCTAATAAAAAAGGAAAGAAGTTGGATAAAAAAATAAAGGAATGTATTTTTATGGGATAGAATGCACAATCAAAAGCATACATGCTCCTTGATCCAAAAATAAATAAGGTGCTAATCAAAAGAGATGTAGTGTTTGATGAAAAGAGAGAAATCAATCCACATTATACACATGTAAATTATATATTTAAAATTCCTTTAATCTTTTCAGATAGCTATGGTGAAAAGGAATATAGTCAAACAAGATCTCCAACACCACGACCTAGAGCTCAACGTATGCCCAAGTGGTATACAAGTAGTATATGAGATGTTAACTTGAATGGATTACCATATACATCCTCTTCAAGATTGAAGACTCAAAGCATGGATTGAAAAGATGTTAATATGGCCCTTATGAGTATTGTTCAAGAAACATATGATCCCTCAACATTAATATAATCCCTATAGTCTAGACCTTGGAAAGATGTTATGGATGCAAAATATCAATCATTGATAAAGAATAATACTTGGTAGCTTGTTGATCTTCCACCAAGGAATAAGCCTAATGGGTACAAAAGTGTCTTTAAGACCAAGAATAAAATAGATGGTATTACCGATAAGTATAAGGCAAGGCTTGTTGCAAAAGTGTATGATCAGAAAGAAGGCATTGACTATGAGGAGACTTTTGCTCCCATAACTAAGATAAAGACTATAAGAATGGTTTTTGATATGGCTGCATAGTTTGGATGGAAAGTCCATCAAATGGATGTAAAAATTTCCTTTCTCAATGGATATTTTCAAGAGGAAGTCTACATGACTCACCTACAGTATTTATGGTACCCAATTAGGAAAAGAAGGTATGTAGGCTTATCAAATCTCTCTATGGGCTAAAATAGGCTCTTTGAGCTTGGTACATCAAGATTGATGAGCATATCATACCTCAAACAACATGGGGGGAGGTCATTATATTGATTGTTTATGTTGATGATATAGTCATCAATGATAGCACAATGAAGATGATTGATGCAACTAAGAATGATCTCAAGGGATTGTTCAACATGACATATCTCAGGGTAATACACTATTGTATTTGTTTAGAGGTATGGTAGAAGGAACATCACATTTTTGTTTCATAGATGAAGTATACAAAGACATTGCTCAAAAAATTTAGGATGATGGATTGTAAGCCTATTGCAATACCTATGGAGAGAAGACTTCAGTTGTCTATACAAATCCATCACTAGAAGTAAATGTAACTCTCTATCAACAATTGATTGGGAGTCTTATTTAGTTGTTAGCTATCTTCCTTAGTTCATGCAAGAACCAAAGGTAACACATTATAAATAAGCAAAGAAGTTATTGAGATACATCAGAGGTATAGTTGAGTATGGCCTAGAGTACAATAAGAAAGATAAGTTTTTCTTGATAGGATACACAGATGTAGATCATGCAACTTTTATTGATGACAATAAATCCACTTCTAGATTTGTGTTCTTTCTAGGATTTGGTCTAAGATCTTGGCAAATTAAGAAGCAAAAATATGTTTCTAGATATTCTATAGAGGAATAATATCACTATGTATCAGGGGATATCTATAAAATAATATGGACACATTGCATTATTTTAGGACATGGAGTTCCACAAACTCAACCTACAGTTCTATAATGTGACAATTAGGGTGTTCTACATCTTGTTCATAATTCAATGTTTCATGAGATAACCAAACACATAAAGGTTCATATTTATTTCATATGCAAACATGTTCAACAACATAACATACAAATCCAATATTATGCCACTCAGGATTAGTGCATAGATGTCTTCACGAAGTCACTTATACATGATAAGTTTGAGGCATTCATAAATTCTCTCTCTTCTTCTCTTCAAGATATGATCAAATAAGGGTGGGAATGTTAGAATAATTAATTTATCCTAGCCTATATGTAATAAATGTCTCATGGTGTAGTTACACCTTTGATTGAAACATAACATAGGTTAGTTAAATGTGATTATCCTATGTGTGATTAGTTACATTATGAGGATTAATAACCTATATATTAGGAGATTCAATCTCACTTATTGATGTATAAATAGGAACTTATTGTAGTGCTCTAGCTAATGCAATTCATTTTCATCTTTCATTGACTACTTAGAGTTGATCTTGAATGTTGTGCCAGTTAGTAAGAAGCTAGAAGGGATCAGAATCTACATTGATTCAAGAGATATAAACAAGGCCTTCCCTAAGGATTAATTTCATCTACTAAACATTGAAATGATAGGTCAATCCACAGCTGGGTATAAAATGCTTTCACTAATGGATGGTTTTTTAAACATACAATTAGATTTAGATTACACAAGAAGACCAACATAAAACAATGCTCACCACTCCTTGGGGAATGTTTTATTATCAAGTTATCCTATTTGATATTAAGAATGCTGAGGCCACATACCAAAGAGCCGTGACCACTATATTTCATGATATGCTGCATGACATTGTTGATGGCTATGTTGATGACATATTGGGAAAATCAAAGACTAGGGCCAACCATCTCACTGGACTAAGGGAAATATCTAAGAGGTTGCATGAATATAAGGTCAAAATCAATCCTAAGAAGTGTGTTTTTGGAGTTACTTATGGTAAATTATTGGGATTCGTCATGTCCTATCAAAGCATTTAAGTTTATCCTTCCAAAGTACATGCCATTATTGAGATACCACCACCTTCCAATTTGAAGTAGCTCCATAGTTCATAGGGAAAGATGCAGTCTATCAGATGCTTCATATTTTAGTTAGTAGATAAATTCTATTATTTTACACACTTATTAAATAAATGTGTCATATTTCATTGGGATGAAGAATGTTATAAATCTTTCTATCACCTAAAAGACTATCTTGATAATCCACCTATTTTGTTACCATCTATGCTAGGAAATTCATTCCTACTATACCTATATACAACTAATAGGGCTTTGGGGGAACTTATAGCTCAGCATGATGACAATATAAAAGAACATGCCATGTATTATCTAATCTGTACACTGGTCACATATGAACATAATTATATGCCCATTGAAAAAGCTTGTTTAGCTATGGTCTTTGCAACCCAAAAACTATTACATTACATGTTAAATAACAAGACCATATTTATTTACAAAGTAGATTTGCTCAAGTCTCTACTATATAAAATATATTTATAAAGACACATGGCCAAATGTATCATGATTTTGATGAAGTTTGAGATCAAATACATCAACCATAAGGTCATTAAGTGAAAAGTACTTGCTAATCATCTTGTTGAAGCTCCCCTTACTGATATGGAACCACTCAATTTCTGATTCCCAAGTGAGTCCATTATGACCATCATTTAAATACCTCTTGTAGAGAAGCACTAGATGATATATTTTGATGGATCATTCACATCACATAGATTAGGGAAAAGTCTATTGTTTATTACACCATAGGGGGATATTATCCCTAAATCATTCTGTATCAAATTTCCTTGTACTAACAACATGGCTGAATATGAAACACTCATTACATGGCTTCATCTAGTAGCACAATAGAATATTTAACATCTCAATGTTTATTGAGATTCTCAGTTAATCATCAATTAGATTATATACCACTTTTAGACCAAAGATGATAAGTTGGTGTCATACAAGGCCATGATTGACACTCTCAAATAATAGATTATTGATGTATAGTTTTAATATATACCAAGGGCCAATAACATAATAATATATTCCATGGCCACCATTAGCTCCTTGATTTGTCACACTGATAAACCAGAATAATATCAATTCCTCATTGAAAATCTTTTAGCACCAATTCATGAATTTTCAACCATCATAATGATTTATGATATTGTTGGTCCTAGCTCTATATGTTATTTAGACCTTTTTAACAATATTTATGACCACATTATGCCACCATACCTATCACACATATAAAAAAATTCCTTTACCCACCAAGCCTCATGATATACCTTACTTGGACCAACCCTTTACCATAACAACTTTGGTGGAACCTTGCTTCATTGTTTAAATTCTATAGAATCAACATTAGAATTATGAAAAATTCATAAAGTAATATGTGTAGCTCACATAAGTGGGGCCATCCTAGCCATAATTTCCTATGTATTGTGTATTATTGGCCAACTATGGATGTAGATGCAACTACGTATGTTAAAAGGTGAAATAAATGTCAAAGGCATGGCAATCTAATTTAAGCCCCAACCCAAACCCTAAAACCATAATTACTCCATGGTCATTTACTACATGGGTCCTTGATATCATTAGGAATATAAACCCCACCTCATCTGATGTACATAAACATATCCTTACCACTACCAAATATTTCACTAAGTGGGTTAAAGCTATACTCACGTGAGTAGAAAACAAATTTCCAAGTTCATCTTTAACCATATCATTTACCACTATGGTATCCCATCCAACATTATATATGATAATGGTAGATCATTTAAGAACAAGGATGTCAAATAATTTTTTGTCGAGTGCAACATTACTCAATATTTTTATACCACATATTACCCACAAGGTGAAAATTAAGCTGAAGTATCCAATAAAATCATTATCAATATCTTGAAAAATATTATCAATGGTGCTAGCCATGATTAACACCTTCAAATCTTCCATGCCCTCTGGGCATACTACACTAATTACTATACCCCAATAATAATGATTCCATATTCCTTAGATTATTGCACTAAGACCATTCTTGCTATTGAAGTTGAGTTCCCTTCTCTTCACATCTCTTTGAAGTATGTCTTAGATGATGAATATTATCGAGTAGCTTGCTTGCAAGAGCTAGAGTTACTTGATGAGAAATGCATGGATGCTATCAACAACCTTTAAGCATACCAGAATAGACTCCATGGCTACTATAATTGGTGAGTCAAACATAAATAATTTGAACTTGGGGATGTTATTCTCAAATAAAACCAATAGAATACCATGGTTAAGAAAAAACACAAGGGTAATTTCAAACCCAACTAGATAAGACCATATATCATTATTGAAAATTATGGATTTATCCATATAGGCTCCCTACACCAAATGGGGATGAACTTGATGAGTTGATGGAAATTTTACACCTCAGGCATTACGTCACTTGATAAACCAAAAATATTATCTATGAGGCTCATTTCTCATATACCTTATGTCATTCCTTTCTATTATACTATTATTTTCGATAACAAGTTGTTTTTACCCTCCCTACCCAACCTATTTTCCCTTGGTTTCATTCCATTGATTCTTTAGGCACCTTCAGTGAGGGGATTCAGATCAGGTTTCAATAGTTGATATAGTTTTCTAGATAGATGCCATATTTTGGAATAGTATGACAATGGTTTGGTAGTTACATCCTTCATTTCTTGTTTCATTTCATTTGGAGTGCTACTGATTATAACCACCATTAAGCAAATTAGAGTACCACCATCGTGCTACTAATTTTAACCACATATGGAAAAATTAGTATCATTGACCTATGATATTATTTCCTAATTATCATTACCTTTGGGAAAATTAGGAACAACACCTTTATCATGCCTTAGAAGTCCCACCTTGCCATTCTTATGCCATATTATGCCATTTTCCTACTTTGACTATTTTGAGAATTTGATACTACCTCATCAGATTTATCCACTATAATATAGAACTATAATGACTTGAGGTCCTAATGGGACTATGTAGATAGTTCTTGATTCACATTAAGGTTAGCTCAGTCATCCTTTACCATACTCTTAATGATTTGTGAGCAATTTAAGTTTGAATATTCTCGCTATTTATGAGTTATATTATTTCATCCCTCATAATTATTGATCGAGTTGAGATGATTAAAAAAATCCAAAAACATTTATAAATGACATAGAAAATTTGAAAATAATCACTACATCCACCACTTATTTGCCTTAAGGATTTTGGGATCCCTAGCTATCTCACAAGAAACCACTTGTCATTTAATTTCCCATCCTCATTGGTCTAATGTCCCATGCTCTCCCCATTTTGTGAGACCCTTCCCATATTATTCTATAACACAATAATGTTTTATTATCATTATTTTTCTTCTATCCCATATCTTAGGAGAATTACATTTGGCCTAAAGTTTATATTGGACATTATGTCCATGGAACTATGTCAACAATGCCCATTGCCTAGTGTATTTGGAGTCAGCTTAGTTACCCTTACCTCTTCTTATATTCCCCATTTTTTTTTGTTTGTTTTGTTTTATCCTATGGCCTAGGGGCAATGTTCATCATCTTTTTTGTTCTCTATTTTCACTAAAATTGTGATTAACCATTGAATGTGTTTGTTTAATTTTGTCCGTGTTATTTTTTTTGTTCTATCTTTATTTTTTGTTTCTTCATGTTTTGTTTACTTGTTTTATTTGTTTGTTTGTTTTCATATTTGTTTTATTTTGTGTTGTGCTTAACTTAGTATATTTTCATCATTTGGGTGATTCATTTCACATTATACTTAAGTCCATCCATATTTATATGTTAATATTGTCATCACAATTTTTATCATTGGTGTATTGTTTTCATATGTTTATTAGATACAAGTTAGTCCTTATGCATAATTTGGCTTAGATATCCTAGTTTTTTATAACATGATGCCTACCATCATGTGCTATAGAAACAATCAACTCAAAAAATATTACAAACAATGAGGCCATCATACTTCTCCTTGACACCTAAAAAAATCTTGATCTACCCAAATCATATCCAAATATAGAGTAATTAAATCATGAAATAATTTTAATCCTTTCTAGTTAGGACGTGCACCTCAATTCTAGTAGGCTACCCAAATGCATCTTTATCCTCTATATAAAATTAATTTTAGTCTACCACTATGGATTCAGTTCGTAAGCCCCATTATCCAATTTGCCATGTTACTCTCATTAGTATACCAATGATTATAATTGCCTCTAGGAAAATCATTATATCTCACCCCACTTGTGATGTTATTGATTCTAACTACCTTTGGAAAAATCATTGTGTTTCATCCCACCCACAGATTTGATGATTATAACTTCCTGTGGGCAAATCATTAATTTTGGATCTATCTAGAGGTTAGTGATTATAATTGCCTTTGGAAAAATAATTATCTTTATTCTACCCAATTAGATCATGTTTTCATTGTTATAATGTTTGTAAATGTCTTTGGAAAAACCATTATCTATATCAACCTAATTGAGACATGTTTTTACCCTACTAATGATTATAACCACATGTGGGTAAATCATTGATTTCTATTTTAAAGATTATAACCACCTTTGGGAAAATCATTCTCTTGTTACCCTAATACTTTTTTGGCTAATGATTATAATCTCCTATGGGTAAATCATTACCTTTTTTGTCCCACATGTGATGATGATTGCAACTGCCTATGGGCAAATCATCTTATTAATCTACCCAACCAGGATAACACATCATGATACTGATTATAACCACTTATGGGATAATTAGTTTTTTCCACCTCATTTTACCTTTTTTTCCCAATATTTCCTTCTTTCAAAGGATTGATTACTGAGCCTTTTTTTCTAATTACTCCCTTAAGGGAGATTCTAGAGCTCATCCATTATTTTTGATTTTGTAGGTATATTTGACCTTTTCACTCTTTGAGAAGATGTTAATGTGCTTATAGATTGTAATGCCTTTTAAAATATGGGAAAACTATAGACACCTAAATTTGGTCACAACTTGATTTTGAATGGATTTCAGATCCATTCTTACCAACCATTACAAATTAAGTCTAGGAATCACTGAACATCCCAAATTTACTTGTTCATCATTCATCAAAGCTCAGAATCATGTTGAGGTATCCCTATTTGGGATACTATCCCATATGCAACAATAAATTCTCATGGATTCATCCCCAATCACCTTGCAACATCATAATTATCCATTTGGCCTATGGACCCATTAAGTAGGGCACTTGATCAAATCTTGAAAGAGTAAAAAGGTTAATCAAAATAAATTCACTAATTAAACAAGATTAAATGCCTAGTTGAATTATCCATTTGTAATTAATGAATATCTAAAAATGAAAATTCCAAAAATAAAATTATCAAAGCCTTTCATCATTGTCTTTATGAGTTATTAATCTCTTTGAAAATATCCCAAAATATAAAATTTGATATCCATGCCTAGTAATAGAAAATCATAACTACTTTACAACTATTAACTCAATTGGAATTAGTTTTAACTCACCTAGGGTTAGTTTGAACCCATTCTATGTTTAAACTCAACATTAACTCACCTTGGGTGAGAGTTAATTCTAAAAGCTATAAATACAAATCCTTGCTTATTGAATTATAAGTTATTTTTGTGCAAAGTTATTATGCATAAATATCTTTAGCAAGCTATTTGATGTAGTGTTATAATACCTATATGTCTTTCAAATAGTGTTACCATGGTTAAACATCAAAGCCAAGGTGCCAAAGAAAAAAAGAGCCAAACAACCTCCATTGTCAAAGACTTCTTGATGCACAAGCCAAGAAAGCCATTCAGTAAAGCCATTTGGAACTCCAAAGAAGGTAAAAGATTTGTTTATTTTATGTTTTTATTGTGATTTAATCTAGTTTTATTATCTAAGCTCTCCCTAGTGTCTAGGCTAGAGGAGTCAAGATTCTAGTGTGCTCATTTCATTTATTTTATGATTGTAAAATAAGACTGACCTCCCTTATATGTTAAATCCTTGATCACACTAGCTACTAAGAAAGGATTAATGCATGAAGCTATGTATATTTTGAAGATAATTTAATAACAAAAAGCCACTAAAGATAATGCTATGACTACTGATTGAAAAATATATGGACAAATAATATGCATTTTAAGACAAGATGCTATTGTATCTACCTTAATAGACCTCATGAAATTAATTATCATACTACATAATGAATACATTTCATAGAACATCACCAACCTACTCTATAACTTACCAGAATGTGCATAGATAGACCAATATTGTATCGATACAATGATCTGGTATGTTAAGATAAAAAACCTTGGGATGTGGATTCTAGGATGGATATTGAAATAATAGGATTATGAAATACCCAATCTAGTATTCAAATTTGGAAGCACAATTAACATGATCTCAAGATCAACATGGGTTGATATTAGCTAAACTACACTAAGTTATAATCCTATCACTCTTAGCCTTTTGGATTATGGATGAGTTGAACCTATTGGTCATAGAGAGGAGGTGGAAATAAAAGTCATAGAGATGAGCCTCTGTGGTGACTTTGAATTCATACATACAAAGATGAATGAGACTCACTATACTATGTTATGAAATGGGTATATGATTACCAAATGATCATCAACATAGTCATGAATCAACTAGAAGCTCATTAGGGAGACAAAATCATAGTAATTCCATTAAGTAAATGTGGACAAAAGCCATATTTTATTCTAAAAGAGTTGGATTCACCTAATGTTTGCAGGCAAAGTAGCTAGATGAAAGTGAATAAAAAATATAAATATACAGCTCTATGAGTTCCTACATATAGCTTCCTCTATGATAACTCCATTCCATTAGAATAATCTCTATGTAAGGACCAATTACTATGTAAACTTATCCTAGATAATCTAAAAATCATGAAAATGAAACCAAAATAGGTGTGATCTATGTCTTTTCAATCACTAACTTTGTCTGACATAGATTTTATATACCAAACTAGTCATATAGACAAATATTACATATATATGAACTCAAAAAGCATCTTAACATGGGATATAACTTCTTCAGTGAGTGTGGATTTGAATACACACATTATCAATTGGGTTAAGGGAGATCATGAGATACATCCTCTATGGATTAGATTTAAAACAAAGTGATAAATACATTAGCATTTTTCCACTAAGGATGTTGACCAATTCATTCTTTGATTCCAATAGAATGTACCAAATATTAACTAGAGAGTGAGTGCTCTCAATTATGCATTGAAGGTGATTGCTATGAATTGGTGGTTAGTCCACTATGATAAATAGTTGATTTGGGATGTAGTGTGTAAATTAATTTTAGAAAGATTCTAGTTACCAGACGTCATTAGAAAAGATTGGCCAATATTCATGGGAGACTATACATAAATTATTTTCTATCAACACATTAAAACCTAGAGATTAGAAGATATAGATCCTAAGTACTAGGTTCATGTTTTTGAATGTACCTTAGATGTTCTTCCAAATCTATGGTATATACATCAGGAGCATAGGTGAGAGAAGAATCATTAGACACATCTATAAAGTGAATTCAATCAAACATTCATGTTTAAATATGACATCCCCTTAACACACAAGGTATTACAAAAGGTAAGGATTTTTCTATGCTAGGAATAGGATGAGGACTTAAATGTTGTAGCTAAATCATCTTCAAAATAAAGTTAAACCTATAACTTGATTGAGGCTTTAGAAATTGATAAAGTAGGAAAGTGGAAGGAGCTAATATTCATTCAACCTTACCATAAGATACAAGATCAGGATGATGAAACATCAAATTTGGGTAGTGAGGATGACATGGCTTTAACCAATCTACTTGAACCAAAATGGGAACTCAAACCACTCTTAGATCTAGAAGTAGAGTAGATAGAATAAGAAATTCTACAACATATCAATATTATAGAGAGACAAAATTAAAGGAAATTGTGTGACTCTATCCTAGAGGGAGAATATAACATCTATCAAGAACCTTTAAAGGAACATGTGGGGAATATTGGAATAGAGGTCATTCCAGAGATAGTGTATAATGGATATTATTGGTCCTAGGAAGACATAGAAGAAGTCTTGCAGCTCTTAAGGGATTACTAGGATGTATTCCCTATACATTTCATAGAAGTTGATGGTGTGGATCTATCCTTAGGTGAAATGCACATTAAATTAAAGGAGTTTAAATGGCCAATTAATAAAAGATCCTACTAACTAAACCCAAATATGAAGATTAAAGTGAAAGATATGTTGGATTTCATGTTAGAAGCTATTATGATATTTCCCAAAGAGAAATATTATTGGGTTAATTGCATGGTCATATAACCTAATAAGACTAGTGAGATTCAAATATACAAAGACTATCATATCTTGAACAAGACCCATGTCAATGATCCATTTACTATTCCATTCATAGATGAAATTTAACAAGTGGTTGTAAGACACAAAGTGTATTATTTGATAGATGGTTTCAGTGGATATCACTAGATCTTGATCATAGAGGAAGATAGATCCAAGACTAATTTCACAACTAAATGGGGTTCCTTAGCATACATAGTAATGTTATTTGGATTGAAGAACACACCTATAGTTTTCTCTAGAGTTGTAGTCACTACATTTAAATATTTTATCCATGAATTTTTGGAGGTTTATCTAGATGATTAGGTAGTATTTTATTTATTTAAAAATAATTTATCTAAACTTAGATTGATGCTAGAGAGATGTAGAGCATTGTGAAGAGTGCTAAATTTAATAAAATGTTTTTTGACACCCTTTGGGGTTTTGTTAGGTTATGTAGTTTGTAGTAAACCATTTCATGGACATGTACATGTATCATAAATCATAGTCGAAGTAGTATTAACAAAACCAGGATAGGGGGTTGGACCACCCTATCCATTTTGTAATCATGAAAATGTTTCCTATAGATAAAAATTACATAAAAACTGAATGAGAGGCATTAGTAATGGTATTCACACTTTAGAAATTATAGCACTACTTATTGGCCACACCAATTGAGGTTTTCATCAATCATGAGTCACTGCAATACCTAGTTAATAAGCCTATGTTAGGACAATGCATTTCATGATGTTTGATGCAATTATAAAAATTATAATTATAAATCCATGTTAAGTTAGGCTAGGATAATGCCAATCTAGATCATTTGAGTAGGCTGAATAATGGTGGGGAGATAGAGGAGATCCTAGATGAATCTCATAATGCACATCTATTTCATGTATATGTGTTTCTATAATAATAGTAAGAAATCACATAGTTCCTAGAACAAGGGACATTACAATAACATTATAAAAAAAGGATAAGAAGCAGTGTATTATCAAGGTCCTTCCCTACATTATTATTGATGGATTCCTTTACTATCTAGGTAAGGATGAAGTGTTATGTATAGTTTCACTAGAGCATGAACGATCTCAAATGTTAGAAGAAACACATCAGGGGATAGTTGGAGGTTACTTCACATGAGATGATACTATGAAAAAAGTGTTACAAAGTGGTTTGTGGTGGCCCTAATAATTTTAGGATGCTAATCAAGTTGCACAAAGGTAGGGTGTAATTTAGTTAATGAATAAGCCAAATTAGAGAGATGAAATGCCTCTAAAAATTATGCTCTCATAATAATCATTTGAACAATGGGGAATTGATTTTGTTGGGCCTATAAATCTACCCAAGAAACATAACCATGAAAGGTATATAATAAATGTAATAAACTATTTTACCAAATGGGTAAAATTTATTGTGACAACTATGGTGAAAAAGACACTACAAAGTTCTTATATGAAAACATCTTTACTAGATCCAATTGCTCCATCAAATTGTTGAGTGATAGAGGAACACACTTTTTTAATTAAAAAATAAAGACCCTTATAGATGAATTCTTGATATTTCACCACAAAATCATAACATATTATCCTAAGGTGAATGGATAAGATGAGGTTACAAAGAAGGTACTTGGTAAGATGCTTAGAAAGGTCTACAATGTTCAACATAATGACTATGAGGATCAAATTCCTATAGTGATATGGGCATATTGTACACAATACAAATGGGTGATAGGTTTCACCCTATTATAGTAGGTTTACAAATTATAAGTGGTCATGTTGAAGGAGTATGTAGTACCCAATCTTTGAATCACAATAATTACATGCATGGGTGATCAATAATACTTAACATAGGAGTTGAATAAACATAACCAAAAATCCTAGTATGATAAGTTAATACATATGAAATAATTTCATGTGGATAAACTAGTTTTGCTTTATGACAGTCAATTTAGAGCTTTCCTAGGTAAGCTTCATATTAGATGGAAGGGGCCATTTGTCATCCAAGAATTAATGTAGCCATGAATTATGGTCTCAAAGGATTTTTAGGGTACCATTTTATCTAAATCATGAATGGTAGTATGCTCAAACCCTATCATGAGTAGGTTATGTGCACATACATCAACATGTGCTAAAATTGGAACATATTAGATTAGGATTATTTTTCAATTATGTTGTGTGGATTTTTTTTTTAATTTTTTCTATGTGCATAGATCAGAAGTGTGCTTGGTGGTTTTGAGAATTGGAACAAGGAACCATATACTAGGGAGATCCATTAATAGGGGAGTACAGTGACCAAGTGAAGTATCATGACAAATTCAACTACATGTGTTAGAATTTAAGTTTAGGGAAGACACAAGCAATGAGATCTAGATTAGATAATGGATAATGATTATTTAGGGTCATTTAACAATAAAGGAAAGGGGAGGTATCAATATCAGGGAAATAATAATAAAGTGTGATAGGTGAATAGATAGGTGACTAGTCACATCACTTAGTTAGAAGCTCACAAAAGGGGTGACAACTCAACAAAAACATACCAACTCAGATAAATGTGATTTTACTAATTAAATGATATTAAGAGTGAGATCATAAAATATTTATAACATTAGGATAGGAAAGGGCACACAAATATTTATAAGTAGATCGTTTAGCTATTCAGGTTACTCTTTTTTCAATCATTGAACTTGTAGCCCTCGAAGCATTGAGCCATTAAACTTAAAATACAAAGATTAAGCATTTGATTTTGAAATTAAAGCATTATGATTTCTAGTATCATGAGATTTATAGTAAAAATTTCATAAACACACCTACATGATGGCTACTTATGACAATTCTCAGTTATGGAGATGATTCATTGTCACGCAGCTAGAAGATATTAGGATTGGGGATAATTTTCTTCGAACCAAATTTATGAACCTAGATGCATATCCTTATACTAAGATCATAGAATAATGTGTATTTATTCATGATATAATTTAAGGATCATAACTGTTAGTAATTACACTAGTACATAAAATCCATAATATAGATGTCAAAATGTTAATTTGCTTACTGAAATTCTTTAAACTGGGAGATATAATGGAGCTTATGTTCGATTGATTTAATCAAGGAAAGATTTATCTTTCCTCAGATGTCACAATTTATCTCAATAAAGATTTTATGGTGTGCACAACTAGAATGATGGAATGAAGAAGGCCTTTGGGTCCCTATAAGTCCAAAGTCCCACCTATTTTTCCAAAAATCTATGATGCATATTCTAGAGGATATCAAAGGATTCCCCTAGGGGATATTCAAGACCAGCCCATTCAAATTATTTTAGAATGCATCACTATTAGATTTTGACAAATAACAAGGGCTATCAAGGAGGCCACAAAGGGAGTAATTGATATTGCCCATCACATGATAAATAAAAGTGAGGAATTTAATTGGTCAGAGTTCCTAGTGTCTAAACTCATCAATAAAATTTAAAAAGTTAGGACATCTATGAAGTAGATAATCAAGTACTTGTTCTTAGTTTTTTTGTTGGTTTTTACATAGTGGAAGTTTGTAAAGAGTGTAGTGCATCCCAATGTTGACTATTATCTTGATGTAGTATTTAAAATCATAATATAGGCATGGGAGAACACATATTTCATAAATTAGTGCCTATTTAATGTATGGTTGAAAGAATTAGAATAACCTGTTGTCAGCAACCTATGCATTTTTCCTCATGTAATGAAGTATTTGGGCCATTATGTGGTGGTGACTAAACTCACTCACAGGATGATAATCTAAATTCATGAACTACCTAAGGTGCCAGTACACCTTTTTCATTCTTCATTGACATAGCCATCATGTAGACAAATGTCAATAATCAGAAGAAGCTCACCACATGAAGAGTGACTCCTTTACAAATTGTAGCTCTAGGTGTTCTACTCACCACTACCATAGAAAAAACAACTATAACATTACAAGACTGTGGGAAATGCAATGTTCCTATAGACTATAGATAACCTTCTCCTCCAAGGTGAAAGACCAAGATCCATAGGACTTGGTTGGATGCTCCTCTTATTCTGTAGATTGTAGCTCAATGTCATTGGTTTGACATCCAGATAGATGAAAAAGAGGTGTGTTACATGATGATGGCTGATATGGCCGAAGATTTATATGATAAGGAGAAAGATAAGGATTTTTTATTCTAAAAAGTAGTGCACATGGTCTAGATACAAAATAAGGTGTTGTTACATTTGTGGGTGGACTTACCCCTTATCCTCCTTCAGTTATTATGGATACAGTTCAAGAAGAAGCTAAACTCTAAAATATTAAAGAGGCAATTTTTGTAATAAAATTTAATAGTTCCTATCAACTAAACCACTTTGATCCTCTCCTTAAAAGTCCTTTAGTAGCCCTTATGTGTAATAGATAGACACCACACCATAACCATCCACCAAGGAGGAAGAATAAACATCACCGTCTATAATGTCTATAGAAGAAGAAGTACCTTTGATATTTTTACTGGCCACTCAACCCATGCACATAGAAATGTTACAAAGGTTAGAACGGATACTCCTTCCCACTATTTAGAAGAAATACTATGTTAAAAAGACCACTATGTAGGCATCCATCATTTATTCCTCCTCATCATAGTTTTTGTATTGCATCACCAACACTAAAGAGGTGGCTTTAGATGTGCAAACACAAGAGGAATAACAAATTGCATAATAAGAAGTTACAAAATCAGCTCAAGGATGGGCTCACTAGAAGAGCACTGATGTGATAAGGAAGAGGAAAATTTAAAAACTAAAGGGATCTAAAAATCTCAATGCTTCTAGCAAACAAAAGTATAATAAGTAGATGTCCTACAATAAACAACCGAATTCATGCATACAAAAAATATTCATATGTAGAAATAATCAGAAGAAGAAGCTATGAATGAGGTTTAATACAAGAAGGATGCCATAAGAACATAAGCAATAGAATAAAAGGAAACTTAGGAGAAGTTCAATCAAGTAGGAGAAGCTTGTGAGACAATCTAAAATCAGAGAAAGGCTAAGGAAATAAAAATTACAACTGTGCAACTAGCTAAGGCTACATAAGACATAATGGAAATTGAGGTCCAACAAGTAGAGTAGGCATCACATGTAGAGGTCACCAAGTAAATGGCACCTGGTTTGTAGTCCACCATTGATATGGTAATGTTCACACATGATAGAACCATTGAAGCCATGCTATAGGTTATGAAATATATAGAGACACCATGGGACCAAGGGGAGACTATGGGATCTCAAGTCAAGGATGTGCCAATGGGACTTTATAATCTCATAATTTTGGATGTACCTATGATGTCTTCCAAGCACACAATTTTTTATTTTCTCCTTGTTCAACTATAATGCATTTTGGTGAGCACCTTGATGACTACGTTGGCTATGGATCTGCCTATAACTTTGGCTCTTTGTATGTTTCATAACTCACTTTAGCCAAATAGGTTAAAGGGGCATATGCATTCCAAGAATCTATTACATAAATAATAGTATATTTGGTGAAGTGGTTTGCTTAACTAGACCAAGACAACACTAACCTTTGATGTTAGATATGTAATCCCAATGATCTCATTGAGGATAATTGTTCATCACTCTATAATTAAGTTTTCATCACCAACCTTCTCTTAGATTCTAAAGAAATTCATTTTCTACTTTCATAGTTCACTAAGGATTGGTAGACCCTCAAATAATTGTCTAATCTCATGTAGTAGGGTCAAGCCATTAAAGCTAAAACTAGAGTCCTTTGTGAATTTCTTACTACATACCAACTAGATATTGGAGTTGCACTTAGCCAAGTCATGTAGTTATCTCAACCAATGTTAGAATAGAATTAATAGTTGGATATGGTCTAGAGTAGTGCACAACTTAACTTCACTACCACTGCTAATTTGAAGGCCACCCTGCACAACCAATATTCCACTTTTGTAGGTATAGATGCAATTTTGTAGGCCTCCTTTTAGACTTGCGATTCTATTTTCAATAGTTTTAGACTTAGTAGAACCAAATATTGTAGAACAATTTTGTAGGGGTTTAAGCACAATGCCATGCTAATAAAATTATACATCTCCATGTAGACATCAACATCAAGATGGATAATTATCATGTTATTTTTCCAACCATTGAGGATACTAATATTCAATAATTTCTATATTCTCATTCTCCTCTATTTGAAATACTACATAACACCCAAGAATTCTTGCCTATTTGATAGTATTATAAGATTACCTTAGCCACTCTAGATAGTTATCTCAAGCCTTTGGTTGATGTACCTCAATTTATTTCACTAAGTCAACTGCAACAAAAGCTCAAATAACAAATGACTACTACAACTAGTTCATCATAGGGCACATTGGCATTACCATAGCCACCTTTCATCTCTACATCACAATAGATGACTCCACCATCCAAATAGTTTTATCATAGGTGGGAAAGTTTTGTAATTTTTCTACTCAATTTTTCTCCAAATTGGATCACATTACATCAAAGAGCTAGGTTTATTAAAAACCCCAAAAGGCTACACCCCTGGTTTGCTAGCCTAATGAAAATATGTAAAGGTAGTAGGATGTATTACTACTTAGTTGAAAACCCATGAGGCTATATAAGTAGTGCGCTCTAGGATGAAAAATAGTAAAATGATACCTTATGAGATCTACACTTTTGTGACTTCAACTTAATTTTTTTTGCCTCTACAACATCTGTAACATTATTTTAATATAAGATAACAATTTAAGTCCAAGAAACTGTTATCAGGTGAATGTGAAAACCAAATTACCTCATCAAATGTAATCACCACATGGATAGAATCATTATTTATTTATATTGTATAAGTTATTGTATGTTATCCCATGATTAGTCTATTTTGGTATCAATGTCATTAGAAAGAAATAGAATATGAGTTGGCACATGTGTGTGCTAAATATGGAATTAGAGGTTAGAATGATAAAAAATTTCAAGATATATATTTATTCATAATGAAATAGAATGGGTTCAACTTATGCATAATTGTTTTAGTGTATTCACCAATTATTAGATTTGGTTAAAGGATTGTAATAGAGCTTTTCAATCAAAATATATGCATATATATGTGATCAATGTTCTAATTTTTATAAATAATTATGATGGAGAGTCAATATAATATATAATATGAATTCCTTCTATTTGTCCTACATCTTATGGAATTTTGTGTATGAGAGTGTATTTCTTGTGTAATCCTTTTTCTAAGAGTTTTGTTTTTATTTACTAGACGTAATTGCTATACAAGTACATTTAACTTAATACAAGATCTATGATTTTAATATAGTTGTTAAAAACGAATATTTATCTATAAATCCTAGTAATATTATCCCTTAGACCATAGGGTTATCCCTATAGTTAACATGTTCTGGTGAAACCCAAGAACCATCGCTAACATCATGTATGGTCGTACTTCTCCTACCCAATGCATCAAATACCTTATTTGACTACCCACTCTTATGTTTGAGATCAAAAAAACTTTTTTGTAATAAATCTATCCATTTCACATGTCTTTGACTCAACTTAATTTGACTATTGATGAATTTCAAAGCATGATTCTATGTATAAATCACAAAATCCTTACGTAATAAGTAGTGCCTCCACTTCTTCAATGCTTGGATTATCAAATATAATTCTTGATCATATGATTAATAGTTATTATTAGATTCATTTAAATTTTCAATAAATTAATAAATATGCCTTAATTCTTGACTCAAAACAACTCTAATAGCTAAACCAATAACATTAAATTGAAATTAAAAGAGTTTTTAAAAATTAGGTAAGGCCAGGATAGGCTGTTGAGTTATCTTTTTCTTCAAAATCTGAAAGTTCTTCTCAACTAATTTATTCCAATGGAATTTATTCTTGTCACCTTTTATAGTTTCAACAATAGGTGCATAAATACCACTAAATTTTCTTATAAACTAGCTAATCCATGAAAACTTCTTACTTAAAAAAAACTTCTTAGAGTAGGCCACACCAACATTAATCTTCATTTTATTTCTCCATTTTCAAACCATCCTTGGAAATGATAAATCACAAATAAATCAATTTAGTTTGTATGAAGGTACACTTCTTGAGGTTAATTAGTAATTTATTTTCTATAGCTTATTTAATACCATCCTCAGATGCTTTATGTGTTCCTCCTTTGATTAGATGAAAATTAAAATCTCATCCAAATAAATGATAATAAATTTACCATTAAATGGCCTTAACACCTCATTCATTAGTCTCATGAAGATACTGAGAGCCTTGGTCAAACAAAATGGCATAACAAGACACTCATACAATCCTTCATAGTATTGAAGGCTATTTTCCACTCATAACCCTCTCTAATTCTGATTTGATGGTAACCAGTATTTAAATATATATTTGAAAAATATTATGCTCCATACAAAAAAGCCATTAGATCATTCATCCTTGGCAAAGGAAACATGTACTTGATAATTATATTTTTGATGGCTTTATAATCTATACACATTCTCCATTCTCCACCTTTCTTAGGAGTTAAGACTACTAGTTCAACACATGGTCTTAAAATTTCTCTAATTAAACCTTTATCTAACAATTCCTGTAATCACCTTTTGATCTCTTCATTCTCATTAAGTGTTATTTTATAGGCTACTTTATTAGGATCTTTTATCCTTAGTTTTCATCAACTAAGTACTAATCATGTGCCTAAAGTAAATGAGGAAGCAAATAAGTTAGAGAACCCACATATCACACAAGTAGTGACCTCGCTACTCACCTAAAGCATGATACCAAGATTGGTTCTCATTGATTCTACCATGCAGTGGTGGATAGATTTAAATGTCTACACTTAGTCACTTGGGTTAGTTATATTAAGTCATATTTACCAAAAAATTATATTAGAGTTAATCATTATATTCATTTCACACATTCTATGTACTTATATTTAATACCATAGAAACATATTAAGACATCAAAATTCATAGATAAAGTAGTTATTTCATTGATTCCATTTTAAAATATTACAAAGATATTTCAACAATTTTTCCTCAGTATTATCTCATTGTTCATACACACACATACATATATATCTCTCTATATCTCTAGCTCATAAGCAAATCTAAGGTGTATTTATACATAAACCAATGCCTCTCATGTTATATCATGAATAAAAATAAACATGACTAGCCAATGACTATTTTAGAAAAATAACTTATGGTGAAATTTTATAATAAAATCCTTTTGAATCAGACCTAATAGACCTTATATACTCTTTATGATAGATATTCATGTTCTTGGTCCTATTCCCTCACAAAATGGTTCTAGATTCATGCTTGGTTAGTCTCTGATGCTCCTTTGAATTGATTCAAAACCCTCTCTACTTCTTACATCCTTATTCAAATCTTGTGCTTTTGTTTGAGTCTTGCATGTTATGTTTCTACTTATCCTCCATATCCTTGTAGTTTATAATGCGCTCTTTTGTACTAATGTCTTCCACACATCTCTTATATGCCTCTCTTCTATTCCTCTCTCTTCAATGCCTCTCTCTTCCATGTTGTGACCTACACATTGCTCTTCTATACTCTTGGTTTTATAGAAGATCACGTACTTAATGCATTGGCCAAATTCTTTATCATTGATTCTATTGGACCCCTTATTTCATTAAGTCTCGAATTCATGCCAACATGACATCCACATGGTGTGAAGAGTTAAATTTTCATAATGATTGATATTTTGACATCCACAAGGTCAAAATGGAGATTGATGGTATGCTATATTCAAGCATCATCTACCCTATATAGGAATTTGAATGGGTTATCCCCATGGTAATTAACATTAAAAAAGATGGGCACATCCAGATTTCTATTGACTATAGATTTTTAAATGCAATATGTGTAACTGACCCCTTTCCAACTCCAGTCATTAATGAAGTAGTGTATGGCATCATACATTGTGAGATATACAACTTAACTGATGAATTATCAAGATACCATCAAGTCCAAATTGAGGAGGAAAATAAGCCCAAAACCATCTTTATAACTAAATGGGGATGTTTTGCATATAATGTGATGAGCTTTGGACTAAATAATGCACCAACCATATTATCTCAATTGGCGATCACCTCTTTTAAATACTTCATTCACAAGTTCATCCAAGTATACATAGATGACTAGATGTGTATGGGTTAGTGAAGGATCACTATGACAACTTGTGCCTTATGTTTGAAAGGTGTAGGTAGTTAAAAATTCCTTTGAACCTAAAAAAGTGTGTTTTCATAATGCCATTTGGCACTTTTCTCAGGCACATTATCTACAAGAATGGTTTTCTTATTGATCTAATAAAGATTATAATCATCCTTCAGTTTTAGATCCCATCAATGAAGAAAGATGTTTGTGCCTTTCTTGGACATTGTAGGTACTATAGGAAGTTCATAAGGAACTATACCAATATTTCAATGCCACTATAAGAGATCTTATAAAAGGATAGCCCATTATATTGAGGTGAAACTAGTATAAGGTGTGTAAGAATCATGATAATAGATACAAAATCGAGCACAAATATTGCTTATAAAGAGATGTAGTTCCCTCCAGAAGTTATGATGGAGGAGAAATGGGTGTCATTTGTGCACATGTACAAGCTCAATGATTACAACCACTAGATAAGGAGAAATGTGTAGGAGCTAAATCAATATTGGATGGTAAACATAGGGAAGATGACAAAGGTGGGCACTACACTCTTTGATGTCTACATTAGAGACAAACTAGTAACAATTGACACAACCTAATTGTTTAAGCTGCTAAGCTTTGGTAAGGTAGAGGAATTAGTGTAGTTCCTCCTCTCATGAGTCCATGGTAACCATTTTTACTTTGAAAGATGGTGCATGAGGATCTTGTTATACCTCATTAGTAGTATCACATGGATTTTAGGCATAAGAACAAACATCTATCAATGATGGAGGATGAAGTGGAGGTTAAGAGAATTATGGAGCTCCAAGAATATTACAAGTTAAGATTTGTGTTCCCCAATAAGGATATATAGGACCTTGGTATAAGGGAAGTGATGAATCTAGTTAGATACAAACTATGACCTAGTAGATGGTGGTTTGACACCAATAAAACCTTCTTGTGCATGACCCACCACATATCATAAGGGGTAAAATTCAACATCTCCAAATTCATTACTTAGGAGATTGTTAAGAACATACAAGAGTACCACCGAGCATGTAAATCATTTAGGTGGGGGTATATGCTGATATTGATAGTAATAGAGGAGATAGGTATGCTAGATGGTGATCATGACAACTTTTGGGTGTTCCCACCCAACCATGAGTCCTCTATGATGAAATATCAAGACTTCATTTTCCCACCCAACTTCTCACAAAAGTATAAGATAAGGGTGCAAGGGTGGTATAATAGGTACATCAAAGCCTTTGGGATTGAATGGCACATCCCTCAAGAACTTACCCAATATATAGTGGGAATGGTGACCTTTACTTTAATGCATCATTTCTATTAGTGCACCTAGTGCTCATGGATGGAAACCTGTCTAGATGGCTCAAGTTTCCTTACATGTTTTATTCTAATTATTTCATGGAAGTGATAAGGAGGATTCATAAAATGTAATAGCTAAAGATCTCAATCAAGACCATGGATATAGATAGGATTATTTTGAGGTGCTAGTTTGTACATCCTAGAGCCAAGGCCACCAAGGATGAGGAGGATGACTCCAATAAAACAAAATTTCATCCCATTCAAAGAGAGATAATAAATGGGTGCATCTTCAACCTCTAATATGAAATGAAGATGTATAAGAAGGGTAATGATCTTAGAAAGGATGATGATTTCCCCCTCCTACTCAATGATGAAGGGAAGGCTATGCTAAAAATGTAGGAGAAGACTCTCCAAAACAAATGGGGAGATAAACTTGAAGATATCACAGAGTGCTTAAAGTTGAAGATTGCCTCTAGAGAACAAATTACACCACCAAATCCTAAGAAACATGTGACCTTTTAACCATAGAGTGCTTCCTCCATCAAGAAGCACAAGAAAAACACTAAGGGACCCATTGCATTCCCTATTATAACTTTGGAAAAGATGGAGAAAGAGGCGACCCTCATGCCTAGAATGGAGGAGGAGATTGAATACGTAATAATAAGGACATATATCCTATATATAGAAGAGGATTAAAAGGAGCCATGAACTAAGGATGTACAAGAATCCATACAAAGTGGAATGACCATAATGCTTGGAGAAGTAGAGGAGTCTACAAGCCCCTCATCTAATGAATAAACCTCCACATTGCCTTCACAAATAGAAGAGGAAAAGAGAAGGGTTTGGAAGAAAATGAGCTTGAGCGAGAAGGGCATTAATAAGAAACTAACACTTGAGGAGAGGTAGAGAATTGATAGGGAACATGAATTATCCTAGTTAGAGAGAAAAGACATAAAGGTTCATACATCAAACATGTAGTTAAAGTGGTCAAACAAGCACCAATCACCCCCGCCAGGAAGGTAGAAGAAGCTATGCAAGAGGCATGCCCAAATAGTAAATGGGTGACTAAATAAAAAGAAGGAGAGACTAGTGCCTTAGAAAAAATAGAGACAATAGAGGAACCCTAGTAGAAATAAGGTGACACTAGCATTGAAGGAATTTACTTGAAGGTGAGTATTGAGAAACGTCAAGAAGAATAGTAGACAAAGGGGAAAAGTACGAGGAAGAAAGCCCTAAGGATCAAATAGGTGAGTCTTATAAGGAGAGCATCAAAGAGAGAAGTGGCACCAGTGACAAGGAGGCAGTAAAAATAGAGATGACTATCATCAAGAAGGATGACAAGGAACTAAGCATAAGAGAGAAGGTGAAAAAGGGATGGGTGTATGAATAAATTTACATGTATGATACTATTCCCCCCAAGCTACCACAACTAGGATGCATAAACAACTCTCATTTGAATTTGATTATTATATGGATGATCCTCATTTTAAGGCACCTAGAGTGGCTACTTCAAGCCTAGAAGACCCTGAGGAGGGGCAGGAATACCTCCTTATAAATCCATGATCCATGAACACAGTCTAATCTGGGAATGCATTGATTAAAATGGCCATAGAGGTTACATGTTGAAACATCATCAATGATGGCAAGGTGAGAAAATATATAAAAAATCCATAAAGAAGCCAAGGATGAAGCATAGGCTACCAAATTCAAACTATAGTAACTCTATGAGTACATAGAGATAGCCAAACCATCCTTTCTCATAGGCATCGATATTTTAGACCTCTTAGATGTCAAAAAAATTTGTGTGCTAGTGGAGCAGATGCTCTCAAGGTTAAAACCCAAATCGGTGCAAGAAGAAGATCCCTATGTCATGCTATAGAAGGATCTGAATGATAAGATCGAAGAGGTAGATGAGATCTTTGATAAACTACAATAAGGTATGGATGTATACGTTATACCTATTTTTTTCATCCCTATATTTTTTAAAAACCTATACCTTTTTGTCATAGTGATGACCTAGTCATGACATCCAAAACTACAGTTGGGGACCTAGGTAAATTTGTAATATATTGAGATGCATATTTTTAATTAAATAAGTTGATGATGATTGGTTCATGAATTCATATTTATATTTTAAGAGATAGATAAATGAATAAAATAGGCATATGCATATGTATTTATCACTGTTGAATGTTTATGATCAGTCATTTATTTTTTGGTTGATTATTAATTGGATTATAGTACATCATTTTCAGTTTGAAATGGTAATACTTTATATGGTTTTATCAAAATTGAAATCATTATATGATTATAATTATATAATTTAGATATCTACATTGATCCTCAACTATGAATTTTAGATGGATTTATCATAACAAATTTTAGATCAGTTTTCAGTTGATAGTTTGATTAGATTATGATAATTAATTTGATATTTTGGTAGTATGTGACATGGTTTGATCATATGGAAATGTATTATTGATTGATAATAATGGTTTTTGGTTAATTCAAATTCATTTTGAAAGTATATATGTGGATTGTCATGATGAATATGACATTATATGAGTTATGGTATAAGTGAAATTTGATATTAATTTTGAAACTTAAATTGTTCTAAAGGATATTAAAGCATCCTAAGGGGTTCTAAGTTTTAATCCTAATGATTCATTATGCTAAAGGTCCTAATCTTATGTCATTTATACTAAGTTTTTAAAATGATATAACTAAACTTATCAAGATCCTAAATTCTCATGGAGATTTTGAGGGTAATTTGGATACATTTGTTTCAAGACATGAAGTTCGCATGATATAAGATGATTTGTTTATTTTCAAGGGTAATTTTTGCCCAATATTGAGACTCGTGAATGTTTAATTAGTAAGTTGAGTTGGCAGTCTCAAGGAACATGAATGTTGTAATGTTGAGTTGGTAGTCTTCATGGTAAGTTAGTTTGAAGGTTGAATAAATGTGAAGCATGATGGATACTTTGAGATCTTACAAGATCAAATGCAGTTCAAGATTTTTAATGTGAGGTGTACATGCCTCAATTGACATATTTTAATTAGTGATTTAGGAAGGTTTTAGGTTGTCACTAAATATGATTGCACTGCTAAATAGGTTTGTAGATTACTAAAGTAATAACCTTTATTGATGAACTAATCATAAACATGCACATAGGCACAGGTAGTTATTTTTCAGGACTTGGCTTACAAATAACATAGTTTTCATTATTTTGGTCATTCTATGAAGCTTTCTTGTAGAAATGACACTCTATCCAATTGGAATTTGGAGTTGTAGATAAGGATTTGTGAGCAAAAAGTTAAAGGGAATGCATATACAAGTATTCCAATAATAAAGTAAATAAGTTTTAATGAAGATTTTTAATAGTTACAAATTTTTTCTATTTTCATGGAAAAAGAATGGTTTCTGGTCTGCATATGGAAATACATTTTGATATTTGTCTAAGCCACTATGTTTTTTTTTTGGAAAGGTAAAAAAAGCTTATAGTTTTAATGGTTTTTATGTTCATTTTGTGCATGAGTTATTGATGTAAATGGGTTTTAGTTTTTCATAAAAATCCATTTATCTTGGTGGTTGATGAAATCAAGACATGTTGGTTTGCTAGTTTAGTTCAAGCATGGTTTTTTTGAGAATATTAAGGCTTTTCTTGTTTGAATATGCATTCTGGTATAGGTTTTTATGAGTTGTATGTTGTTTAGTGATGCTCTTAGTATACTAGTTATAATTTCAAGAATATTTTGAGACTTAAGGTTTTGGATAGAATAAACTCTGTGTGTTTGATTTTGAACATATGAAAGGTTTGAATGGTTTTAAAACATTATGCTTGAACATGTAATTTTATTATTCAGTGGTGGATTTGTTATTTTAAATTTTAGTTTCATGTATTCATTGGTTATGGAGATAAGTTATGTATGTTTATTTTATGAAAATATAGTATGTAATGGAGATTATTGTCTGGATTAACACATCTCGATTTTGGGTTTTTTATGGCTTTTTTTATAATGATATAATGGGTGTTTTAACATATTGAAGTTGTAAGTTTTGTACATGTTTAGGGTTTTATAAGGATGAAATATTTGAAAATTTGATGCATTCAAAATATTTATAACTGTAATACAAAGGCACGTTGTTGAAATATTTCACTAGATAGTTTCATTTACAAAGAGCAGTGGTATTTTCTCAGTTTGTTCCTAAATCATAGATATGAAAGAATAGTGAAGGAAATGTCGATAGTTTTCATGAAAAGTTGTAGAAATTTATTTTCTTAACTTTGAAAGGATGTTTAGAAAAGATAAATGGTTTGTTGTGATATGCTACCTACAGTGACATAAAATGCAAGAGCTGGAAATTTTGGGTAATATTCAAAAATGGTTTTGTTATGATAAGAGATTTAACATATAAAATGAAATGACATGCAATATACAATTCTATGGGTTTTGTTCCAAAGCCATGAATATTTGAGAAAATGGTTTATAGCTTTGAGAAAATTATGAAACTAACTAAAAAAGATATGTTATTATTTAAAATCAATTATAATGACTTGGGAAAGACTTTGATGGCTTAGTTTATTTATAAAATTGAGAAAATATATGTGGTTTATAGTTTGAGAAATACATATCATGAATGGTATTTGTAAGAATTTTTCTTTCAGTGGTGATTGAATGGTTTAGTTTTGAAAATCTATGCAATTTTTATTTTGATAAAGATATATATTTGAGATTATATTCACATAGTGAAAATATAATTTAAAGAAATATAGTATAATGATCCAAACCAATTACCTAATGAGTCACCTACCCCTAAGAGAATCCAACAAGTTAATGAATCACATCATGTCCATGAGCCAATTTAGTTAGATAATGAAATAGCCCATGCTAATAATTTTGTCAATCTAGCCTTGCCTTCTTATTCTGATGAACCCTCACTATCTCAGAGAGATCCTATTTTAGGATGCAAAAAATAAGGTTGAAAGAGCCACTTTTAGTGTGTAGAAAGCTAAGTTCAAAAAAACCAATTTGTGTTATTCATCCAATAAGTGAGGATGAATCAAACAAACACTCCTACTGAGATCATATTTATGAAGAAGATTAAATTAGAGGTTGATAATAATATAAGTGCATCAGGAACTAAGTTGGTTTAGTTTCTAGTAGTTGAAATGGAATATAGTGAGTGTGTGAATGATCAGAGAAACATGTGATTGAGGTTTTATCCAATTCTGATGACTATTGGATGTCAGTAGGATAAATTTTCATTTAAAAGTTGAACTTTTAGGTTGGCATAACTTAAGTACTTTCATATTTTGATATTTTGGTTATGATATTTTAAAAATATAGTAGATTTTAAATTTTTGATATATATAATATGCTTAAGTAATTTTGATAATATGCATTATGGAATTAATATGAATAAGAATATCATTAATCTTTGATTTATCTAAGTATTTATTGAAGTATGTATTTCTTCTCATTATTAATTAATTAAGGGTCCCCACCCATTAGGAATTACCCAATCTATATTCAAATATTTGATCTATTAAGACTTTTAAGTCTTAATTTAACCTTATCTTGTAACTGGCTATATTAATTAACTTTTAAAAAGTCAATTAGTTAAGTTAAACAAGTAACTGAGGTTAGTTACAACTTCTTTTTCCAACCAAATTTGAAGCATAGAAGGAGAAAAAAAATTCATTTGAAAAGAAGAACAATAGATGTATTGAAGACTTATACATTGTAAAGTTAATAATTTATCTCTGTTTTATGCAACTTATTTGACATAGCATGACTTTTGCAGATAGATCAAATGGTACTTTCATTGATAGTTGAGTAAATTTCTTAGGCAACACAAGTATATCTAATTTTATATTATCATTTATAACAAATTATCTGAAATTTTTCAAGTTTAATATCTTTTGATGATTTATCATTATAGTCTTATGTGCAGAATTCAAGTATTCAACTCAAATAATGATAAAAACTTCATTGTTTATAACATTTTATTGATCTATTTAATAATAAAAGTTGTCTATCAAAATATTTTGTAAATAAAGATGTTGGTTTCTTAAATAGAATCGATCTATTTTTCTAAGATGACTTTATCTATTGAGACTCAAGTGTTTTATCTATATTATACTCTATTTGACTATGACTTTAACTTAGTTTTATCTAATTTAGATTAATATTTAATTAATCTAATTTATTTTCTATTTCTTTTAGTTTTAATATATTTTACTTTTAATTTGATTTTAGTTTATTGTTTATTTTTGTTCTACTTTTTAGTTAAGTTTCTTAGATTAGTTTTCTTCTTTTATAGTTTATAGTTAGATTTAGTTTAGATTTAGATTAATTTAGTTTATTATACTTAGTTAGATTAGTTGTTTATGTTTTAGTTTATATTTAATACTTTATTTATTAAATAGATTGTTATCTAATTCTTAGTTTAGTTACTGTCCTATTTGTTTTATCTAGGTTGTTAAGTTATTTCTAGTTGTTTGCTTTATAGATTATCCTTTACAAACTAATTTGCTTCTTAATTCTATTTTACTTTATATTTCTAGTTTATTTTTTTTATGTTATTTGGAGTAAATTATTATAACAACAAGATTATTACTTAGGAATATATTACATAACTAAATTAGATTTATTTCCTTTAAGAGACTATCTTGTTCATAGACTTTCTCTATTAGATAGGATAGATTATACATTCATATCTAAACTGATTCATTAATTGATAAGTGGATTTTTGAATTATAATGGAATATGTTATATTTAATAATGTATTTATTATTTTTAAGAACATTTAAAAAACACATTACATCTTTAGGATTGTAATTGAACCTTTAGAACTTTACTATTAGACTAGTACGATTCTAACTTAACCTTCATAATAAGTGAAATGGTTGATTAGTTGATGGTACAATATTCATCATTGGGAAATTTGATGAATCAACTAGGGAACAATCTTTTAAATATTTTATTTAGTTGAAGCTATGTTTTCTTCTTGCTCATGGTACTTGGAGAACAACCTCTTATTATCCAAACTATAATTCATATTGATGATGATCAAGTTGATGTTGCTTTTAATTTAAAATGCATGGTATACTCATCCTCATAATCTTCAACATGTTATTCAAGTCATAATTGAAGAAGAATAAATTTTAAAGTTCGAAATAGATTGGTATTCTAATCTTATTCATGAAACTCAACAAGACATTTTAAATACAAATAGATGAATTCAAAAAGATAGAATTAGAGTTTTTGCTATTAATCCTAGATCTATAACTCATATTATTTCTAATTATTTTTTATTTGGTGATTTGGTTATGCCCTCTAAACTTATTATCACAAATCTAAAGTTAAATCAAGTTGATCAGGTTCAAGATAATGAAAGTTTAGGTAGAAGTGACTGTTGAAAATTCCAATGGGAGACCAACCAAAAGAGAAAATATAGGACATGATTCAAGGTTTACAAGATAATGGAGATTAAAATTGATCTCAATAAGGATGAAGATAGTCCTAAAGCTAAAATATAACAAAAAATATTTATAAATCCATTGATTTATGGAAATCCACTTAACATTGGAAATAGACTAGGTAAGTTACCTTCACTAAAAGGATTAAATATACCAAAAGTTTTTGGAGCTTATGGGGAATCTTGGGAATATCATTTAGATACTTTTAAATTATTTTGTGCTAATCTCAGTAGTAAGTGAAAATATTTGTTTAAGAATTGTTTCCCAAACATTTGAAGGGAGAACTTATCAAGATTTTGTTAGTTTTCCTACAAAAACAATCAGTATTTAGAAATATATTGAAGATTGGCTTGAATTAACTTTTAAAAAATCTAAAGAAGATCTTGACCTAGTCAATGATCTTTTAAATTTTTATCTTGATCTAAGTGAGATAATTTATCATTTTATTATCAAATTTACTAAGTTGTGTCAAAATATTCCTCATGATGTTAGACCTTCTAAAAAATAATCTATACATTTTTTGGTAGTGCTTTACCTTTAAAGTATAAAATAACCTTAAAAGATAGAGACATTATGGAATACAATTAAATTGTAACATTTTGTATTAAGTATAAAAATAGGTTTAAATATATTAGGTTTAAAGATAGGTCTTCTACATGTTTAAATTCAAATAATGCATAAATTTTAAAAGCCATTCAAAGTCCAAGAAATAGACTGGTTGTTGTTAAAAAGAAATTAAATGATAAACCTTCTTCATCTAATAGAAACAATATTGAAAGTAAAAATAAATAAATTGCTTATTAATGTAATGTGTGTGAATTAGATCATGATCTAGATTCATGTATTGTTGTTCAAAAATTTAAAAAAAATCTTCAAGGGAAAGTTCTAGTAGACAACATAAACATGTGTGCTCTTTATGATTCACAAAAATGAAGGTGCTTATATTGTTAATACTAGAAAGAAAGATTATAATTACTTTGAAAATAATAATGCAATAAATAATTATTCTTATTATAATGATAAAGGTAAAATAATTTAGAATAATTTTTTGAGTAATTCTGATAATTATTTTTAGAAAATTCTTTTATGAACTGATTATAATAATACTCAATATCAACCTTATAAGCTTAAGAATTTTTGACAATTTGATGCTAAAGATTATAATGTATTTGATGATTTATCTACAATTAAAGCTATATTTTCATTATTACAAGCAACTACTCTTCTAGGACAACTTGATAAAATTAATGAAGTTGTTAAAAATCCTAAAACTGATGTTGACTTACAAGAAAAAGATGATAATGAGAAATCAACTATTTTTTCTCAAAGTTATAATCCTTTTGTAGATTATATACCTCATTTTTTATGTTTTGATCAAAATTTCTATTAAGTTAATTTATTGCAGATCAATTAGGCATCTCTTGTGAAACTGATAATAGAAAGTTTATTGGATTTGATTCAAGACAAACTAAAAGTTATGGTGAGTTTCAAAATATAATCATTAAAATTGCTTAAGATGAAAGAATTTGATGCATGACTAATGTCTAAATTTTAGACATTCCTAGTAATTATGCTATGTTATTAGGAAGATATTGGTATAAAACAACTGGTACTTTTGTTAGAAAAGATATCACATGGGTTTTCATTATTAATGAAATTGCTTTCATAAATATAGAAGATTGGTTTAGTACACCTATAGAATCATCCACTTCTTCCACTATTACTTATGTTGAGACATGAATTGGAAATTATAAGTTATTGAATTTAGATGAAATAAAAAATTAGTATGAAGAACTCTTTAAAAATAATTTTTTATGGACATTATACTTTGACAAAGCTATTTCTAAACAAGGTAGTGGTGATAAAATTTGTTTAATCTCTTCTGTTGGTAAGATATTTCATTATGTTTATAAATTACCATTTAAAAACATTAATAATACAAAAAAATTTGAATAATTATGTTTAGGTTTGGAAAAAGCTATTGAATTCAATATTAAACATTTAGAAGTCTTTGAAGATTCTAAAATAGTTGTTAGACAAGTTTAATTTTTTTATAAAATTAATCAAAATCATATGCATCATTATACTCAAAATATTTATGATCCAAAACTCAAAATCTTTGGTTGAATGATAATTCAAAAAACAAGAACAACACAATTATAATAATGCTATCTCTGAGAAGAGATGTTTTATTGATCAAATTTATAAACCCAAACATATGCCTATCTCTGAGAAGAGATGTTTGATTTATATTTTGAGTTACATCTTCATTTATACACATTTTTAAGGTAGGAGGATGATGTTGAAGGTCACTAATCTTGATGGAGATTAACTGGTTCGACTTCCATGATTTACAATAATATAGAATGCAAGGAATTACAATTTTTAAAAATTTACTATTTTTAGATTGTACTACTCAAATTGAAATTTTGGGCACTTCCATTTGATTTTAAAGGGTTAAAATCTACAAATTAAATATTTATGTCATCTCATAGTGTTCCCCTCATTCTTAGCTTTCCAACGCTTCAAACAAAGAGTCAAATGGAGCTATGGTGCAAAAGTTATGACTCCCAAAAGTTCTGCCACCAATTAAGGTAGAACTGTCACCCAAATTATCACCTAAAATATTGATTGAATCATTCCTCTCTCCTTGAGAAGAAATGGTACTCATTACATCAATATTTGTCATCAAGTGTGGTAGTTGTATTTTGATTTGATTCCTGATGCATACTTAGAATGGACTATGCTTTATGGAGATATGCAAGACCTAATTGTTCACCATTTCTATCTGACCATCAATCTATAGATGGAAGGCCATGAACTTCTTTAGCTTGGTATCTATTTACTTCTATTATTGTGTTGTTTTTGGAGTCATGACTGCAACATCATCCCTTTTGGATTCCTATGGCTTGACCACCATGAGAATGAATTTCTTGACACCAATCAGGGAGATAGATGTAGAAGGTGGTACATTTGGTACCCTATAACACCATGTTCCAAGAGTGAGGGTGATCCTTAGAATTATTGATTCATATATGCCATGTCGATCATACATGAATATTTGACCGAAGAATACATCACAAACATCCAAATTGACTACATCACATAAGACCTCATCTTAGAAAGGTTTTATTGCATATGAGAGAACACATTGGTGGATGACACAGAGGTTTCTCCCTAGACTTAACCATCCAATACTATATGGATTTGGGTGAAGATTCATGGATAAATTTAGGCTTTTCAAAACATTAGTAGAGATTAAATTCCTTTGACTCCCACTGTCAAGAATGAAATGTAGAGGCTTATTTTTCACCCATAACTTAGAGTGAAACAACCTTTCTTTGTCATCTAGCCTCTCCTCATGGGTTCATGATGAAGTAACAATGGCATTGAGCTCAACATCTATAATATCTTCTTCATCCTCTTTAAATTTAAGGTGTGTATGAGGCAGAGTAGTAGATGTTGAGGATTGTGAATTAGAAAGTACGGACTTGATGGTTCAACATTCTTCTTTAAAGTGCATTCTACATTTGTGGTAATCACACCATTTCATAGTCTTCCCTTCCTTTTGCTTCCAATTTTAGCTTCATGTTTTACCTTCTTTGTCCCTTTTGCATTTTGTAGGTTGACTCTTTGTATTCATTCTTCCATGCTTTTACTCAAGCTTCACAATGAAATTGTACGCCTCATCGAGGGTTTCCATATTGAAGAGTTCTAGCTCCCCCCATATATACCATTGTAGTCCACTATGATATTTGAGAACCTTGTGTTTCTCACTTTCTTAGATTCACAATCTCATAGATAGAGAATGAAAAATTTTAGTGTAATCTTGAATAGACTATTTCTTACCTTGGTGAAGTTGTTGCCACTTTATATACAAATCATCATATGCTCTAATGGGGTAGTATTCTTCCTTTATATCTTATATGAAATCATCCTAGGTAGGTTCTACCTCAAGGTCAATATCGTCCATACTGAATCTCTTCTTGTACACTTCCCACCAATTTTTGATAGACAATGATGCTTTTAAAAGAGCAAAAATGATATTCTCTTTATCAGTGAATTTATTTACAAAAAAATAGGAAGACAATTGATCCAACCAATTTTATACTACATCAATATTTATTTTGCCTTAAAATGTAGGGATATCAAAATTCACTTAAACCTTGAAGGGTGTTGGGGCACTAAAAGGATGTGGGGGTGCAGATGAGGAGCCAACATTTCTCATCAAGATTTGTTGGAGAATTTGAGTGAATTTTTGTAGCATATGCACTTACTACTATTAAAAGGATTAATTCACCATTTCCTTGAAAGGATCAGATGTCTCAGTGTTGTCCACCTCATTTGAATCGAATAGGTGGATAGTTTGGAAGCCCTATTATTTCCTACCCAAGATTATTATAGCTTGACCTCATCTTTAGGATCATACACTCTCATGATAAACCGATTTGATACCACTAATCTAAAACTCAAAAGATTTAGTTGAAAGATAATTAAAAAAAAATAACAACATAATTGTAATAATATTATCTCTGAGAAGAGATGTTTTATTGATCAAATTTGTAGACCCAAACATATGCCTATCTCTGAGAAGAGATGTCTAATTTACATTTTGGGTTACATATTCATTTATATACATTTTTAAGGTAGGAGGAGGATATGGAAGGTCACCAATCTCAAGGGAGATTAAGTGGTTTGACTTCCATGATTTACAATAATATTGAATTCGAAGAATTACTATTTTAAAAAACTTACTAATTTTAAACTGCACTACTAAAATTAAAATTTGGGGCACTTCCATTTTGTTTTTGGAGGACAAAACCCACTGATTAGATCTCTATTCAATCTCAAAGTGTTCCCCTCATTCTTAGATTTCCAATGGTTCAAATGGGGAGTCAAATGGAGCTATGGTGCAAAAGTTATGACACCTAGAAGTTCTACCACCAATTGGGGTAGAATCATCACCTTTAATATTTCTTGGATCAATTTAGTCTTTACTTGAACATTTTAAGGTTTTCAACATCACTCATATTCTTAGAGAGTATAACAATAGAGATGATAACCTTGATATTTTAACATTTAATCCAACTCTACGTGAAAGTGAATCAATTATAGACTTCTCTTTTTTGACCTAAAATTTCAAATTTGGATAGTAGTTGGATTTTTTTTAGTTGTGATGAACACATAGATTCATTCATTAAAGGTAATTATTTTGATCATGATGATTATATATTAAATTATGGAGATTATTTATAATTAAGTGATAATAAACTACTTGTAGGTTTAGTAAGTCTAGAATTTATGTTTACACCTAATGATTATGATCTAGGAATTTGACTCAAGAGAGGATAGTTAGTATGGTGTTAGCTCCAAAATGAAAACAATATGAAAGAAACACACTAATAGAATAAAATATTTAGGCCTAGACACTAGGGAGAGCTTAGTTAACAAAAACAAATGACAAACACAATCAAAAAGTAAGGAATAAAAGACAAGCATTCCTTCACCTTCCTCAAATGCTCTAAATGCCTTTGTAGAAGTGGCTTGCTCAGTTTCATGCTCATGAAGTCCTTAGCAATGGAAGCTTAGCTACCTCCATCTCTCATTGGCACTTTTGGCTTGTGGCTTGGCTTGGAATCAATTTGGCATGGTAACACTAGTTGCAATGGATTTTGGAATCATTTGTGTATTATAAATTTTCACCAAAATAGCTTAAAAATGATGTTCATGGCCTCTCTATTTATAGATTTTTGTAAATGTCTAGAATCAACCTGAACTATCCATCTCAAGATTGAGATGTGTGGTTGAGGATTGATTAAATTTTTTAAATTAAGTTTATATTATCCTCAAAATTAAATTGGAAGAAGGGGTAATTAAGAGGCATGGAGGGCATCATGGAAGAGATTGATGAGGCATGGAGGGCAAGCATCCTGATATTTGTGCCATTTATGGCCCAGGGATGTCTTCCCAACAAATGAGGTCACCTAATGATGTATATATTAAATATTAATTTCCAAAAATATTTCTTCAACAAGTTTCCATGGAATTATTAATTATGTCTTGATTTGGATTAATTAGATCTTAAGCATGATTAATCACTTTGTGCACAAATTACTCAAATTAATCAGAATGCTTTGTTATTGGTCCAAAATATGACTGGATTAGAATTAGAAGTCACTATGAAATGTGTTGGACCTATATTCCCATTTAGGATGTTAATAATAAGTAATGAAGGCACACATCTTGTGTAAGAGGTTTGATAGGAAAGATCAATCAAGAGCATTTAGGTGCAAAATTGGCATTTTAACTCAGAATGATCTGATCAAAGTTAGCTAGCCCATAAATTGCATTGCCCATTTAGGGATGTCTTGGCTAAAATTGACACTTGAATATGTCATTTTCATATCATTTAGCATATTTTAGCATTTTCAAGTCAAATTGTGCATTTTGGGTGGAAATTGGCCAAAAGCTTGATTGGAAGTTATCGATGGCCAGATTTAGGTGTCTATAGTTTTCCCTTATTTGGGAAGGTGTTACAAGCTATAAGCATAGTAATGTATTCTCAAATAATGAAAATGTCATGTATGCCTACAACTGCAATGATGATAAACTAATAATAGGATGCCCCCTCGAGGGAATGGGTGGCACAAGTAGGTTGGTAAATGGTCCCTAAAAAAGAAAAAAATTGAAATGAGGGGACTAAAGAAAGGAAAGATGATAGGGTGAAAACACAATGATACTAAAAAAGTAGTCAAAATCATTGAGAATGAAAATAAGATGGTGTACAATGGTTTGCCTAAAGGTGGTTATAAACATTGTAATTCAATAGTGGCAACATGGAATGATAACACAATGATTTGCCCAAAGGCAGTTATAATCATTAAGAAGATGGAGTTGCCCCTATTAGGATAGACAAACAAGATAACATACCCTTGTATAGGTAGAAAAAGTAAAGTGGTGGCAAAATAATGATTTGCCTAAAATTGGTTATAATCATTGATAAATGTAGGTAGGATGGTGTACAATGATTTTTCCGTAGGTGATTATAATCATTAGACCCTGATGATGGAAAACATGATAAAATTGGTTGAGGATGATGATAACTTAACATATAGGGTAATGATGAATTAGAACAACCAAATAGTAAGGAGATGCTCATTTGAACTAATAAAAATTGAAATTCTTTCATGTTTAATTAATTTAATTGGGATATGATTGGGATTAAATCAGGATGTTAGTGTTGAAGAGATGCCAACATTGTTGAATAGACTTCTTGAAGTTGAGGTTTGTTGTAGCACATGTCGGTATGCATCATGGTATAATATCATGAGGACTTGATCAAAATATGCATAAGGACTAACTCCCGTAATCCAATACTCAATAGAAAATAATGCACCAATGATAAAAACCATGATGATAATATAAACATATGAATATGGATGGATTCAAGTATAAGTTTGGGCAAGGAATCACCCAATGAACACACATAAATTGAATCAAGGTAATAGTGCTGAAAGCAAACAAACAAGTAGATAAACAAATAAAATAAGCAGAAATAAACAAACAAACAATGTGATAGAAACCATACGAACATTACCCCTAAAAAATAGGTGACAACTTAACAAATGAACAAAATAGAGGAATATATGAAAAGGAAGGGGGTGGCCGAGCTATCTCCATATGCACTAGGCAAGTGAATGCTGCTTACATAGTTTTATGGATGTAATATTCAATAAAAAACTTTAGGCCAAATGTAGTTCTCCCGGGGAATGGGAATAATGTGATAACTGAGGAAAATAAATAGAAATAGATGTGATAGAAGAATAGGAATGGTCTTGAAAAATGGCAAGTGCATGAGAGAAAAAGGCCAAAAAAGATGGGAAAACTAAATGAATTTTATTGTAACTTAGTAAGGGTTCCCAAAATCCTTAAGGCAAAGAAGTGGTCAATGTTTTTGTTCTTTTCTAATGATTTTTCAAAAAAAATTATAATTTTTTGAAGTATCTCAACTTGATCAAGAATGACGAGACACTTAAATGGTTTAAGCTCATAAAATAGTGAGAGCATTTAAACTAAGGTTGCTCACAAAATGGTGAGAGCGTGGCTTAGGTTACTCATAAAATAGTGAGATCATGGCTTAGGTTGCTCACAAAATGGTGAGATCATGGTGAAAAAGGTGACTAAGCTGACCTCAACAAGTATCGAGTGTTACCTATGTAGTCCCAGAGTAGGATCTCAAGTCACTATAGTTCTACATTTATAATGAAGGAATTTGACTAGTGTAGCAGTCAATTCAAAAAAAATAGGCACAGTTGGTAAAAATTCATAGTACAACATAAGAAGTGGTGAGTTGGTACATCAAGGCTTAATGTTGCCCTTAGTTTGCCTATAGGTGGTTATAACCAGGACATAATGACATAGATCAATGGTACTAATTTTCCCAAAGGTGGTTATAATTAATAACAAGACTAGTGGTAAGAAAGCAATAACAAACAAAGGATGAAACTATCAAAACTTCTATCACACTGTCCCAAAATATGATCTCTATTTGAGTTACTTAAACCAATTGATGAAACTGATTAGATACCTTGATGCTAAAAATATGTAATGAATGGAGAAAACCAAGGTCAAATAGATTAGGCTTTAGAACACACTGGTCTAAAAGTATGAAAGCAAAAAGTGGATATGATGAAGAAGATGGATAAACATGGTATTTGTTCAAAGAAGAATAATGATAAAATGACATAACTAAAATGGTCCTTATAGACAATACACCTTAGCACTCAAGCATAGTACCACTTGAGATGAATAATATTCATAAAATCAAAAAATTCATCTCCATCTGATGTGGTGAGCCTGTATTCTCCTAATCCATAATCTATAATAATGATGAAAGGACCTATCCAATTTAGTTTGAATTTCCCTTTATGATTCTTCTCAATCATGGTATTCTTTTGGTTTTCTTTAAGAACAAGATCACCAATTTCAAATGTTTTATACTTAACATGCCAATTATAGTGGCCTTTGAGTCGGTTATGTAATGCTTGAAGATAGTTGAGTGTGGCTATGTTTTTCTCATCAAGTAGGTCAGCTCTTGCAAGTGAGCTACTTGATAGTCATGATCATCTAGGATATGATAGAAAGAGATGCATTGTGAAGGCAATTCGACATCAATGGGAAATATGGCTTTAGTACCATAAACAATCGAGTATAGAGTGACTCTTATGGGGGTAGGATGATTGATATGGTATGCCCAAAGGGTAGGAAATATCTACAAGTGCCAATCATGACCAGCATTATTGACAATATTTTTGAGAACATTGACAATGGTTTTGTTGGATGCCTTGACTTGGCTATTACCTTGAGGGTAATATGCTATAATTTTTTTTTGTGTGATGTTGTATTCAGTACATAACTTGTCTACATCCTTGTTATTTAATGATCCTCCATTATCAGATATAATGTTAGAAGGGATAACATAGTGGTAAATGAGATGGTTTTAAATGAATTTGGAAATTTGCTTTCTAGTCATGTAAGTGAGGGGTATAGATTCAACTCAATTATTGAAATACTCGATGGTGGTAAGGATATGTTTATAGTCATCAGATGAAGTGGGGTTAATCTTCTCAATGATGTCAAGTCCCCATGTAGAAAATGGCCATGGTGTCAACATTAGTTTCAAAGGTTTTACTGTAGAATGAATTAGATTAGCATGTCATTGACATTTGTGACACTTTTTTACATATACAGTGGCATCTACATCTATTGTGGGCCAATAATAACTAGTACGCAAGAGATTTTTTGATAGGACTACCCCACTAGAATGAACTCCACATACTCCTTCGTGAACTTCTCTTAATGCTAGTGTAGACTCTACTAAAGTTAAATAATGAAGTAGAGTTCCATCTAAACTATGATGGTAAAGGGTGGATCCAAGTAGATTATAATGATTGGAATGATGAATGAAGGCTTTGGTTTATTTTTAAGATAAGTTAGGTAGCAAAACTTGGTCATGAAGGTATTTGTAAAAGTCTGAGTACCAGATAAAATTAGGACCAACAATATCACAAATAATGGCAACGACTGAAGGTTCATGAGCTAGTGTTAATAAATTCTCAATGAAGAACTGATACTCTCTACCTTTATCTATTTGTCAAATCATAGAGACAATAGTAGCCATGGAATCTATAGTTTTATTACTAGCCCTTGGTATGTGCTCAAACTAAATATTGGCAATTTGTTGCTTAAGAGTGTCGACAATGGCTTTATATGGAACCAACTTGTCATCTTTAGTCTAAAAATGATTTGTGACCTGATTGATGATTAATTGAGAATCACCATAAATTTGAAGATGAGATATATTCCAATGTACTTCTTTTCAAATTCATATAACAAGTGCTTCATACTCGACCCTGTTATTTGTATAAGAAAAGTTGATTCTAAATGATTTAGAGATTAGATCCCCTTGTGGTGTAATAAACAATAGGCCTACCCCCTATCCATGTGTTTTAATTGAAACATGAGTGGTTGTATGCCTATGAGAGGTTCTTTAGCAAGTTGATCTGCAAGAACTTGTCCCTTGATTACCTTTTGATTGACATACTCTATGTCAAACTCATTGAAAAGCATGATACATTTAGCCATTCTACCTTGAAAATCTACTTTAGATAGTAGATACTTGAGTGGATCTACCTTTTAAATGACCATGGTTTTATTATTCAACATGTAATGGCATAGTTTTTGAGCTATGAAGACCATGGCTAGACAAGATTTTTCAATAGGTTCATATTTATGTTCATATGTAACCAAGGTATGGTTTAGGTAGTATACTAAATGCTCTTTTCCATTTTCATCATGTTAAGCTAAGAGTGCCCCCATAGCATGGTTGGTAGCTGATAGGTATAACAAAAATGACTTTCCTGGCATAAGAGGTAATAAAATAGGCTGATTAATAAGATAGTCTTTGAGTTGTTGAAAAACTATTTCGCAGTGATCATCCTAGTGAAATGTAACTCCCTTTTTCAAAAGGTGTGTAAATTGATGGTACTTGCCTACTAACTAAGAGATGAAGTGTCGAATGGACTAGATCTTACCTTGTAAACTATGGAGTTGCTTTATATTGGTTAGTAGTGGTATCTTGATTATAGCATGGACTTTAGCCAGATTGACTTCAGTACCTCTACAAGACATGATGAAACCAATTATTTTTCCTAAAGTTATACCAAACACACATTTATTTGGATTGAGTCTAACTTTGTACTCTTGTAATCTTTTAAATATCTTATGCAACATTGCTAGATGGTTGGCCCTGGTTTTGGATTTTACTAATATGTCATCTACATAGTCTTCAATAATATCATGCATCATATCATAGAATATGATAGTCATGTCCATTTGATATGTAGCTCTAACATTATTAAGGCTAAATGGCATTACTTGATAATAAAATTTTCCTCATGGAGTGGTGAACACTATTTTATGTTGGTCTTCTAGTGCTATTATGATCTGGTTGTATCCTGAAAAGCCATCCATGAGTGGAAAAATTTCATAAACTGCCATAGAGTCAATGATCACATATATATTAGGCAAGGGAAAATCATATTTAGGAAAATCTTTTTTGATGTCTCAAAAATTAGTAAAATTTTTGATCCCTTCAGGGTTTTACTAACAAGTACTACATTAGAGATCCATTCTGAGTAATCAATGGATCAGATACATCCTACTTCTAAGTGTTTTTGTAACTCTTTCTTTACCAATATATCAATGTAATGATACATCTTATGTAACTTTTATTTTACTAGTTGGCATCAGGATTAAACACAAGGTGGTGTGAAACCAAGGCAGGGTCTAAACTTGGCATGTTAGAATAGGCCCATGCAAAGATATCTATAAATTCTTCAACAAAGCTACAAAGATGTCATGTTCCTCCTCAATAAGGGACACACCTAATTTTATCTATTTCAAGCCTGATGGAGTCCAAATATTTACCTCTATTATATCTTTAACTACAAGAGTCAAACCATCTTCTAGGATAGTAGGCAACAACTTGAACTATTGAATTATGTCAAGGTCCTCCATTAGGACTTGCTCTTCAACTTCTCCTAGGCATGATGAATCTAAGTCTCCTAATGGGATATCTGGCCATGTGAGAAAAAAGTCAAAAATTCTTGAAGAATTTGATCAAATGATTATTATTTCTCAAAGTTGAACTCTTACCCACATGCAAGTTCATCTTTGGTGGTCTCCTGGTCTAAATTTGAAGAAGAATGAACACCCCCATCTAATGGCACTTGAAATAGGTTTTAACCACTAGACTAGCCTTTATCTTTACTTTTTCCCTAGTCAGAAAGTGCCTCAAAGAGGTTTTCACTTTGGGACCTCAATGTTTTACTTATTTATCTTTGGCTAAGGGTGTTCACTCACTCTCCAAAATAGGCTATAAGGTCCAATGTTATTGAGAATCTTGATTTATGATCTCCCAATAGAACATTTTCTTTGAGGCTTAAAAAGTTACAAAATGCCTCATCATTATAGAACTATTAATTGACAGACTGGATTCTTGTTGGTCCCAATCTATCAGTTGGGGTTAATATAATGGAAATGGGTTATGATGAATGGTCAGGGTAAGGGTACAAATAACATTTTTATCAAATAGGTTAGTTTTCTCTAGGTCATCAAAGGTGAGGCATTAATCAGACTCTACTTCACTATCAACATCATCATCACTAGTCACTAGTGATGGAGTTTGAATAAGATATGTGGGGTCACCCCCAAATGGTTTAAAAACAAGTTCATAAGGTCTTTCATACTTAGTCATGGAAATTAGCTCGATGGTTCATTATTGATTTGGTCTAAGGCCTCTTCCTTCATAATTGTGATGCTCCATGATCTTGTTGGGAATAAGATACTTTGCATTTTTATAGCAATCAGCTTGGTTATCTTTATATAACCATGATTCATCCCCTTCAAGAGGGTTAGGTCTTAGGCTAGATGCTAGTACAAATGTGACAGGTCCCTTATCTTTGTTCTTTTTTTTCCAATACATATGTGGGGTGACTTTAGGTCACCTAAATTCTTTTGGATTCTAAGGAAAATTAGAAATATGAAATGTATCATGGGTCACATACTGTCTTGGTCCATTATCTAAAATGGTGAAATGATTAGAAGCTTCGGGAGGTGACATGTGGGAAAGGAAATCTAAGGTATTTGGATCTATGTAAATATCTATTGGAGCATCAATAAGTATTACCTTGCCTTTATCCTTCTTGGAACTTAGATTCATGTCATACTAATAATTATATCTTTAAAATTCAGCCTCAAGATGTTTGTAGTGTTCATATGGGTGTAAATCTCTTGGAATATTCATTTCCATCCCTGAGTGGGAAAACTTGATACATTAGTGTAGTGTTGATGGGAGTGCATGAATCTCATGTAACCAAGGCCTGCCTAGAAGCATATTGTATGATAACTCAAGATCAAGCACATGGCAAAGTGTATCATGGGTCAAAGGCCTAATGATAACTATAAAACTAATGGTGCCTTGTGATTCTCTTTCCTGATTATCATAGGCTTTCATGGTTATTATTTCTAGCTGGAGATTTACCATTGTGTATCCAAAAAGCTTGATGAGTTTTATAGAAACTATGTTGAGGTTGGATCCATTATCTATAAAGACACATTTCACTTTATGCCATCTTATATAAACTTCTATGTATAATGGATTATTATGGATCGGGCCAAAGAAAGACATATCACTTTGGTTAAATGTGACTTGGGCTGGAGCTAGGTATCCAACCAAAGCTTGGAATTTATCAAAGGATATGTCATTAGTAACAGTGGATTGGGTCAAAAAATCACTCAATATATTCTTATGGATTATTGACGTTCACAACAAATCTAAAATATAAATTTGTGCTAGTGTCTTCTAAAATTATTCCAAAATATCAAACTTCTTATCTTAGTCAGTAGTGAATGGTTTATTATGAGGCCAAATGATTGGTTGAATGATAGGCAAAGTGGTAGATGGTTGTGGGCTTGAGATAGTAATCTTTGTCCTTCGAGTTATGATACACAAATAGGATTAAATACTGGACCATTATTATTAATTAATGTTGAGAATGTGTGGGACCAGATAGGACAAGTCTCAGTTACTCGTGTACTCACATGTGGTCACATGGCAAGGATGAGTTATCAATATAAATTACAAAAGGGGAAGTTCTAGCTTATTGGTTTGCTTGTATGCATTCCCAGGTCAAAGAAGGATTATCCATGTAATTTGGCTGAATGTTGTTATTTAGCAATGGTCTAAGCTGATTAGTGGTTGGCCTAGGATTAATGGAAATGGTATGCTACTCCTTGTAATATGACCTACAACCTTGTTGTAGTCATGTTTAACTATAGGTAGGTTTGTTGGTTATTATCATTCTGACCTTGGTTTTATCCATCGTTCCATCATTGTGGGTTTTGCAATATTATTGATTCTGCTAGTTCAACTTTTGATTTTGATATTATTGATTTTGCTATTGCACTGGTCATTATTGTTGTTGTTGTTGATTATTTTTTGCTACTAATTGCTATGTTAGAGAAAGGGGTTTTGATAAATCCCAAGAGTTTTATTGGAAGTAGAAGCACCATTATCTAATGTTATCTCCCCATTTTCCAACATATTTTCACTCAAATGCTAATCACATCTTCATAGATTATACCCATTGACCTGATGATAATCATAGAATTTATTTTCACAGTACTAATAAAGATAAGGAATGCCTTGTAGATAATACTTTGGTATAGGCCAAATAATCAAATTAGTGGTAGCAAGCTTAAAAAATACAAACTTAATAGGTTCTCCTAGGTCACTAAAGACATGATGTGTGGGCATGGTTCTCCTAGGAGGAGGGGTTTATAATGGTAAAGGCTACTATATTTATTGTGTAGGTCTTGGTTGTTATGCTTACAACATTGGTTAGAGAGGTTGCTAGGTAAGAGTAAGCTAAAAATTTGGTGAATATGATGTTTTCACCATTTAGACATGATGGGATTCAGTTATTCCATTTCTCACAACATTCTTATTATGATTGAATTGCTTCGGTGTTTTTTGGTTATTAGCCTATGCTAGTTGTGATGCTTGCACTTGAATGGGATGTTGGTTATTTCCTTGATTGGTACTTTGATTTTGATTAGTTGAATTAAGCTTGATAACTCCTTTATTGATGAGCGCTCACTCAATCAACAATATTTTGTTGATAATTTATTTGAAAATATGTGCACATTATAGTTCCAAATGTTAACTTATCTCACTGTGAAATTTTTTGGTAAACATAGTGGCTAATTGTTTATCTAGTATACTATGGGAAAAATGGCTTGCAAGGGCTTTTCGTCACTGTAAATAACTTTTAAAAATCTCACCATATTTTTTATTTGTTTGTGTTAAGTATACTAATGAAATCTCATGCTTGAGATTATAGGAAAAGTGTTGCACAAACTTGTCAGAAAGATCATCAAAATCCATTACTGAATTTTTGGTCAACTTTAAAAACTATTCCAAAGCTTGTCTAGCCAAACTCCTTGGAAATAATAGAAAAAAGTATATGTCGCTATATGCTACTGGTTGACATGTGACAAAGAATTTAGTCAAATGAGCCTTAAGGTCACCTTTCCCTTTGTATTTTTCAAATTTTAGTAGTTCACAACCTAAAGAAAATGGTATCTAAAAATACTCCATGTTGAATGGGTAGGAACACACGTCATCTAATTTGAAATTTTTAGTCTATTTCCCCACCTAAATGGAAGCAATTACATCCTTCATTTTTTGTAATTCTTGAGATAGGAAATTGGAAGGAACATTGGTTTGAGGGAGAATATTGGTTTGGATAGATAGTTGGGAGGTCACAAGTGGGACACTTTGACTAGGGTATGATGAAGATACTTATTAGGGTACATTGGTTTACTTGGAGAATGGATCATGAATATGCATACGTGGATTAGGATGTACTTGAAATTGCACACTTGGTTGTGCAATATTTTGGTTTGGATTGGTGATAAAGGTTTGACTTGGAGGATTTTATGGTTGGGATGGAGGGATATAACCATACTATGCCTACTATGGTTAAAAAGGGACATGCTGTCGACTTATCAAACCTTATTATTGAGTGGGAACTTGTGGACTGAGACCCTGTCTCTAGATTTGTGGCACATTTTAAACCAACAGTTGTCTAGTATGTATTTAAGAAACATGGAGACCTCCTTATTGCATGAATCCCTATGAGGAAGTGAAATCAAGTTGTAGATTTGACATCTATCATTGACCAATATTTGCATGTTGTTGACTAGTCATTGCTTGGTTTTAGATTGGCATATTAGTCTATGACTAGAGATGTATGTTTGTCTTTACCTGGAGAGGTGGAACATTTGTTGGCCCTGATTGAGGTGGCAATGTATTTATCTTTTATTATGTTGATACACTAGATTGTTTCTATTATTGTGGAATATTACTCGTTACTTATTGAAGAGGAGTAGGATTTGTCACATTCTATCATTGAGGTGTGACATTAGCCATTATTTGATTACCTAATCTCATAGGTTATACACTTGAGGAAGCAGCTGGTTGAGGTTAGGGTGTAGAAATTCCTATTCCCTAGTATGATGATCCACTCATGGGATGAACTATAGGCACATGTTGTTGGCTAGTTGTTTGTGCATTGGTACCACTTTGATCAGGATTAGATGTTGTTTGCACATTGTCCACTACATTTGGCTCACTATTTTGTATAGAGGCCAAAGAGATTTCTTTAATAACATGTATATGCATCAAGTTATCTATCTAAGTATTTTGTATGAATGGGTCTAAACTTGAATTCTCTTGTCCAGTAAACTCTATCAATACTCCTATTGAAGGAACTAGGTCAATAAGAGGCTTACTTACCATGTTCATCTGATTGAAATCATGTGCTAGATTTAGGTAGGTTTGATATGCTATATGCATTTGGTTAAAGTGATATTTCATGATGTTTTTGCCTCAATTAGATATATTAGGATGTTGGTACATTGTTTGGACTAGATCCATAGGATTTCTAGAAGAAGCTTGTTGATCGTAAATAATATTGTGGGGCACTTTTATTAGAATTGGTAAATTTTCATGGGGGAAGTCTGTTGGAAACATGGCCCTTACCTCTATGACTCTAACCAAAATCTCATCTTTATTCTTAAAAAAATGTCACTAAAAAAAATGGATCATATGTGGAAGTCATATTATTAGAATATGATTGTTGAAGTATTGGCTTGCCCACTATGGGTATTGTAGCTAGGTATTGTGTGGTTTATTGTTGGTCTTGTTCTGAATAAGGTGGTGTGTTAACCAGATAGTTAGCCAATGGATCTTAGCTTTGTGCACCTAATTGACTATTATAAAAGAGATAAGAATCCATCTCATAATTAATGTTATCTGCATAGGGGTCTTGCACCATTTCCTCCTACACAACTACATTATTAATTCCTAGATTGTACATGAGTCCACTATGAGTGTAGAAATACATGTTGGTATCCATAATCAATGCTTTATGATAAAATGTCAAAGAGTTCTATAAAATCTAAAAAATGACAATGTCTAAAATAGATGATGTCCCAACTTGGTCTAGATTTTTCAAAAGGATCAAAAGGTTTATGCAAAGATTTATGAGGAAACAAACTAGCATGAAGTATCTAATATTTCACTATTCACACAAAGATAATCAAGTAAATGGAATGAAAATCAAAATGCCAAACTCTAAGGTCAAAGTATTTCAAATCAATCTAATCTAAAAATTTAAAAGTTGCTAGGTCTTTTGGCCAAACATGATGTCAAAAGTTAGTCTCAAATAAGGCATGTACTAGGATTCTTGGCCAAACAACATCAAAAGCTAGACTTTGAAATAGATGAAAGTTTTAATCTAACAGATTTGAAACACTTCTAACAAACACTAGGCATTTGATTCTTGGACATGAACTTGATCAACTAAATATAAGGTATGAAACAAAAGGCACTTTAGAAATAGTTTATTTTCTCACAAAAAATGGTATAAAACTTGGTTCTTTTGACAAACAAGATAGATAAAAGTGAATAGTATAATTGTTTTAGATAAAAGATCACAAAAGTACACTTGGATTGGTCTAAAAATGTAGGAAAAAATTTGGACCTCTATGCAAGAGGGTCTATCAAACAATATTTTAAATGTTTTAGGTAGTGTAATGATGCTATACTACCCAAAAGTTATGACAAAAGGGTTTATTTAAAAAAAATTTTAAGGCAAAGACATTTTCCCATAATTTTGACAGCATAACACTACTTTTCTTGACTCAAAATGTTGTCGTGCATAGACTTAAAGTACAAGTGTTTACCACAGAATGGCTTAAGTCTATCAAGTGATGACAATGATTCTAAGTCTTAAATGGCCTTAAACCCAAATTAGAAATTGAACCTAATTTCCCTCAAGTTTAGTGCAAATGGTGAACCCACTTATCACATTAACCCTATGAACTTATAAAGGTGCAATTTTTAATTTAGATTATAAGTAAAGGACTTAAAAACTTTGGTAAAGGTCTAGACTCAATTGGGCATTATAACTACACCAAAGTGGATGATATGAATCTCAAGCTTTTGATGAAATTTGAATAAGGAAAATTGATGATCTCACGTGGGTAGTATAACACCTCTTTGTTCAAAGGAAAATTTAGACTATGTGTTTGGTTTGGATTGTTTTTTTACACCAAGTTTTGACTTCAAACAAGACTTTAATCTAGGGTAAGACCAACTAATTAATCAGTCTTAGATCCTAAACTGACAAGGTTTCTTGGTTTATTGGAATCCATCAATATACATCATTTGAGAGGATTTTAAGTGTTCATCCAAAAGTAAATGTGCATTATATAGTAGGGTTTTTACACCCCCCTTATCTCAAATGGTAGTAATATGGCATGGACCTTAAGGCCTACCTTGTACCAATAATAATTCTATACTAAGTGGGATTTGTCTAAGATCTAACAATTTTTTGAATGCTCTAGGGGAATCAATTACACAATGAATTTCATGCCAAACAATAGAAAAGAAAATCATGTATTTTAGGTCCGTATCACTTGGCTTGTTACAAAAAGACCTAGTCCTTTTTACAACCACTACATCCTATTGTTTGCTCAGTGTATTGCGATGTCCAAAGTGCCACTACATCCCATGTGCAACTTCAATTAGGAGCTAAATAAAGTTAATGCCAAGATGTGAAACCCCACATCAAAGCTTCCCTAAAAAAATCATGGGAGGTGATGAAGTCCCCCTCACAAGCCAAGTGTGCACAAAAATAAAGAAAGCATGAAATTAGAAAGACTTTAGGGTAATTTTCAAGGTCACCCAAAATTTGATGAGTTTTTGAGTGATTTAGATGAATTTATTTCTAAGCCTTGGACTAGGCTACTTACAATAGGAATGACACTTTTGATTCCAAGGGTTCCCTAAAAGGGATAAATGAAAGAACATACACGCAACATTCCTCTTTTTTCCAAACAAAATATTAATCTAAACAACTAAATAAATAAAAAAAGCTTTAAAAAGGTGAGTTTATTTTTAATCCCAAAGGGAAAGTGAGGTGGTGTTCATTTGAACCCTTGGTCGTAGTTGCAAAATTTGAAAATATTCACCATAAACATATTTTTTTTTTGTTAAGCACCAAAACAAGGTTCCTAATTGATTTTTATGCATGTAAAAGGTGATCTAAATATGTTTTTAGCAAATGTCAAGCTTGGTCCTGTAAAAAAAATGCTAGCATGTCCTTTAGCTTTGAAGTTATTTTTGGTTTGAAACAATAAACTTTGGACAAAGAGCTCTCAAGTTTGTGCTTTAAGAAAAACATAGTGACCGACGTTGGTTTATATAACAGATGATGGTTACATTTTCTAATCAATGTCAGTTATCCAACTAACATTATTTATACCAATGTGATTGATGTTAGGTATACAATTGATGTTAATTTCACTAAATGACATCGGTTAATATATGTAACTGATTTTAGTCTTGCTTACCGACGTTAGTTACTATGTAAAACTGTGACAAACAAAAATGGCAAAATAAAGTTAGAAAATCAATTTGTAAGAGTTTTAAGGGTCTAAGTAAATATTTTAAAGTTGTAAAATGATCTTCTTCAAGTGTGAGATGTGTCTAGTCCCATCGGGCATACCATTATGTGATCTAGGAATTTGACTCAAGAGAGGATGGTTAGTATGGTGTTAGCTCCAAAATGAAAACAAAATGAAAGAAACACACTAATAACATAACATATCTAGGCCTAGACATTAGGGAGAGGTTAGTTAACAAAAAAAATGATAAACACAGCTAAAATATAAGGAATAAAACACAAGATTTTATTCACCTTCTTTGGATGCTCCAAATACCTTTGTAGTAGTGGCTTGCTCAGTTTTGTGCCCATGAAGTCCTTGGCAATGGAAGCTTGGCTACCTCCATCTCTCCTTGGTACCTTTGGCTTGTGGCTTGGCTTGTTTTGGAATCAATTTGGCATGGTAACACTAGTTGTAATAGCTTTTGGAATCATTTGTGCATTATAAATTTACACCAAAATAACTTAAAAATGATGTTCATGGCCTTTCTATTTTTAGATTTTTACAAATGTCTAGAATCAACCTAAACTATCCATCTCAAGATTGAGATGTGTGGTTGAGGATTAATTTAATTTTTGGAATTAAGTTTATAATTATTCTCATCATCACATTGGAAGAAGGGGCAATTAAGGGGCATAGAGGGCATCATGGAAGGCAATGATGAGGCATGGAGGGCATAAATCTTGATATTTGTGGCATTTATGGCTTAGGGATGTCTTCCCAAGAAATGAGGTCACCTGATGTTTTAGATATTCAATATTCATTTACAAAAATAAGTTTTCAAAAAGTTTTCATGGAATTATTAATTATGCCTTGATTTGGATTAATTAGCTCTTAAGCATGATTAAGCACTTTATGCATAAATTACTCAAATTGATCAGAATGCCTTGTTATTAGTCTAGAATTTGATTGGATTAGAATTGGAAGTCACTATCAGATGCATTAGATCCATATTCCCTTTTAGGATGTTACCAAAAAAAATAATGAAGGCACACATCTTGTGCAAGATATTTGATATGAAAAATCAATCAAGAGCACCTAGGTGCAAAATTAGCATTTTGAATCAAAATGATCTGATTAAAGTTAGCTGGGCCATAAATTAAATTGTGCCATTTAGGGATATACTATCAAAAATTGGCACTTGAATATGTTAGTTTCACATCATTTACCATGTTTTAGCATTTTCAGGCCAAATTGTACATTTTGGATGGAAATTAGCCAAAATATTGATTGGAGGTTATCAGTGGCCAGATTTAGGTGTCTACAATGATCAACCCAAAATTTCTAGATTATAAATTTTTAGGAGAATCATAGGTGAAACCATTCCTATTAAATTAGGTATGGAGAAGGATCCTAAATATATATATTTAGGATTACAAGTTATTACTAGTGAGAAGGTTAAATTCATTAAATTATTCAAAGAATTTATTGATGTATTTTTCTAATCATACAAAAATATTAAAGGTTATGATACTAATATTATTAAACATGATATTATTATAAAACTTGGTATTAAACCTATGAGACAAAAAATACAAAGAATTAGTCCTTTGTTAGAAGACACTATTAACAAAGAGTTAGATAAAATGATTGATGTTGGTGCCATTTTTCTTATAAAATATTTTGAATGGGTAGTTAATTTAGTGCCAGTTGGTAATAAAAATGGTGATATTAGATTATGTGTTTATTTTAGGGACTTGAACAAAGCTAGCGTTAAGGATAATTTTCCTCTACTAAGTATAGATCAGATTTTGCAACAAGTTGAAGGATAAAAAATGATGTCTTTATTAGATAGATTTTCTGGTTATAATCAATTTTTTTAAAATCTTGAAGATAGACATAAAAATACTTTTACTACTCATAGAAGGACTTTTGCTTATAACAAATGCCTTTTGGATTAATGAATACATGAGCCTCTTTTCAATGAGATATACATATTATTTTTTATGATTTGATTGACATTGTTATTTAGGTTGATCTAGATGATCTCACCGTTGATTTGAAAAGATGAAAAAAACATTTAGATCATCTTCATTAAGTATTCACAGGATGTAGAAAGTATGGTATTTCTTTGAATTCAAAGAAATTAATTTTTGGTGTTATCAAAGGTAAATTATTAGGACATATTATTTTTAAGGATTGCATTTCTATAGATCCTGAACATATTAAAGATATTAAAGAGTTACCTCCTCCTAAATATCAGTTTAATTTTACATATTTCTTTTGTAAAATAAACTTTTTTAGGAAATTCATATCAGATTTTGTTGATAAGTCTAATCTTTTGCAATTATTGCTTAAGAAATATATAATTTACACTTGAGATGAAGATGTTGATTTAACATTTAATAATGTTAAAGATGCCATTAAAAGTGCTCCCATACTTGATAAACCTAATTTAAAAAAATCATTCATTTTATATGTTAATGCTACTAAAAAAGTAATTGGAGATGTTATCACTTAATAATTTGAAAATAATTACGAATTTTTTTGGTTATATGAGTCAAGTTTTAAAAGATACTAAAACTAGGTACCCTTTTATTGAGAAATTATTTTCTTATTGGTTTCCTCTTTGATAAAATTTTGTTATTTAATGACGAAAAATAATTTTTTTCTGTGATGTAACATACCTATTTTATCTTATCTTTTGAAATAACCAACCATTCAAGGAAGGCTTGCTAAGTGGATATTACGAATTCAAGAATTTGATTTTTAATTTGAAACTTCAAAAAATATTAAAGGTGATGACAAAAAAATATTTAACTATAAATGCTTCTTCAAAAATTAATATTTTAGTCTTGTCAGTTGATGATAATTTAAATACAAAATCTCATTTAAAGAACATGAAGATTTCTGATTTTTCTAAAATTTTCAAATTTGGTCTTGAAATGAATGAATGGAATTGTATGTTAGATGAAAATGTTTGGTATCATGACTTAGTGTTTTATTTTCAAAATCAATCTTGTCTTAATAATTTTGATAAGAAATAAAGATGTTCTTTACGTTTAAAATCTTTAAATTTCTATTTATTAATTTTTTTTTGTTTTATCGAAATAGAGATGGAGTTTTATTAAGATACCTTATGCATGATCAAACTCAAAAAGTTATTAGATATTGTCATGAAAGAAATTATGGTAGACATTATCCTGCAAAAACTACTGCTTATAAGATTTTAAGAGCAGGTTATTATTGGCCTACACTATTTCAAGATGATTATAAGTTGGTTTGTTCTTGTATGCCATGTCAATTGTGTATTGGTAGAGATGAGTTGCCTGCAATGCAATTAAATATTGTTATACCTAAAAAATATTTATGAAATAGGGCATTGACTTTATTTTAGATATACATCCCCATTCATCTACTAGTCATAGGTATATATTAATAATGGATTATTTCACTAAGTGACCTGAAGTCAAAACATTTAAAAGTTATGTAACAGGTGAAGTAATTTTATTTTTAGAAAATTAGATTTTCTCTAGATTCAAAGTTCCTTATGAAATCATTTCTGATAATGGACCTCAGTTTGTTTCAAATGAATTTATAGATTTTTTTTGAAATTATTCTATTATATCTAGTCATTCATCTAAATATTATCCTCAAGGGAATGGTCGAGTCAATGAATAAAAATATGATTACAATCATGAAGAAATTAGTTTATAAAAATAAAAGAAATCGGTAGCTTAATTTTTTTGAAGTTTTATGGGCTGATAGAACTATTCTCAAGGTAGCATCTAGTTATTCACCTTTCATGTTAGCTTATGGATTTGAGGCTACCATACTAATAGAACTTTAAATTTTTTCAGCTAAAACTAATTTACAATATGTTGTTGAAGATATAAATTTGATTAAACAAAGATTACATGATTTAATAGTTATTGATGAGTCAAAATCAACAACATTACAAAAATTAGAAAGGGATAAACAAAAATTTAAAATTTTTTTTGATAAGAAAGTTTCTAATAAAAAATTTAAAGTTGGTGATCTAGTTTTATACTGGGATAAAACTCATGAAGATCCTAGTAAACATCATAAATTTGATTCATTATGGCTTGGTCCTTATAGAATTGTCATTGTGCTTGGAAATAATGCTTTTCATTTAAAAGATCTTGATAAAATTTGGTTATGTTACTCAGTTAACAATAATCATTTTCATGATTAGCTCTTTTTTAGTTTCATTTATTTCTTTTGTTTTCCTATTTTTTTTTTTTTTAATGCTTTTTTTCTTTGCTATCTTGTTCTTCTATTTCTTGTTTTGGTTTGTTTGTTTGGTTTCTATTGTTGCTTGATTTTTCCTTTTGAGATATCAACAAGTGTTTCAGGTAGATAAGTTTCATCTTATGGAGGGAGAGTGCAAGTGATCTGTAAATAGTAATTAGCCCTTGATAATAAATACTATTTTATTTAAAAATAGATTTTAATATAATAAGTCAATTTATAAAATTTATTATGGACACATTTCAAGAGGAAGCTAAACTCTAGAAGATTCAAGAAGTGATTTTTGTAAAAGGAGGGTTTGACAGATCCTCTCAACTACACCACTTTGATCCTCTCCCTAAAAGTCCTTTAGGAGCCCTTACATGTAATAACTAGTCACCACACCATTACAAAACATATACCAAAGAGGAAGAATAAACATCACCACCTATAATGTCTGTAGAAGAAGTACTTGTGTCATTTTTATTGGCCACTCAAACCATGCACATAAAAATGTTACAAAGGTCAAAACGGATACTCCTTCCCACTATTTAGAAGAAAGACTATGTTAAAAAGACCATTTTGTAGGCATACATCATTTATTCCTCCTCATCATAGTCTATGTATAACATCACCAAACCCAAGGAGGTGGATTTGGATGTGCAAACACAAAAGGAATAACAAACTGCATAATAAGAAGTGGTAAAATCAACTCAAAGATGAGCTCAATAGAAGAGCATTGATGTGCCAAGGAAGAGGTAAAGTTAAAAACTAAAGAGATCTAAAAATCTTAATGCTTCCAGTAAACACAAGTACAATAAGTAGATGTCCCATAATAAAAAACCCCAATTTATGCTTACAAAAAATATTCATATGTAGAAATAATCAGAGGAAGATACGAATGAGGTTCAATATAAGAAGGATGCCATAAAAACACAAGCAATAGAATAAAATAAAACTTAGGAGAAGTTGAATCAAGTAGGAGAAACTTGTGAGACAATCCAAAATCATAGAAAGGCTAAGGAAGTAAAAGCTACAACTGTGCAAATGGCTAAGGCTATGTAAGACATAATGGAAATTAAGGTCCAACAAGCAGAGTAGGTATCACATGCAGAGGTCACCAAGTAAATGGCATCTAGTTTGTAGTCCACTACTGATACGGTAATGTTCACACATGATGGAACCACTGAAGCCATGCTATAGGCTATGAAATCTATGGAGACACCATAGGACTAAGGGGAGATTGTGGGATCTCAAGTCGAGGACGTGCCAATGGGACTTTATAATCTCATAATTTTTAATGTCCCTATGATGTCTACCAGGCACATAATTTTGTTTTTTTCCTTGCTTAACTACAATGCATTTTGGTGAGCACCTTGATGACTACGTTGGCTATGGCTCTGCCTATAAATTATGCTTTTTATATTTTTCATAACTCACTTTAGCCAAATAGGTTGAAGGGGAATATGCATTCTAAGAATCCACTACATAAATAATAATATATCTGGAGAAGGGATTTGTATAACTAGACCAAGACAACACTTACCTTTGATGGTAAATAGGTAATTCCAATGATCTCATTGAAGATTATTGCTTGTCACTCTAAAATCAGGTTTTCATCACCAACCTTCTCTTAGATTCTCAAAAAATTCATTTGCTAGTTTCACAGTTCACTAAGGATTGGTAGAATCTCTAACAATTGTCTAATCTCACGTAGTAGGGTCAAGCCATTAAAACTAAAACTAGAGTCCTTTGTGAACTTCTTATTGCATACCAACTAGATATTGGACTTGCTCTTAGCCAAGTCATATAGTTATCTCAACCAATGTTAGACTAGAATTAATAGTTGGATATGGTCTAGAGTAGTGCATCACTTGACTTCACTACCACTTCTAATTTAAAGGCCACCTTGCACAACTAATATTCCACTTTTATAGGTATGGATGCAGCTTTGTAGGCCTCCCTTTAGGCTTGAGATTCTATTTCCAATAGTTTTAGACTTGGTATAACCAAATGTTTTAGAACACTTTTGTAGGGGTTCAAGCACAATGCCATGCTAATAAAATTATACATCTACATGTAGATGTCACCATCAAGATGGATAATTCTCATGTTATTTTTCCAACTATTGAGGATACTAATATTCAACAACTTCTATATTCTCATTATCCTCTATGTGAAATACTACATAACACCCAAGAATTCTTTCCTATTACACCTCCTCCTATGATTACTTCTACTAAGCCCACTCACAGGCATATATGTTACTTCCATGACATAGATAACCATCCTTCCATGCATTATCATAAACTATAATAATATATTGATTATTTGTGTCATTCTACCTCTCAATCCTCAAACAAAGCCATACCTCCCTCAAAGGTACTACCTGAATATATTCTTTAAGTATGGAGAGGTGTATTGTCTTTGGAACCAATGTGACACCCATCACACTAATTGTGGCCACATCCTTCAACAACACCTTAAAGACCACCTTATATCTATTCTCAAACCTTCTACCATTCTTCCCATAGGTCATTCCTATAAGAAGGTTCCCCATTGTTCTCCCATGGTTCCACCTCTAGTGGTTCCATCCCCTCCTATGATCTCTTCATCACCTTCCATTCCTCCAACAGTTACTATTTCACCCATGGACCTTCCCTCACCTATGGATCTTTTTCCACATGTGATTCCCTCACATGTGGATCGTTCCCCATTATTTATTATCACATCTCTCATAGAGTTCACTCCCATACATACTTTTGAGCATCCCTTGCTTGATATCCCTCCTTAACATGATCTATCTAACATTCCTAATTTTTCTATTGAGGAGATTAGATGAAAATTATTTTCCCATTTTTTATTAAAGATTGATGAGACATTAGCAATAGTTTACATCCATATTCATAGATATCAATCAAATGTTTTGGATAATGTGTGTGGACATAATTATCAGTATTTATGAACACATACATGGTGATTTTACATTTAAATTTGGATTGGATGTGTGCTCCAATCCTATCATTATCTATTTGTTATATCATTTGACATTGTGTCAAATTCTTATTTATCTTATATGGTGACATTACTTTTGCACTCTATATTGATTATATTGTCATTTATGTTTTCTTATGGATGTATTCTTTATCATTGATTTATTTTCCTTCTTTTCTTAAAAAATCCCTTTCTTTCTCTTCCTTATTGTTTGCTTTCTTATATCTATTTTTCATGGATAATTGTCATTTTGACTTGGTATACAAAACTAGTTCCTTTTATTTATTCCCTTTTTACCATGTGATTAGTTAGTAAATAATTAATCTCATTATATTCTCCTTTCACTGGTCGACATTGGATCTCCTTTTTTCCCTTTCTTCCCTTTTTTTCAAAATAAGCATATACATGGTTGAGACTTGAGATAACATGTTGGTTCATTATCAAGCCTAAGTGTCCTAGTCAGCCTTGTCTTTGGTTACTTAACTTCCTTTAGACTAAGCCTATAGCTCATTCATGTGTATCACTCTATCTCTCATGTTTGGTCATTCCAAGTTTTTATGGAGGAATGATCTTAAAAATCCTTAATACCATTCAAAAGACAAATCATTTAATAAAAGTCAATAATACAAAAGGCAAAAACATTCAAAATTATTAAAAGTCAAATCACATTAAAAGATGTGATTCAAAGAACATCTTTTTTTCTAGTCGAAGCTCAAAATCCATAGTTAGCCTCATAGTAGAGCCGAGGTCCATTGGGTGCAGTAGTCCAGTAGATTCAAAAAAGAGAATAAAAAATATTTTATTGCTATGTACTTACTCATGAAAGTACCCAATATTCATAGTAGATTGATGGCTTTGTAAGAGGTCGTGAGGAACTAGGAACATGTCATGGGAAGGTAGGTCCATTTTAATTTTATTTTACCAATATACCTTCATGAGTTGATCTTAGTAGCATGCTTAATTGCCTACATATATTTGTGTCTATAGAAAACATGTTTCTTTTGTACATTTATGGTCACTAGTGACTTAGTGTCTTCTAATGTCCTTGGTATGCCTCCTATCTCCTAAGGTCTTCTCATAAGATGCCTATGTTTTGCTTTTTACATTCCCTATATTCCTCATATTTCTTCTTGAGATATATTGTTTTGTTCACTGATCACTCCCTTTGGGATTCCATTTGTAAGTTGCATTGTAAGACCATGGAAAGGAACTAGCCTTCCTTACAAATTACCACAATTTCACATTCCTATTACCAAAATCATATGTTACTAGCTTTTCACATTTTTTCCACCTCAGTGGTGTTCCCTTTGTGAGTTACAGTGTAAGACCATAGATAAGACCTGGCCTTCCTCACAAAATTTTCCAATAATCCAAGTCACAATCAAAATTACATGTGTCAAATATGAAATAAGATATGATTGATTATTAATTTACACGTAATTGACATACTTCCTAGCTTGATTTAGTATGTTTTATGCTTACTTCATTTTTCTTTCACCTCTTTTATCTTCTTAATTTCTGATTGCATGTAAGAATCCAACCATTTCTTGAATTGTTCATACTTCTTAGCTTGAATTAGTGTGATAAATTTAAGACCATTTTTTGCCAGTTTTGTTTTTCTCTTATACTTCCCAACATGATTTAGTATGATTGATTGACTTAATTGATTTTTTTTATACCATTTATTCTTTCACATGATTTCCACTTTATTACATTATTTTCATACTTCCCAACGTGATTTAGTGTGATTTTACTTATTTTATTTTGGTACCTATATTTCTCTTGGTTTAAAAACAATTTTTTTACAATCTTGTTTACCATTCCTTTTGGTTCTTTATGCTTAGTCATTTTATTGTTATTACACATTTCCCAACTTGAAATAGTGTGTATTACATTTTTTTGATTGGTTATATTTTACCAAATCTTTTTTTTCTTATTTATTTTTAACCATGCATGTTTCTTACATAATGCTAGAAAATAAACCACAACTCATATATTTCCCATAACATATACAACAATTAAATACATGTGCTAAAAATAAATATATCCAAGCATCAACAACCACAATCATATTGACAAGACATACAATCAATATCTAAATACCAAAATGTGATATATATATATATATATACATATATATATATATATATATATATACACACACACATATATATATATACATATATGTATATACATATATATATATATGTATATATATATATATACATATATATATATATATACATATATATATACATATATATATATATATATGTATATATATATATATGTATATATATATATATATATATATATATATATATATATAATGAGTTATTCTACAAAAATAAAACCATATACAATGCTCCAACTCTATGACTAAGCCCCTTCCTGCCTACCTTGTGGCCTAGCCATGCTACCTATAGATGCCTTAGTTTGACCCCTATGAAAAAAATGCTATAAAGAGGCTATCCAAGATCTCAATCCTGATACCTACCCTTATATATGAGCTACCTAAGCCTGCACTTGTGCCAACTAGGCTAGGGTAGTCAGATGTGTTGCTCTCTCCTACTCATGTACCTATGTCATATGGGTCAAGGTCACTACATATGTCTCTCTCTCCTAGTCATGTACCTATGCCATCTATGTCACGATAGCTAGATGTGCATTTCTCTCTTTATCTAGAGCTTACCATGCCCATGTCTCTCCTGCACCCATATTTTTTGGTTGATGCCTCCCCTCTTTATGCACTCACAACTTCCTCATGGCCTCTCCAGTTAATCTGAACTAGCTTTCTTGAGTTGGAGTAAATGGTACACTTAGATCCTCAAGTGTAGTGGGGTCATATACTCGTAGTGCCTCATCTAGGACATCATAGAATACTCCCCTCACTAGGGATCCCCATCTGATCTCCTCATGCTTTGTGATACCTACAAAAATCAAACTAGATAGATTTAGATCACTAATATATCTTAAAATCTATTTATCTCTAGTTTATTTCAAGTAAACTTAAAATAAACTTTAACCATCATTTTATTACTTATATGTGTGTCAGCCACTACTATTTCGCCATCTATGTGACCACTGAGCATAGTTTGCTCATCTATACATCCTTTGAGAAACTCCTCTATCAGTCACCTCCTCAAAACAAATCTTGGAGATGCCACTTATACCCATCTTAGGCTACACCTAAGTAGTCTTTATATAGTCCAACTCTACTCTAACCCACTTATTAGGTCATCTAAAATGTCTAATATCTCTGCTCTCTCTTACTCTTATTGCCTCCATCGATGCCATGTCCATGGTGGTTGATTCTCCTTTTATTTTGGTGTTGGTGGTGGTACCTCTAGTGCTCCTACCTCTACACCCATCTCCTCTCACTCCACTATCTATCATGCTCAACTAGTCTATGATCTCTCATGACATAGCTTGAGCATTAGACTTAGCACTAGTGGCACTAGTCTTCCTCTCCCTCATGGCTCTCTCACATGTTGGGCCCAAAATATGGGAACCACTATCAATGCTACTGGGTGAGGCAAGCCCATATACCCTACTACTCAGGCAATCAAATGTGGCTCTGTTCACTAGTTGTAGTGCCCTATCACCTATATCCATGCTAAAGTTGGTGTCACTATATCCTAGTTATGCCATATCATAGTGATGTGCCCATTCAACTAACATAATATATCTAATTATCTCACTATCTATAATGTTTGCATATGGGGCATGGCCTCTACTACCTGGTCCTATCTCTATCTCTGAACTTGAGGTAATCTATCATCAACCGCATGGGGCAACCTAGTTAGTTGATACATAGGGAACCACTCACAGATATATGCCATCACTAAAATGATCAGTCCCATTGACTTCTTACCTATGGAAAAAACACCATACATGTCATTCTTGAGCTATACCCAGATGCTAGATCCCAAATAATATAATACCCTTTGCTCTAATATTATCTAGACCAAGGCTATCACAAAGAGTAGTACCTTGTCATCTGACTTGTGGCATAACACTTGTGTTTTCAAAATTCCTATCACAACCTTCTAGATGTCTAGAATTTGTGTTATATATACATCAAACATATTCACCCTTAATCTAAGGTGTATCATTTCTAAGCCCATCACCCATATGGATAAGGCTCTCTTATCCTCCTCACTATCAGGTACTCCTATGATTATGGGTGTCCCGACTATAGGTAATCCTATGATGGCATGCACATCCTCCAAGGTGATACCCACCTCTATAGTATCCCCCTCAACCTCCCACCTAAAGGTGTTAGTCAATCATTCAAAACATACTAAGAATATGACTAATAGATCTGAGCTAAGGGGTATCTTACACATATCTGCTATGTCACCTAGGCCTAAAGAAATCAATCTAGCTCCATCCTCCATCGACAAGTGATCTAATAAGTCTGGGAGACATGATACATCCACTAAATCCAAAAATCTTGGATGCCCCTACAACTAAAAAATTAAAAATATGTATTATATCCTCCATGTCATGTATAATCATAATACATTCTTTTTCAATTTTAATAAAAAACAATCCTAAATTGCTTCAATTTATTCATTTGTCATCAATTGAACCTATTTCTAACCTACCTAGCCCTTTTAACCCTCACTCAATCATTTTGGTCCCTTCTAGCACTCTTTCAACCACTTGCATGTATTTCCTTACTATTCTAGTTCTTTGGTCAAACATTAGTTTGACTAAAATTTCCCTATTTTGACCTAGTTGACATAAAATTTTAAGTCAATCCTCTTATTTTTCCTCCTCTTAGTACTGCCTTATCATACTAGACTTTTCTACTCAGTTAACAATAATGTACTATGATGACAGTCTTAAAAACCAACTACGTCCATAGACCTACTAGGTCAGTAGTATGGATTTTATCACTTTTTAGCCTAGTAGGTCAACTGGATTGACCTAGTTATTTTCCCCTGTTGACCCCTTACATTTTTGTGAAATAAGTGCCTTAAGGCAATTATTTCCCCAAATGCTTCAAACCCATTTCCATATTTGGTTTTTCCTACCCTTATCATCTAATTTGATTTCATTACATTATCTAGAAATGCTTAAAAACAAATTTATAAAAAAAACATTTAAATTCATTAAAATATTCTAAAACTAACTTAAGATTCTTAGTTGCCTACCTATAGTGCACCTACTTCCACTTTTGGAGGTCCCTCTTGCCTACCCTATCATCTCCTCACCATCCTAGTTCATTTGGTCTTCCAGAGCTCTTTTTCTCTCCTTCACAAGTCAAAATTACCAAATGACTTTCTTTTTCACCCTATTTAATCTTACTTTTCAAAATTCTCAACCCTTTAAATATTTTTCGTTAGATTCCTTATTTTCCCCATATCTTTGTTTTTACTTATCCATTTCTTGAATCATAAAATGTTTTAGAATCATGATGATGTAGAAAATATTTTCCACTACTATATGCCTATTTTACAAAAAAATTGATTTTTGGCTATTTTTTGCACTAACTTCTACATGTCACCTAATGTTCTTCATATTTGGATGCCTTCACTTCTCTTATTATCTACTTATTTATCTACAACACTAAGGTAAGTAAAGTTATCTATTTTTCAATTTTGTCCTTTCATTTATCTTATTTTCTCCTTATTGCATTTTACTTAGCATCAGTGTTATGTGCTATCATGTTCTATTTCCTAAAGCACCATCTTGTGTTATACTCACATGACATGTGATGAGCTTCGAGTGGGGCATAAGTATACACAATATTTTTAAAATTTAATCACTTACTGACACTTTGTATCTTACAGGAACCCATCGAGTCTCAATCTCTCTAAGTGCAAGCCTTAAAGGGTGTATTGAGAAAGGGGTGGGTAGACCATTGGTTCTTTGAAGGATTGTTATCCCTTTTGCCACTTATTATCTACACTCTTTTCTCCTAAAAAACCTTATCCCTAAGCTTGTTCTTCTCTATTTCAACCTTCTCCAGTCATTTTCCACTTTAATTTACCTTTTCCCTAGCCTCAATCCCCTTTTAGTAGTTTTAAATCTATGTTAGCTAGGTCAACCCTGTATTATTTTGTCATCAGCCCACAGTGCTGATGTAGTTCATTTTCAGCATAAGTTATTGTCGAAAACATTACTAGGTTGACTGGGTCAACCCTATCGACTATAATTTTTATAAGGGTTTAGGGTTGGAGTTGCCTATATATACAAGTTTATTTCTTGATTATTTAGAGAAGAGAAGGAGAAGTAAGACCTATTGCACATTTGATTATCCACCATTCTACTTAAGGATTAAACTTAGGGTTCCATACTTTCTTTATAAATATATATATATATATATATATATATATATATATAGTATTATGGGGAAGTATTTTGGATGCATTGGTATGTTGTGTATCCTAGAGCTAATTTGTCTTTGTCATCCTTACATACCATAATAACCTCTTTCAAAGCACCTTGGCCAAGGGAGAGATTGAGGCTTGGTGGGTTCATCTTCAAAGGTAAGTATTTCTAACTTTATTTCTCCTTTGTAAGAGTAGATAGATATGAATTTATGATTCTCTTCCATGCATTAGGATTATGTATACATTGACATAAGTATAATTCTTTTATGCATATTTAATTTTATTGTTTTTAACCCCCACTTTGAGCCACAAACTTTAGTGAACACTAGATTAAATTTACTTTAATTACTATTAGTATAGGTGAAATATCAAAACTTAGGAACCCCTTAGGGTTATTACATGATTATGTTAGATTGGGAGCTTTGGAACCCTCCTTAGCATGGTGTATTATTGTAAGATATCCCCTAATCAAGTATAACAAATCTCCATATTAGTAATGTTCCTACTTAATAAATGTATCCCCAATCAGAAGTGTATGGTATGATCTATCTTCTCTAAGATAGGATTACATATAGGGGGATGATGTCCTCACTAAGGAATAACATGCATAACTCATGAAATTAATTATGCCCTGAGTCTATGGGTATTGTCACCTTTTGTATCTTGGTATGCATAGTAGCATCCTTGTCTTTCAAAAACTTGATTTCTCCTCATAATTATATTATAAGGCCATTATATCATGCAACACTTTTTTTTGACATTGGGTATTTGGATAGTGTTTTAAATGAGGTTATTCACACTAAACCCTTTCATCATGTGGATTTGAAATAACAAGCTGGGAATGAGTGCCACTTCGAGTAGTAATATTTACCTTGAACCTAGTTGGTGGAGTGGTATAGCATGGTTTACACTAAGTAGTTAGAGTTTTTGAACCATGTATCATTACAATGCCCTTATCAATCCATTACTTGGTAGTATTAGCATACAAGTCTAGGCATTCTTCCAATTGATGCTCATTTTTACAAAAGGAACAAATAGGGTAGACCATGCAATAATGCTAGTAGTGGTATAAATATCCACACTTGTAACATGTCTTGCATGGAAATCAACCACTTACTCATTGTTTACCACACCCTCTACCTCTAAAATATTAAGTCCCACCTATTTCCTATGTGTTAGCTATAAAAGCTTGGTGCATACCTCATACACATGCTTCATGACTCTCATTGATGACCTAATAATCATTAGTATCATAGGTATATCCATCATAGATTTTATATTATAGTGAAACTTTAGATTAGGTGGCATGTTGAATGAAATTCCAACTTCATACATCATCGTCTTCTTTGTAAATTTCATAGGCTTATTTTAAAAGGGCACAAACATTATTTTTTCTATAATTGTTCCTATTATGCCCATCCATTTTACAGTCAACACACCACAAGCCATTGCAAGTGTCATGAGAATTTATGGTCATAAGTTTCTCTATATGAGAATATATAAAAATAATTTGGGGCTCCATAAAGGGGTTGATTCCCATATCTATACTTCTCACAACTTCAGTACGAAGGGTAACTTCCAATGCCTTATACAAATCAATAAAGGTTTTATGGGATAAGATTCATAAAAAAGGGAGTAATAACACTCCTAAAAACCATTGAGCATGTTGCATTATATTGATTTAAAATGATATATTTGAAATAAAGTTTTAATAATGAGCATCATATATGTGCACACTCTCACTAAATTCTTGCTTAATATATTTTAAAGTAGCAATTCTTTATTGTTCAAACTCAGGAATGTCAAATTCTTGAATAAAATCAGATTTCAACAATTCATAATTTACAAAAACTTGTTGAGGATCAAAATGTATATACCATTTATATGCATGATCTAATAGGGTAGTGTAAAATTAAATTACCTTTCACTTAGTAGAAACCATGCCCCATGCACACAATGAGTTCATACTTGTGAACATGCTTAGCTTTATTCTCAACACCTTGATACTTAGGAAGATGAAGTGTCATCTCATTGTTTTAGAGAATTTTAGCTTATATTAGAGGAAAGGAAGAAGAAATAAACTAGATATGGGTATGGTTGAAAAACCTATTTGGTTATGCATGCATTGAATTAGATGATTGTAGAGAGCTCCTCTTTATCTTAGGAAGAATGACCTGCAAATAAGACATCACTAGTAAATGGTTGGTTAGATAGATAGTTGGGTGGATTGCCTAGTGCTAGCTATATCTGAGAAGCTATAATTTACTTAGGGGCTATCAATCCACACTTTTTAAATAATTAAGTTTATAAATTGAAATAAAAAATACTTTCATAAATCAAAGTTGTTGAAATTGAATACAAGAAATGATTGATAAAGAAAATGGATGAAATTGACTAATTATAAAAATAAGTAGGTCAATACTAATTCTAAAGAAGCCGGGTGTGATTCAAAAAATAGGTTAGGGATATGTGAATAAGCATAAATAAATAAAGTTGGATTTGGTTGAGGGTAAGTGGATGAAAATAACTTGTTATTTTTTTATGCCATAGTGACCATTGATGGTTGAGGTGACCATCGATGGTTGAAGTGATTGTCGACAGTCGAGGTAACCATTGATAGTTGGGATAGACCATCAGTGGTTAGGATGACCATCAGTGGTTACTATGGGTTGAGTCTGGGTAATAAAAGGCTATTTGGATGGGGTTACAAAATGGGTTTTTAAGAGATTGGCTTAGGCTAGGTTAATTGTGAAGTATAAACAAAGTGACTGAATAATTACAAATAGATACTTAGCTTGTCATTAATTGATCGAGTAAATGGTTGAGGTGGTGGAGTCTAGAGCAATTCCAACATACTAATGGTACTTAGATGTTGGTCAATGGGTGGTAACACTTTGGCTCTCTATTATGATGGCTAAATTTACTAGATCATTGGAAGAACACTTGAAAAAGAAATTCTAGCTTTAAACTCTCTTGATAGTTATGGATGATTGATTGATTCCTGATCTTTTTCACCTCTTACTCCTCTCTTCTTATAGGAAGGACTTAGAGGTTCAAAAATAAGTTAACAAGAGGTTTAACTTATTATCTAAATATAAATCATGAATGAATTATATCACACATGAATTAGATAATATAATTATAGAAAATCAAGTCAGAGTGATGTGAAAGTTAAGTAGTTCAGACGGTGGACCTTGAGCATCGGTAGTTGAAGGTCAAGGTCAAGATGAGTTAAAAATGTGGATTTATCCAGTGGGTCAATCTAACTAGAGTTATGTGGATTAGGTTTGGTTTACAGTCGAGAGGTCAAGGTTGGGCCCAAGGGGGTTTAGAGGAACTACACCATTTAAAACCATCATGTGTGGATTTATAGTGTCTACACTCATAGTAGATTATAGGTACATTAGGTAGTTGTAGTGGACCCTGTGGTGGTACTCCTCTAGTTCCTATCAAACCCTATAGTAGAGGTCCACCAATTCCTCTTGAGCCACCTTTTTTAATCCTCTTACACCTCTTGTAAAACTGCCATTGACACTACCTCCCATGCCTCTTATAACAATTGAAACAACTTAAATATTAGATGCTAATGGAGGTTCATTAGTTAGAGGTGGCCCTATATTTTACCCACTACTTATATTCAGTCCACCTAGCATTATAAGGTGAGCCATATGTCTTAAAAACATTAAAAAGGTAAAGGCTAATGGTAAATTGCTACTTTGAACTTATGCTACCTAATTTTCTTCTACAAAGTCAATTTCATACTCCACACTATAAGTGTCCCAATTTCTTAAAATAATTTTGTCAAACTTAAATGCATGAGTAGGCACTCTAGTGAGGGAATAGGGACTACGTGGATTGGGTTATACTATTATCAATGTTTGTCCTATGTCTTTTATGTGTACCTAGGTCAAGGAAAGGTATAGATTCATGGTTATGGAGCACTCATTATGCCTTTATGCCTTCCTATAGATTCTCATAACACTTCCAGTATCCTACCATTTATCCATGAGATTATTGCCTCTCATGGCCTCAGACCTAGCATCATCATACTTATGCTTCTGTAGTTCTCACTAAATGACTTCCATGCTGAAATACTAATCATATACCCCTCCATTTCCTCATCAATCATGTTGCTCATGTGCGAGAGAGTTTAGCCATCTATGGGGAATTTTTCAAGTCCAGAGTCAACCATAGATTTCTTAATCTATAAAAGAAACTATCTTAGATACCTTTCATGCATTTCCCTCAAGAAACTAAATTATGTTTCCTCCAAACAAGAATATGTAGAGACATCATATTGTAATATGTATCTATTTAGTGTTTTTTTCCATCAGACATCCACCACATGTGTCCAAAAAGTTTTCAAATTTTCCAAGGTTGTTTGACACTCTACTAACTAGGGATATTTCCATCCATAATTTTTGGAGTAATTTTGGACATATGTTGAAACCCAAGCATACAAATGAATGGGTAATTTTACAAATAATGTTTCATATAAAGAATATTATAGATGATACTCTACCCATTTATGTGCAGAAACTCTTGGTCTAATATATTGGAGTGAAAATTTCTCTTCTATTGTGTTAATTCAATGTTTGATGGTTTCCAAAGAGAGCCACTAGAGCATCGTTTTACCATTGCACTAAAAACTATGATGGGTCTCAGAAATATAACCAAATTTTTGGGATTTTTTATCCTTAGTTTTTATCAACTAAGTACTAGTATCATTCCCAAAGGAAATGAGTGATAAAATGATCTAGTGTGTTGATATATCACATAATTAGTGACCTTGTGTGCTCACCCAAAGCAAGTAGCCAAAATTGGTTCCTATCGATTCTGCTACATGGTGGTGGATAGACTTAAATGTCTAAACTTAGTCACTTGAGTTAGTTATATTAAGTCATCTTTACCACAAAACTTATATTAGAGTTAACCATTTGAATCATTATACACATTCCACGTACTTATATTTAATACCATAGAAACATATTAACATATTGTAATTCATATATAATATAATGATTCCATTGGTGTCATTTGAAAAGATTACAAAGATATTTTAACAAAATTTCCTCAATATTATCTCAGTATGTGTATAAAAACATACATGTATATCTCTTTATACCTCTTATTCATAATCAAAGCTAATGGGTATTTATACATAAACCAAAACCTCTTAGGTTACATCATTAATACAAATAAAGATGACTAGTTAATGACTATTTCAGAAAAAAGAAGTCATGGCAAGCCATTACAATGAAATCCTTTTGACTCAGTCCTAAAATCCCTTATATACTCTCTCTTTATGCTAGATATTTGTGTTTATGATCCTAGTCCCTCATGAACTAGTGTTATATTCATGCTTGGTTAGTATCCAATGCTTCTATGAACTGCTTCATAAGTGTCTCCACTTCCTACTCCCTTGTCCAAGTCTTGTGTTTGTTTGAGTCCTACATCTTATGTTTCTCCTTGCCCTTAGTATCCTTATCTTATACAAATAAATATTTTAAATCAAGGTATTTTGTGCCTCTCTTCCATGCCTCTCTTCCACATTATGCTCTTCAACATCATGATCTTTTGTGCCCTTGCTTCTACTGAAGATCTTATTCATAACACATTAGCTAAATACTTGGTCATGGATTGAATTTATGACATTACCTATTTTAGTGTTTGATTTTTATCAACTATAAGATTTTGAACATGTTCTCACTCTACTTATATCTCTTATTTTTCTTCTTCCCACTCCCTTTTATCTTCCACCACCTTCATAATTGCCTCCAGATCTGAACATCATGCCTCTACATCAATTGCCCTTTATATATATATATATACAAAATTTGGGGTGTAACATGCTTTATTTTAAAAATTAGTTATTGGAATGAGATCTATATGATGGTTATTATTCCTTATTGTTGGTAATTCATTAGATAACTCATCAAGCACTATATCAACATATTTATCCAAAAAATTCTAAATTTCTAAGCGTAAATCAATCAACTTAGTGGCTATATTAACTATTTTAGGTTTGGAAATCAATACATAAATAGCCTCTTCTTCTTGCATTGGTTGTGATAATTTGTTTCCACCCACTATCAACACCTTAGTATTATTTTCAATTACTTCATTACCATCTGTTTCACTAAATTTTGTCTATTTTAAGTCTAAAGGAAAATAGAAAGAAGGATGGGGATAAGTGATTAGAATGAACCCAGATTTGGTTTGCACACCATATTCAGATGTTGTGAGCACTCCTCTTTGGCTAGGGAGGACTACCTAAAAATAAGAAATCACTACCACAAGATGTTTGTTAGTAGTTAAATGAGTGGGCTACCAAGCTAAGTGTTTATTCTAGGAAGTGTGAAACTTTCGTAGAGATGGCAGTCCACTTTTAAGAGGTAAAAGAATAATAAAAAAATAAAAGAGAGGTAAAGAGAGAGTAAAAAAGAGGTAAGAAATTGTTATTAACAATCTGTATATAGTAGAGAGTGACAGGGTGTAGGTGAGGTACTCTATTTATATTTTAGAAGTTGTTTGGGTAGGTTTTAAAGAGGTTAGAGAATCCACAGTCACTGATGTCGATGGGGTAGTGACCGATATTAGTTATACTATTGAGGTTGGTAGTGAGGTGACCGATGCTAGTTAGGCTACTAAGATATGTAAGGGAAATAAGTAATTGGGAGCTTGCAGAAGGATTTTTTGGGTTTGGGAAATGGTTTAGATTAGGTCAAGGAGGTTAGGAGAGTTATGAGAGAGAGATTATGGCTTGGGTAGGTTTGTTTAGAGGTTTGGTATGTTAGGTTAAGGGGAAACAAGTGAGGAAGCTTTGTAACTCCCTCATGAGGGTTCAATCAGAAGTGCGTAAAGCAATGCAAAGTAGATGTAAATAAATAGTAGAATAAATATTTAAAAGACCTATAATATAAGTGATGTACTTAGTTTTGGTTACTAAATGATATATGCCAGATTGATGATCTCTAGTAGGGATTTCAAACCTAAATACTTGAATAAAGAGAACAAACGGGTGTTGTTGATCCTCCAGAGCTCAGTTGTTGATTGTGATTGACTTATGCAAGATGGTTGCAAGCTAGGATGTTGAAAATAGAATGCCTAGAGCTTTAATGCAAATAAGAATCAATTTTCTTAATTTTTGATAACCTAAAGTTTAGGTTGGAGTTTGGCTTATATTTCTGACATTGGTGATCCCACCAACATCGACCATGGATTGATCGATGTTGATGGCCCTAAAATAGCTAAACCTTACTAGTTTTAGCCTATTTTCTATTTTTGTTCATGCCAAGTGTGACATCTATTATAAAAACGTAAAAATGAGAGGTTAGGAAAGAGGTAGTTAATTAGGAATTTAGTCTGGGAGTGGAAATAAGTCTTGGGTAGTTAGCATGAGGTGACCAGGTCTTGAGGTGACTCATCAAGTGGGAATTACTCATAGGGTGAGGTGTAAAATGGGGTTTTTAATTAACTTAATTACATATTTTAAATTAAATTAATTAAATATGTGAAGGGTAAAAATATGGGTTAGGGAGATTATTTATTATTGAAATGGGCTTAGGGGGGTTTTGACATAGGGAGTTATGCACACATGTGTGACATAATTTTGGTGTTTACATTTTCCCTTTTTTGTCTTGTAATTTGTACTAACATGTTGTAAGACAAAAATAGGAGTTATATGCTCCAAGTATTGGATGAAGTATCCCCCCTCAAAATGGGAATTGATGGAGGAGAAACTAGAATCAAGAACTGATTTGATCAAATAGTAATTGGGTGAATGGTATAGAGTTGAGTATTACTCCATATGCATATACTACAATGAGATATATATGACAAAGTCAATAATAGGTAAGGTTAAGGAGGACTCAGATAGAAGTAACCAAATCATAGCTTGTAAGTGATAGCTAATAGGTCAAAACAATCAAAGTTGTAGCTCTAATGGTCAATGTGTCCCAAGTATCTGAGGTAGGAAGTGCCCTTAGGAAACAAAAAAGGGTTGAAGATGATAGGATGAGCTTGGTTGCCATAAATAACACCTAATATACATACATGTGTACAATAGCCAATTATAGCAAAAATAGCATAAGCAGTTAGGATAAACAATGTAATGTTTATGTAAAAGGGTCAATGAGCAAGGAAATATTCATGATCTCCAAGCAAAGTCATCATGGGTGAAGATTTAAGTGATCTCCAATGGTGTTTGTCATGGTTGGGGGAGATATATGTGATCTCCAATCACCCCAGTGTATGGGTAAAGTTTGAATAGTTAGGGTTGCTAAGTTTGGGGAAAATAGTATTGGCATGGTGCTGACATTAGTTACATGTACTGATATTAGTAAGAGAAAGTGCTAACATCAATAAGCTTAGGGTAATGTTGTCAATGTTGGTATGCATAAGCATCAACATCAACTAATTAGGTCAAGATTATCGACATTGATGGCTGACCAAACCTAACAAAATGGGGTTTGGTGGTTGACCAATATCATTTACAACTTTGTGATTAGAGAGAAGAAATAGAGATTGAGAATGATTTGAGATGGCAGTACAAGGAGGGGACCCAACAAGAGGTGCACAACCACAGGAGATAGTGGTGCTAGTTAGGAGGAGATGGAGAGATGAGGTAAGAGCCTCTACTAGTTACTTTAAAGTTTCATTTTGGTATTTATAATTTTTAAGCTAATTAAGGGGTGGGGGTGGAGAAAACATTAGTAGAAGGGTATAAAATAGGGTAGGGTAGTTGTAGGATAAGTTAGGGGGTGTTATGGGTAGGTTTTGAGGTGAAATGGGTAAGTTTGGGCTTGGGTCATTTGGCCTTAGGGCTGAACCAGTCACTGAAGTTAGTGAGGTCCATCGACATCGACTGATATGGCACCAAGGTTGGTAGCTACATGCTGATGTCAGCTGATACTTAAGATGATAAAGTGTCAATGTCAGCATTAATGCTGAGATCGATAACTATAGAAAATTATAAAAATAGGAGAAAGGGTGAGTTTGGATCTCTAGTGGAAGTGGTCAACTAGCCTAATGGCTGAGCTAGCCTTAGAAGATCTCATATTGACTGAGTGCTACCTACATAGCTCAATTTAGGGCCTCAACCAATGTAGTTCTTCCAAAGCCTAGGGAAAAGATCTAAAAAGGTATGTTAGGGAAAATGGGTAAAAATTTAAGCTGAGATAGGTTGAGATAGTGTTGAGACGTTTAGGGCTTAAAAGATAGGACATAGTGTCAAGAGTTAGAAATATAGGCCATGAGACCTAGAGTTGTGATAGGTAGGTAGGCCTAGGGTAAAGAGAGAGAGACAATGAAGCCTAGGGTAGAGAGAGAGAGAGGTAATGAAGCTTAGGGTAGATAAAGAGAGAGGTAGTGAATCCTAGGGTAGTTAGTGAGGTGGGTATATAGCTGAGCTAACCTTAGAAGACCTTATGTCGACTGAGTGCTACCTACATAGCCTAGTTTAGGGCCTTAGACCAATGTAGTTCTCCTAGTGAGAATGGAAAAAAGGTGGTGATATATTATATTAAAATTTATGTGATGTGATTTGTTTATGTGTATGGATCTAGGTGAGGATGGATTTGATGTTATGAGATCATTTATCGAGGTTGTTGACATGCATGAGGAGGGATGTTACTCTAGATGAGTGGGAGCATATGGTAGCCATGGGATTAAGAGGGGTGATAGTATTATTGAGTTGATAGGGGTGTGTCCCTAATCATAGCATTGATTAAGAGGTGGGATCATACCACTAACACCTTCCATCTACCAACTACAGAATTAACATTGACATAAGAAGATGTGTATAGGATTTTGTGGCTACCACTCTAGGGTGAAGATATTTTTGCATGATCAAGAGAGGAACATAATATCTACATGGTCACTTTATATGGAGAGCATGTTAGTGAGGTAAGTTACCACTCTACAAGTTTTGCATATGAGTCACTCTATATGGTTGATGAGGAACAACATCGTATGAGCGTCATGATGATGATTGGGATCATGGTATATGCATTACTAGATGCAGATAGTGGGAGATTTTTGATTACATTGATAGGTGTGCTTACATAGATGGTTGAGTAGTAGATTTTTTTTGCTTAGGGTCTAGTATTTTTTGGCATAGTTATATAGAGAGTTTTGGGGTTTAAGGCTATGATGGTGATATAGTTTGTGTTAGCCATCTACTACACTTTTGTGCATATGAGCACATCATGGTGACATGACCACTAGGGTTACCCACCACTATCCGAGCTAGATTCAAGGTTGGGTTTAGACAGTGGAGAGAGGGCATGACATAGACTTGAGTGAATGGCATGGTGTGAGATATTTCCTACTATAGGCACATGATCAAGGGCTTGATCCCTACAGATATTGTTTGGAGACTATATCTAACATACCTAGTTTTTAGAGGGTAGGCATAGTAGCTTATTGGGTTGTAGAGTTTACTATGGGTTAGGGGGAGATGGGTTGGTGAGTTGGAGATGGTACCCATGGCATAAGTCAGGAGGTAGTTTGGTCTACTACAAGATATTCCACCTGCCTTCCCTCAATATAAGAGGGATGACATAGAGGCACCCCTACCATTACCCTAAGAGATACATGAGCTAGATTTTGAGGAGCCGCTAGTAGGGCCAAGTGTTGGAGACTTAGGGTGCACAATGGCCTATATAACTTGCTGGGTAGGGTTACATCTAATGATGGAGGTCAATAAGCCACCACCAAATTTATAGGGATGAGTTAGAGAGAGGGATGCAATGCTATAGGCTCAAGATATAATAATGCAGGCCCAAAATGTAACAGTGCAAGCTCAAGAGATAGCCTAAGCACAAGTTCTAGCCATATAGGGGTAGGTGGTTACATTGTAGGGTTAAATTAGGGCTCTATAGGGTTAGGTTTAAATACTATAGGGCTAGGTTATTATTTTACAGGGTCAGGTGATAGATGAGAGATATAGTTTGAGAGTAGCAAGCTAGGCTACTCCTCCTCTAGGACCACAAGGACCAATACAATTTGGGCCATCATCAGGTGTTATGGGTCCTCCATAGACTATATCTATGGTGAGATAATTAACTTCCCTAGATGAGATTACCTACTATGAGAGGGTGATTAGGGAGTTTTTGTAGATATAGAGATATTTAAAGTATTGAGATTAGGAGAGGTCGATGTCATATGCGACTAATTTTAGCTCATGTAAACATAGACAGGTAGAGAGTGGTGATGACACTACCTCATTATGACCATGAAGAGAGCCTTGAGGACTTTGAGTGTTAGAGTTTACCAGTTTTGATTATATATGTTATATGTATACTAGCCTGTGAGTTGAAGATGTGAGATGTACATTTTGAGAGGGATATGTGATGATGTAGATGATTAACATGTACTATCATCACATATTATATATACATGATATGTTAATTTATTGCTATGTTCATTTGAGATGTTTTTATTTTGATTATGATGGTGATATGGATGATGAGTATTTTATGTTATGTTACTTTTGATCATGTTAGTTGAGTTAGACTAGCCATTTCCATATATGTGATGGTATATGTTTAATTGGTTGGTTAGTTTCATCTTAGCATTTTTCCATATTTTGTGATGGTGTATGCTTACAATGAATAGATTGGTTATGCTAGTTTATTTTAACATTTTTCCATATTTATGATGGTGTATGTGTAAAATAAATTGAGTAAGCTTTGTTAGTGTTGGCATAACATTGATTCTTCATCTCAAATAGAGATATCAACATGTGATGTGGATGGAAAAATAAAGAGGTAGAATGCTCGTGCATTGGCTAAGACCATAGTTAGAACATAAAATGGCTTAGGAACATGAGTCTCTTTCATGCCTTATATCTTTGAACTATTATGTTTGTTAAAGAAGCATCATGTTTACCTTATGTTAAGTGAGCTTCATAGTCCCTTGAATGATTATAAGGGGAAAAAAGTGTAAGATGAGGAAAAAATGTTTAAGTAACATAACATACAAAGTAGAGATGATATGCCCCTTTTGCAGGTGACCCGAGAGCTACTATAGGCAAGTCCATGACTTAAAGATTTTTTTTTTTCAATTTTTCCCTTTGAGAAAAAATCTTGGTTTAGCCATTCTTCAAGGGAGTGGTTGAAGAATTTGTGTTTAATTTTAAATAGCTGTCCTTCAAGAGAATATTCTATTGATAGTATCAAAGGGAAATTACATAGTTTTCCTTCGAGGGAGTAGTCTACATTAAGAAGTATGACTTGAGACTTTATAGGTTTTTCAAATATCCCATTTTTTTCATTTAGTCATGGACAAGACTATAGAGGCTTAGGATTTTTCCATTTTGAGGGCAAAACCATACCATAGAGTAAGTTAACTAAGTGTATAGGAGTAAGGGTAAAGAAGAAGGGAAATGAATGTAATAGGGATGATCGAGGGATGAACTCAAGTTAAACATGAGGTAAAGTAATGCTTGTTTAACAAAAAAATGGTTGTATGTGTAAGGCATTTAAAGGCTCAGGTTTTGGTCTTCCTTCAAGAGAAGCCAAGTGATAAGTTCCTAAGCCATAATTGTGAATTATGATATAAGGTCCAAGCCAATTAGGAGCAAACTTACCCCATTTTATTTTCTCCATGTTCATCATGTGTTGATTTTATTTTAAGATGAGATATCTTATAGTGAAATCTCACTCTTTAAGATTTTTATTATAAGCGCGTTTGATACACTCTTGATAGATTTGGAGGTGGTTGAGGGCTATGAGATGGCACTCATCAAGCAATTCAATTTGAGCCACACATTATTGGCAAAAGTCATCATTAGTATGTCTTATAGATAAATGTGAAGAGAAGGAATTTGGACCTCAAGAGGCAAAACAACCTCTATCCTATATATAAATGAAAAATGTGTAGCACCCATAAGGGTTTGAATGGTAGTGTGGTAAGCCCATAAATCAAAACGAATGTGTGCGTGCCATTCTTTACCCATATTGTTAACTACCTTCATGAGAATTTTGGTTAATGTTTTGTTAGAAGCTTCTACCTATCCATTAGCTTGTGGATAGTATGGTGATGAGAAGCTAAATTTGATTCCAAATATATCACAAAGGATTTTAACAGTCTTATTTTTGAAAGACTTGCCATTATCTATTATAATTTTTGATGTGATGGTTGATGAAGTCAATAATTTTTTCAGCTTTAGTGGAGATGAGAGGGATGGCCTCGACCCACTTAGTGAAGTATTTAGTGGCACTAATGATAGAATGATGATGGAAGGATGAATGAGGGTTAATCTCTATGATTAGATCTAAGCCCCATTGGGAGAAGGGCGAAAAGTATTTGGCAACTTATAAAGCATGACTAGGAATGTGAAGGAGGTTAGCATGTTGTTGACACTTGATGTAATGTTGAATGTAATCAACACAATCTTGATGAAGTGTAGGCCAATAATAGCCAAATTAAAGGATACATTTGGTAACTGCATGACCATTGAAATTCCCACCACAAATCCCATCATGGACTTCCTTAATAGCAAAGAGAGTCTCAGTACTAGTTAGACATCTAAGGAGAAGACCATCAAAACCTCACTTGTATAGAAGTCCCCCTAGTATAGTGTAACAAGGGGAATGTTTTATGAAGGCCCACTTATCATTATTGGAGAGATCAAAAGGGGTAATTGAGAAGGAAAGATAATCCATGAGTTGTTTATACCATAAGTTTTATGGGTTGGCTGTTATATTTCTGCCAAAGAGGATGTTAGCTGAGACATAAGAGGGTAATGTTAAGTAATGCATGATGACATAGATTATTGAAGAGGAAGATGAAGAGGGTATGTGTGAAGCAAGTGAATCCATCATGCAAACAAACTTATTTGTAGACTGGGGAATAGTTTGCAAGAGATATGAGTCAAATGATCCCAAGAACAAATCTACATGATGTTTATACCACTGTATAATTTTTATTTTGCAAAGGTAGGAACCATTAAATTGGTTAACCACTCGCTGAGAATCACCAAAAATAGTTATGGATTTGATACCCAAAAAGAGAGATATTTGAAGTCTTAGAATCAAATCCTCATATTTGCCCATATTATTAGTGCATTCAAAATCTAGTTTAAATGACAAAGGCATAGGCTCACCATCTAGAGGAATAAGAATGAACCTTGCACCCCCACCATGTTGGCATTTATATCTATCAAAGAACATCATCATTTGATAAGAAATGTCATCGATGGATATAATTGCAATGGATTCATCAAGGAATTCAAGGTTTGAAGGTTGATTGTCAAGTAAAGGGGTAGTAACTAACTAGCCAGTGATTATTTGCCCTTTAATAGAATTTTACTAAATGAAATCCAAATCAAATTCAACAAGAAGCAATAGCCACTGAGCTACATGTTTATTATGATATGGTTTGGAGTACATGTATTTAAGGGGATCAGTATGGGTGACCACATAGGTTTTGTGATTTAGGAGATAATAGTGAAGTTTGGAGGTAGAAAAGACCAATGAAAGACAAAGTTTTTTAGTATGGGTATATCAAGTCTCATAATCAATAAGTGTGTGGATTATGTAATAAAACACCTACTATCGATGTTGGTCATCTTGATGTGAAATTATAACACCTAGAGAATGGTCCTTTATGGAGATGTATAAATAGAAAGGCTGAATTTCCTTAAGTGGAATAAGAATGGGTGGGGAAAAGAGGTATTGTTGAAGTGCGTCAAAAGCTTCCTTTAAATCTAGTTTTCAATTAAAGGAGACATCCTTTTTGAGATGGTGAAAGGGTTGGCGACGATCTGACAACTAAGAAGTGAAGTGGAAAATTGATTGGAGTTTGCCTTATAAGCTATGGAGTTATTTGATATTAGTAGGTGGAGGCATCTCTAGGATTGCTCTAACCTTAGAAGGATCGACCTTGATACCATAAAGAGAAATGATAAAACATAAGAGTTTACCAGAAAGAACACCAAAGACACATTTCTTTGGGTTTAGTCAAACGTTATATTGGAGGAGATGAGTAAATATGGTTTTGAGAATTGTTAAGTGTTCTTGATAAAGTTTAGACTTGATGAGTAATTCATCCATGTAATCTTCCATAATTTTGTGTAGGAGATCATGGAATATGTAGGTCATGGCACATTGGTAGGTTGCATCAGCGTTCTTCAAGCCAAAAGGCATGACCTGATAATAGAAAGTCCCCCATGGGGTAATAAAGGTTGTCTTGTGCTGATCCTCATGAGTGACCAGGATTTGATTATATCTAGAGAATCTATCCATAAGTGATAACATCTCATGTCTAACTATTAGATCAATAAGTTGGTTGATACTTGGAAATGGGAAATCATCTTTTGGATAATCAAGGTTTAAATCATGATAGTCGATGCAAATGTAGATTCCCTCGATCACTTTTGTGACAAGAACAATATTAAAAATCCATTGCAGGTAGTTGATGGGTTGGATAAAGTTAACAAAAAGGAAGCATTAAAGCTCTTTTTTGACAAGGAAAGCAATATGAGGATGCATCTTGTACCTTAATAACTAGAAAAACACTAATCAAATCCTGATGGTGTTGGGATGAGTTTTGGATTAACTCATATAAGGACATTTTCATAGGAGTTTGGTGAAGTTATTTCACTATTGAGCTTTGAATAATGCCCGAAGATGTTATTTTAGGAACACCTAAGATGGAAATATAAGGATTAGGAGGGGGAGTGTCTTTGGTGAAGGGATGGGTCTAAGGAGTAGCGACCTTTTATTTAGATTTATCGTTTTGGTTTTGTGACCGTGTGGCCACATTAACTATGTTTATCTAAAATGTCAGTGAAGGAGGTGGTAAAGGGGTTACGATGACATCTTTGGGTTTGAATTTAGGTGGAATAGTAGGAAAAACTATGGATGCCAAAGGTGGAATAATATGAAGGTTAATAGGAGTATCATCAAAGAGAGTGTTGACATTAAAGTGTTGTTGAATAACTACTGTGAGGGCTTTATAACTCTTAGTATCATGTCTAGGTGAACAATGATATAAACACAATTGTGTATCATCAAACTAAGATGGATTCATTCTAACAAGACTATAAAGCTTAATGGGAGGAAGATTGTAATTACTGATGTAGGAAAAATATTTGAGAGCCTACAAGTGGGCTCGCACTTGTTGTGCTAATAGGAGTGGACACCTTCTTTTGTTTCAGTGTTGAAAAGGTAATTTTACATGGTGTTTTGTTTGGTGATGATAGAATGATGTGTTTTACTATCACTTTCTTAGTGTCAGATATGAGAGGTCTACTAAATGGCAAAGGCAGGAGTGGAGGTAGCTTAACCTTTTATTTTACTTGGTTAGGTAATATTCTAACTAAGGTAGAGGGGTGTGGTCCCAAAATAAATGGTAAAGTTGAGGGTTGAAGAAGGGATCAACAAGATCTAGGGGACTTAACATTCTTCTATAATTCAGGCCACAAAACTCTAACTTGTGGTTGAGGAGTTAAATCTTATTTCACCTATGGATTAATTATATTAGAAATGGGGCATATGCCTAAGGGCCTGATCTACTTTAATGGGGCAGATTCTTGTGAGGGTGAGGGTTCTAACATAGATAACTTAACTTTAGGTGTTTTTGGTGAAAAATATCTAGCTTTGTCAATGAACTTGAGGTAAAGGGTGGTAAGAGGATTGGTAGTAAAAGTTGACATTCATTTTGTTGGATACATAGTTTTAAGCTAGTCACAAAATGCCACATGGTCTATCTTCATGGAGTTAATAAATTTTAGAATTCTCACCAAATGTGAGAAAGGTTTAGATGAAGTTAATGTAGGCTTTATGGTTGTATTTTTTGAAGGCTTAAATGTTTGAGAAAGAGGGAAATTGTTGGTTTTTGCTACTTTGGGCCAAAGATGAGAAAGAATGAGGTCCTCTTTGACAGGGACAGGAAAAGAGAGATGGTCTACCATGGGTGGAGGGGAGGTAGATGAATAAGGTTCCTCAAGAGGGTAAAACATAGGTATTATGGTTCCCTTAACAAGTGGGTGTGATATGGGTAAAGTATGATCCTCCATAGGTAAAATAAGAGGTAAGAGTGTTACATTTGGAGTAGGTACAATAGGTCTCTTGTCTATTATGGGAATAGATGATACTGACTCCTATAAGTGCAAAGGTGAAGTGGGAGGGGTACTACTCTCTACAGGTGGAGGATAATTAGGCAAAGAAGGTTTCTCAAGAGGGTATAGTGTAGGAATAATGTTCCCTTCAACATGTGGCTAAGGAATAGGTAGGGTGTGGTTTTCAAGTGGTAAGAGGATAGGTAATATTGGTGCAAGGAAAATTGGCAATACAAGCTCCTTAGGTGGCAAAAGGAGTGGTAAAAGAGGCTCTTCCTCATGAGGGAGTGGAATGGGTGAAATAGGCTCTTCTACTTGAAGAGGAAGATTGGGTGAAATAGGTGCCACTAAATGTGGGGGAGGAGTTAATGAAATGGATGTCTCCTATTGAGGGTAAGGTTGAACTAAAGGTAAAGAAAAGACCATATTAACCATATGGATATTATGATCACCTAAATTAGTTGTGGACTACACATTATTTTGATTCAGTGAATGGTTAGGAAAAGGATGTTTGAACACATCCATATTTTGATTAGGGAGTGCATTAGGATTATCCAAGATGAGATCACCTCTATCAAGCATGTCTTGAATAATGTTCTTGAGTGTCTTGTAGTTATTAGAATTGTGGCCTTTAACTTGATGATAACCGCAAAACTCATCTTCCTTGTATCAGGTTGGGATAAGATGAGAAGGGTCAAATTGCATAGGAGGTTTGATCTGAGGAAGGGTTATGACACCTTGTTGCAATAGTTTATCCAAGATGGATGTATATGACTCCCCAATGGGACTGTATTTTCTTTGTTTATACCTTTGTTGGAATTACTTGGTTAGATTTTGGGAAGTCGAGGAATTTGATTGGTTTGTGGTTGTGGAAGAGGCTAACTTAATGACCACCATATTTTCAGAACCTTTAGCCTTTTGGTTAGAGGGAGAAGTTTTAGAGGAGGATTCATTTGACTTAGAATTGGGATTCTTACTGCATAACTTGAATTTGCCTTCATCTATAGTGCGAACCTTGAATTTCCATGCCATTGTAAAAGCCCCATCAAATGTTCAAAAAGTTTGTACCCAGAGTGTGGATGAGATGTGCTTAGCACATGCCCTTGAGAAGGTCTCAATAAGCTTAGGTTGGGGCAAGGAGAAGGAGATTTGATTGATCAAACTTCTCCAATGAGTGATAAAATCTGTAATAGACTCATCATCAAAATATCTGATAGAATAAAGGTCTGTTATAGAAACATTCTTAGAAATGTTAATACAGAAATGATCTAGGAATATTGTTGCCACTTAGGTAAATGAGAAAAGGGAGTACTGAGGTATAGAAATATACTAATTTAAGGTAGCACCTAAAAGAGACATAGGGAAATGATGAAGTAGTAACCCATCATCATGCCCTATTAAATAACAAGCATGTCTAAATACTCAAAAGTGCTATTGTAGGTCCTCTTTACTATAGAAACAAGTAAATTTAGGGAGTTCTCATTGGCTTGGATAATTGAGAATAGGCACATAAATATGGATTGGTTCATTACATATCTGATCATAAGATAACACATTTTTTGAACTAGAAATAGATGTCTCTAGATTAGACATCTTATCCATCATCATCTTAATGAGGTCTAGAGGGGGTTTAGTTTGAGGAATACCTCTTAAGTTATAGGGAAGATGATAAGAAGCAAAGGGAGCGTATGATATAGTTTGCTAAGGTTGTGTTAGGGAAACATAAGGATAATGAGTCATAGGTTGGGGTGTAGAAAGGAAAGGGGCTTATCCCATTGGGTTGGAGACTATGCCTTGATTGGTTGTTGTTATTACAGGTTGGATTATTGGCATAGTTAGAATGGATGAAGGGTGAGTCATAAATCAGATAATTATAGGTGTGAAGGTAGATAGAATAGGTACCACTAAATTTTGGAATGAGGAGTGACTTGGCTGAATTGGTTGTGGTTATGAAAGTAGGGAAGTTAAACTAGGGTTTAAGTGGGATTGGGTAGTTAGAGATGCTTTACTTTGGACATTGTTTATAGTTGGGTTACTCATCAAAGTGGTAGTTTGGGTAACCATGGGGAAAATAGTGAAGGCAATTGAAACTGAGGTTGTCTCCATTAGAGAGGTTGGTATACTATAGATTCAGTTACCCAATAAATTATGGGTGTGGCATAGCAAGGTAATGATGAATGGCTACCACATTGTGATAAATAAATTTAGTAAAATCTTGATCTCTCTCAGGCACAATGGGAATTTGGTTAGGCCTGGAAGTATGCTCTATATTTGAAGTGTGCTCCATGATAGAATTAGAAGTGATAGGGAAGGTGAAAATGGTTTCCATCTTGCATGATCGATAAGCATTTTGGCTTGAGCTCATGTCAATACCATGCAAGAGGATGTTTAAATAGTCTTACTATATTGTATTAGAAGTGGAATAAGGAAAAAAACTAAGTTTGAGTGTAGATAAGTGGGTTATTTCATCTTCTTACTTTGATCAGATGTAATTACACAATCATCGATGTTAGTATCTTGACCGATATCAATAGGAAATTTTTTTTGACATCGGTGGTTTAACCAATGTCGATAGGTAAAATCTATCAGTGCCAGTAGGGTTAACTGATGTTGATCACTATGAAATCTTGGGAGAAGAAAATTTGATATTTTAAGGAACCATAGGTTGAAACTAGGTAAAATGGTGGATGCAAAAGGTTTGTGTAAGAAGGAAGAACACTCAAAAAACTTGAGATAATAGGTTATACAAACTGAGTATTAAGAATAGTATTTATTTTGTGAATCAATAGGAAAACATCCTTACTAACTCAAAAATATAGAAGGCAATTGAAAAGCAAAAAAAGAACATACAACCAGCAACTATTAAGTCCTAAAGATTAATTTTTAGTCTCGTGTTGGCTTATGCCTTAATCAGATAGTGAGAAGAGAATTTGGTTATCGAAGGTACTATAAAGCAATCTAGAGCTAGTTTCAGGTTAGTTTTGGTACTCAAGAGGAAATTTATGTTAGACTAGGTACATGGCTTATTATAGGAGCTTGATCTCTACACTTCATGAACCTATCACTGAGCTAGGCTGCTTAGCCAAAATATAACTTCTGTCTAGAGATTATACTCTGCCAGAGAATGGAGTGGGTTCTCCCCTTGGTGGTGAAATCCAAGTAGGATAGTTGGGTAGGGTAAGGTGATCTACCAAGTGATAAAATCTTGATGGGCCTTTTCTCAGGTGAGTTTAGATGTTTGTTTATGTGAATGTGATTTGGTTGTGTAACATAAGTTTACTACAATTTATTCAAAATGCTTTGTAATTAACTAGGTGAGTTAGCATGCAACCAACAAACTATGAAATGTAGTAAGTTTTAAACCCAAATCTGAAATGTTTCGATTCAAATGAAAATAGAGATGAAATAGGAAGAGAGTATGAATTTCACTATCTTAATGTGCATGCAAGAAGAATTAAAGAAGAGATTCTCTTTATTTATTTATTTTTGTAAAAGAAAATGATAGATTGCTTTTAGAGGTAAAGAAAAAAGAAAGAAAATTTTAGTTTACTGCTTTTTAAACATAAAATAAGATATTGAATTTTTTGCTTTAAGAGAAAAGAGGAAGTGCAAGAAATGAAATTTTCACTATAATGCACCTATATGAATACTTTAAATAAGAAATGAACCCAAGGAAAACTCTAGGGTCCCACTGGGTATGCCATAAATGTTTCACTAAATTTTGTCTATTTTAAGTCTAAAGGAAAATAAAAAGAAGGATGGAGATAAGTGATTAGAATGAACTTAGATTTGGTTTGCACATTGTATCTAGATGTTATGAGCACTCCTCTTTGGCTGGGGAGGACTACCTGAAAATAAGAAAGCACTAATACAAGATGTTTGTTAGTAGTTAAATGAGTGGGCTAATAAGCTAAGTGCTTGTTTTAGAAAGTGTGAAACTTCCTTAGAGATGACAATCTATTTTTAAAAGACAAAAGAATAATAAATAACTGAAATAGAGGTAAAGAGAGAGTAAAAGAGAGGTAAGATTATCATTATTAACAATCTGTATGCAACAGAGAGTGATAGGGTACATGTGAGGTACTCTATTTATATTTTAGAAGTTGTGTGGGTAGGTTTTGAAGAGGTTAGCGAATCCACAGTCACTGACATCGATGGGGTAGTGACCGATATTGGTTGTACTATTGAGGTCGGTAGTGAGGTGACCAATGTTGGTTAGACCACCGAGATCAATAGGGGCAATAAATAACTGGGAGCTTACAAAAGCCTTTTTTGGGTCAAGGAAATGGTTTAGATTAGGTTAGGGAGGTTAGGAGATTTATGAGAGAGATAGATTATGGTTTGGGTAGGTTTGGTCAAAGGTTTGGTATGTTAGGTTAAGGGGAAATAAGCGAGGAAGCTTTGTAACTCCCTCATAAGGGTTTGATCAGAAGTGTGTAAAGCAATGTAGAGTAGATGTAAATAAATAGCAAAATAAATATTTAAAATACCTACAATATAAGTGATGTACTTAGTTATGGTTACCAAACAATATATGCTAGATTGATGATCTTTAGTAGGGAGTCTAAACCTAAATGCCTGAATAGAGAGAATAAGTGGGTGTTGTAGATCCTCCAAAGCTCAGTTGCTAATCATGATTGACTTACACAAGATGGTTTTAAGCCAAGATGTCAAAAATAGAATTCCCAGTGCTTGAATACAAGTAAGAATCAATTTTATTAATTTTTTATGACCTAAAGTTTAGATTGGAGTTTGGCTTATATTATCGACGTCAGTGATCCCACTGACATCGACCATGGGTTGATCGATGTTGGTGGCCCTAGAATAGCTAAACCTTACTATTTTTGGCCTATTTTATATTTTTGTTCATGCCAAGTGTGACACCCATTATAAAATGGTAAAAATAAGAGGTTAGGAAGGAGGTAGTTGATTAGGAATTTAGTTTGGGAGTGGGAATAAGTCTTGGGTAGTTAGGATGAGGTGAGTAGGTCTTGAGGTGACTCATCAAGTGGAAATTAATCATAGGGTGAGGTGGTCAGGTAAGGTGGAAAGGGGGTTTTTAATTAAATTAATTAAGTATTTTAAATTAAATTAATTAAATGTGTGAGGGGTAAAAATATGGGTTAGGGAGATTATTTATCATTAAAACGGGCTTAGGGTATTTTGACACAAGAAGTTACACACGTATGTGTGACGTAATTTTGGTGTCTACACCATCTTTCATTACTGTCAAATATGATTCTTACCATTCTTTTCCAATGTATATATGTTACTCCTTCCATCATGTATAACCCTTATATCAAACTACCAAGGTCTAACCAACAATACATGAAAAACATTCATAGGCATAATATCACAAAGTACTTCATCCTTATAGTTAACAATATAAAAATCAACTTGACATTGCTCATTAATTAACACTTGATGTGCCTTTTAAAGTCAGTATAATTTATATGGTGTAGGATGTATTAATATTTTCAATCCCAAATTTTCAACTATTTTTGAAGAAAAACTTTTTTTTATACTACCACTATCAATGATAATATTACAACACTTACCTTTGGATTTACATGTAATATTGAATAATATCTTCCTTTGGGTTGGTTCATTCACTTATTTATTTGGCTTTAGCAATAATATTTTCATCACTAAGGACTCTCCCACTTTAGGTTATTCCACATGTGATGGTGATCCTACACTTTCATCCTCAACTTGAACAACCTGATTGCTACCTTTATTTCTTTTATGGATTATTTATGGTTTCTTAGGACATTCATATGACCTGTGGCTAACATATATATTACATTTGAAACATTTTACCTAAAATCTTATTATTCTAACTCTTGTTTATGGCCTTATTATTCTATATGAATAGCCTCCTCTTATTGTGTTGGATTGACCTTGAGATTTACTTGTTGATTCATTACGAACTTGTAACTAACTTTTACCACCTTATTATCCTCTAGCTCTAAAATTTATACATCGTCTAGATTGATGAGTTTGTTTTCTAACCAACTTCATTCTACTATGAGAACAAATTGATAAGCCTCTTCCACTAATCTTGATGACAACAAACTGATTTCATCCTAAATGTTAAACCTCAAACCATTTATATAAGTTTTATTTTTATCAACATCTTCTTCTACATGACCAACTCTGATTGTAAGCTTATAAAATTATTCAGTGTAGTCCTTTCCACTCATGTCTTTATACTTCAAGTTTTGGAGTTTTTTGAACAAGTTTGTTTGGTATTATACAAGCATAAATTTTGACTTGATTTTAGTTAGCATTCTATCTCATGACTTGATTCTCTCTTTACTTCTTTTCTTTCTTCCATCTTGGACACTATCCCACCAAAGAAATGCATGTCCTTTAAACCTAGTATAAGTAAACTTAACCTTATTATATTTAGTTATTTCTTCATAATCATAGTATTTATCTATTTCAGCTATCTAATCTAAAATTTAATCAACATTTAGACTATTTCCATATACTAGAACCTCCAATTTGAGCTTAGAACATGCTCCTATGTTTAATTTTTTGAGTCTTTCTTCCTCTTCTTATTATGTAACCTATTTTCATGTTTATTCCTCTCTATCACTCACATAACCTGTTATAACACCTTTGAGAAATTTTTATTTCCCCTAAATGTGCTTACAAATTTCTCATCTCTTCTAACAATACTTATCTTGGTTATCTTTTTGGACCTGCTCTAGCACCACTTCTGGTTGCTCCTCTAAGTGTTATTTTTCAATTATTATAGGTTTGTGTTTCACAACCTTCTCTTCACTCTTCTTAATGAAGTATCATTCTCTTTATGTCACTTTTGAAATACAACCAAACCCTACTTTGATACCAAAAAATGATGTAGGGGTTAAGGAAGATTAGGTATACAAAATTTTTAGAGAGAAATTCAACTTGAAAATGATTATTTATGATATATTATACTCTCATTTATTTATTTAATATTATCTCAACTCACCAAGTTGATTTATACCTTGAATCAAACTTGAAAATTCAAGATAATGAGAAGATAGGGTTTTGAGGCCTTGTATTAGGGCCTACAAATTGAGAAAATTGAATATATTTTCCTTTAGGTGGAAAAACTATTTAAAACCAATTTCAACACTTAAAATTAATTTTAACACTCATTTCCACAAATTTTCATGAGTTTTGACTAGTTTGCTTTTGAATTAGAAGGATTTTAGTGCTTTAAAATCTTGTTTTAGGTTTATCTCATTGTACACAAGTAGTGATCTTAAATTCAATAATAATTGAAAAAATAAAACCTATTTTGGAATATTTGTATTAGAAAATACTCCCCACACATATATCCTATTATTCCACTTGATTATATCAACTAACCAATCTCAAATCATGATGAAAAATAACTATTTTTTTACTGTATGAACCCTTCTCTTGACTATAGAGAACCATGTATTGTATCTTCAAGCCTAAAACATGAATAAAAATTATTATAAATAAAAAAATATGATTTTAAATTAAAAAAAGCATTCATTTACATGTAATCTTAGATTGAAATTTAAATATGGAACTCAATAGGGTATGTTTTCATTGTTTTGGGTGAAAAATATATCATATATCACTGCATACAACCCATCTTTTCAGAACTTCTTCCTCCATTTTTAACAATATTTTAGTGATATTTTATTACTTGTTTTTCTCTCTCATATTATTTTTCACACACTCCTATCTCTCCTATCTCTCCTTCATTCAATCCAAGCTCCTTAACTATCTAACTTCATAAACTCAGCCTAAGTCTTAACCTTAGTTGAGTTTGAAATAGTCAATTACAAGTTAAAACATAAAAATTATTTCAAAAAATGTACTAAGATCTTTCTTGACCATTTAATTAAGGATCATGAACAAATAATGCACTAGGAGGTGAGAAAAACTCCTAAAAAACCTTAAACAAGTTTAAAATTTCAAATTTTCAATTTTAGCAATAAACTTAAAAACAAACCAAAATGATCAATACAAAGAAAAGTGAAGCATGGAAAATATTATAATATATAAAATATGACCTCATAAACCTATTCAAGATCAAAATTTATAAAAAGAAACAACTAAAATCTAATGCTCCTACATCAATATCATACTAGTCTTTGTATATATGTGTTAACAAAAAATGTTATGTAACAAAGCATATCAAGTACATTGTAAAAATTATGAGCGTGGATATAGAAATGTGTAAGCATTGGTATATAAGCTCAAACATGATAATTTAAAAATTATAATGAAGGATATGTAACCTATATCAATCGTGACTAAAAAAGTAAATACCCCCAACGTACTATATGACATGGGCAGAGGGGACATCCAACATTTGAAAGTACATATATCATGTATCTGGATATGCCTATGTCACACTCAAAGATGTGTGAAACATATGTGTATATAAAAATGAAATTATATTAGATATACTAACATAAATCAAACAACATATATGCCAAGGAACTAATTAAATATGGGAATGCTGAATATTTTTATATTGTTGAATTATTTGAATGTTTTTGTTTTTTCTTAAATATTTGATTTTTTTATGTTTTTGAAATATTTTAAAAGAAAGGGATAGCCTATGATCCCATCCAAGGGATTATAATAAGTATATTCAAAATCAAAATATGCTACATCAAACTGGTGGTAATATGAAAGAACATGCATAGGTGTCATATCTGGATCTATATGATATGTGTTACTCTATGTATGTATAACAAGACCGTCGATGTGGAAATAATAAAAGGACGGGTTTATGGAACCCATTTTTTAGTGATCTATGATTTATTTAGAGGAGTAGTAATTGGAACATATTTAGTTTCTCTATGTAACTTAAAATGTTGTGTGAGAGTATATGATTATTTTATGGAATCGACTGTATATATATGGTGCAAAGGCCTCTCAAGTATGGGAAACCTAAAAAAGAGGATTACCTATTTATTACCCTTTAATTGATAATTAAAATTATTAAGTTTGATAATTATCCATATTGGAATAACATTATCTTGTTCAAGTGGATGTTCATATGAGATTTTAGAAATAGTGACTACCCTGTTGGTATAAATGTATTTAGTACATCCATGCATTGTGGAAGGTACTATATATAATTTATGTATCCAAGGTCATCCCAATAACATATTAAAAACTCATGTATATGGTATAATTGAAAAGGTGGTAACCACATGTGATGGACCAAATTGTAAAGGTAAATCAATCTCACCAATAACATGTTATGATGTTTCAACATGATAACCACATGTGTTGAACCTTGGATCAATAACATTTTGGTTGAAGGGTATAAATAATCATGTGTATATCTAAAATATTTAAGTAATGTTATGGTACATGCATTATCACTAGCACCATTATTTAATATAACACTATGTATAGGCTGATGATCAAGGTATGCTCAAATAAATAATGAATGAATATCTAAGACATCATCCACTATTTCACAGTCATCAAATGTAATGTGTGTGTATAAGTGGCGATAATCGCATCTAATGTGTGTCCATAATGTGATGGAGGAGGATGCACATTGTATGCCACTTGCACTTATAGATATTTCTTAGAATGATCTTGCAAAAGATTGTCAAATATCTTATGATTTTGATGATCACTAGGTTGGGAACCTGAATATTTTAGAGAATCATCAAAGGTAATATTTTGGCCATCAATAAGGACTTGGATATTATGTTTTAGAGTATAAAATCTATTTATAGAATGACCAGGGCCTTTGTGATAGTCACAATATATATTAGCATCATATCCTTTAGGTAGAGGTTGATTCATATCAACCTCTATGGGAAGAAGGAGAGATGTGAGATGACACTCTACAAGATTTTGAAGTAAAGAAACTAGATATTTAAATAATCATGTAAATTGTCTCTTAGGTACATTGGATAAGATGAGTTGATTAGGTTTTTGTGACACTATGTTAACCATTGTAGTTGTTTTCTTTTTATGTTATATATGTTTCAGCTTGTAGCTTGGTTTGATATGAAACTTGGTATTGGATGTAGTCGGTGTGTTTACTATATAGTTAAGCTTGTTCAAGGAAATATGTTTTATTTCATGATCTCAAACACTATGGCTTAAGTCATCAAAATATCTGAATTTGTTAAAAAAAATGGACTTGTGTAATGGGGAAAAAAAGATTTCCTTGAAAATGTCTTAAAGTTATTTATCTACTATTGGATTTTTCATTTTGGCTAACATTATTTTATATCTCAAAACATATTAATTGATAGGTTCATTGGTTCCTTGTTTTATCTTTACAATTTGAACATATGACATCTTTTTAGTGATGTTGATAGAGAAATGTGTTAGAAACTAATCTGTTAGAGGTTTGAATGCTCTCACTAATTAGATTGGTAAATCATAGAACCATTGTAAAGCATAATCCTTTAGGCTCCTTGAAAATAATCTGGGCAAAGTTTTATCATTGGAGGCATAATCAATGCATGCCACATAAAAAGATTGGAGATATTGTTCAGGATCACCCTTGCCTTCATAAAATATGAACTTGGGTGCAACAAAACTAGTTAGAAAAGGGTGAAAAAACATTTTAGGTGCAATAAGATTATGTAACACATATTGTGAATCAATAGCACGAGGAGCCTTTAAAGCCTTTTATTTAGTATTGGTAACCTTATCTTCCAAAGTTTTTACAACTTGGAGAAGAGATTTCATAGTAGACCCATTGAGATTAAGAGTAGCTAGTTGAGGAGTTACCAAAGGGGATGTAAACATGGTTTGAGTTAATATTGGCATTGAAACCGGTATTTGAGTTGAAGCATTCAATAGCCCCATGGTAGATGTAGCAATAAAATTTTGGTCCTCAAGAAAAAATGATTTGAAAACATAATTTGTGCCCCCATTAAATTTAGGAATTGATGATGGGCTCAAGTAGAGGGATAAGTCATTTGTACCTTTTGATTTTTTAGTTTTCAATATGTTTTTTTGATCTCATTAAGATCCTCAGGATTTTGATGAATACACTCTCGAAACATAGCAATAGTTTGCACTTGCTCTTGATCTATTTGTTCATGTTCATTATTTGCATTAAATTCATTATTTTTATAATAAAGATCATTTTTTATGATAAATTATTCAATGTTTTATTTATTTTTATCATTGACACTCTCATTAAGCATAGGGTTGGATACTTCATTGGTTTGAGCCATCTTACGTGGTAAAAGAGGAAGTTACAATTATACAATAGAAACACCACCTAATCTAGGAATGTGCCTAGGTTACATATAAATAATAGAATAAATAAAAATAGCAATAAAAAATCTTAGGAGGTTGAATACCCTAGGGAAGCTAAGATTTACATAAAGAGACACAGAGGTTGGGTTCACCAAATATTTAACCCTAAATTATAGTATATAAAGATATGGTTAATAATATAGAAATAGTTCAAACACAAGGGTGATAAACTAATCTATAATAAGTCAATTAGTTACAAACTTAGATAAATGAATATTATTAATTTAAATACTAAGATATGTTAAATATAGAAAGCACCAAATTTGAAAGATGTTTAATTGATTGCAATACCAAAAATAAATTATACTTCGTTGGGTTTCTAGGCACAAACAGATCTGAATTGGAAATAGGTAGAAAGCATGCACGATCAATATATGGATCAGTTATCAGATTCTAGAAATTATATGTCTATAGTCGTAGACATTACCATCAAATCTAGACACTACCATTGACGCTAATGTCTAATTGTGATGCACCTGTCTAATATGAAATGATGAATGGATCTCGATGTGACCAAATTCACTATTTTGGTTTTTTATATTGATATGTTTAGATCTAGGATATAGTTAATCACTCTTCACTAATTGATCAAACCCTAGATCTTCATCCTTCTTTGCCCTTAGAATGTGTTTGCTAAAAATGGGTTAGTGGGCTCATGGTGTTGAGCTGACCTCAATGACCCCTCTATCAATGCACATTGGCTACATAACCAATTATGCAAAGAGGGCCTCAGACTTATGTTGTCCTTCCTATGTGTGAGAATGTGTGTGCACAAGGGTGCAATATACTATATAAATATGCATGTAGTGATCTAGCTTTTAATATGACAAATATCACTCATAGGCTATTTTTTGAATGTTCTAGACCTTTTGTATGATTGATCTTATGACTAATAATGAAATAGGGATGAATAGGGTAAAATAACACAATTGTGTAATTGATTAACTGAGCTTTGATAAGTGTTTACTTGGTATTTGCTAGATGATCAATGAGAAAGCTTAGACTTATACCAAACCTTTTGAAAATATATCATAACAAGGTTCAATAAAACAAATAGGATGACCCATTGGTTTTAAAACATTTGTAATTTGGATGGATTTTGATAATTGGACACTAGATAAGGATTTGGACACTACCGTCAGTGGTAGTGTACTTTTTTGGTTGGTACCATTTAGAGGGCTAGAAAATAGGTATGGGTCTAAAATTGATAGTGAAGGATTTATATCATATTTTAAGATTTCTATGCAGTGAAAGAGGCTTAGTCATCAGAATGATATGGATCATACTAAGAGACAAGTAATTAGGTGCAATGAGATGGCTTGCTATAATTATTTAGTTTTAGTATCTATAAGATATAGCTTGGAATTTATGTTCTCTTGGTATAAATAAAATCCCCTATTCAATATATGCAATTATTTTTCTCAATACTTACTAGAGACATTTTACCTTTTTTAACACTATTTTTATTAAACTATTATTCATCTTAACTTTTATATGATTGTAATAGTTTTATTAAAAGTGATTTGGGTTTGGACAACTAATCCACTTTATAAGTAGTAGAAAATAATTTATTATTTTCAATTGAAAAACATTAATAACAAATCCTACAAACATATTCATAATTATTATGATTAAATTTGAATACAAACACAAATGACCTTATCATCAAATAGAATTATTTCGATAAAAAGTTTGCTAAACATTTATATCATATCGTTATCTTCTTGAGCTTTCATAGTACTCGTCTATTTCATTTTGTTAGTTTGATTTCTACTTACAAATAAGAATCACCTCACATATGAGCTCATCTTGTATATGAAGGATGTTATTTTAAATATACTAGGAATTTTTTTTGTTGACAAGAGATTTATAAACTTTGTTATTATTGTTTCGTTCAAACTGATCCAGTATAATGGCTGGATTTTATGTGCACGTGTCAGATTATTAGAGCTGATGAACTTGAAGATAGGTTTGGTGCAACTGATAGACCACTTTTTCCTTCATATCAGAGGTTATAATTGATTGTTGACACTTGGTTTATTAAGTGAAATTTGATAGCTAAAAAAAGGAATAGTTTTAAAGAAAGGATGTGTGGAGGTCAAAAGCATTTAGAGCCTACTGGTGTATGTGATACAAGAACAACTAATGTTTTAGAAAAATAAATTGATCATATATGGATGGGTAACTTAAAATATGCTGGAATTATCTATTCAAGTCTACTTGAGGAAACTACAAATGATGATCGCAGAAGTCTTATGCAAACACTGAAGGAAGCTCATATTTAGTATGGGAGGAAGCACAATTCCAATCAAATGGTCTTACAAAATAGGACCCTTGCAATGATTGCTACCCTTTTTGGTAGTTTAGATGTGTTAAATTACATATGATCTACCAAATCTACTTATGGATTGGACATTAATTATAAATGTAGTTAATAAAATATCAAAATTTTAAAGTTGAGATATAAATTGTTTTGAGCTTTAAAATTAGAATTTGTAGAGATAGATGTATTATTGTGATAATATTTTACAAGCTAATCAATTGGTTTATATAATTATTTGTTACATTTTAGGCACAACTTGAAAAAAAATACTTTCTCTTTAATTGGGTTCAGTTTTTATGAATACAAATATTTATAAATAGTTGTAAAATAGTTCATTTTTTTTTAAACATGCATTCTATAAATTTTAGTAATAGGTTTAGGTTAATGCGGGATGGATCATCCTAACATGATCCATGCATCTACATGTTATTCTTTGTAATAGATTATCATTACACACTAGACTTTTCTTTAGAGTTTGTTAGCCTTTCTCAATAATTTTATAAATAAGTGTTTTTTCACATGGTCTAAGTGTTCATGTATAGAGGAGATATGTATAAATTTAATCTCTTGTGAAGATCTTTCTTGCATCTTTTCGTGGATAAAAATCAAAGCAATATAAATATGGGTGTGGTTAAGTACAACAATAATAATTTTAAATAAAACTAATAAATTGGGTTTGAATAAGTACTCACCATTGTATAGAGTTTAAATGACACATAATGTTTTTTTAATAATCTATTTATTATATTAAATTAATGTAAAGTTTACTATTTAAAAAAAAGTTATATTAATGATAATTGTACCATTTTTATGATGGAATATGTTGTGTATATTAGTAGTCCTTTTTATTTCCTTGATGTTTGTTATTATTATTTTTTTAATAAAATTTATGTGAATGAAAATTGCAGTAGTTTTATTTTAGACTTAGCTTAGGGATTAAATTTAATGGTGGTATTTGCATTTTGAAGTTGTAAAATACAATCGATATTTTTGGTATACTATATCAAATACAAGATGAAATTTTAAATAGATTGTAGAAAAACTCTAAAAAATTATACTAAACATATGGATTATATTTAATGCTTTTCTACCATGAAGTATACTAACATTTGAAGGTTAATGTTGAATAAATAAGAGTCATCATAAAATTTTATAGTCAACCATAAAATTTAGTCCCCGGCTTAGATCTACTTTAAAAAGTTCATTATGAATTAGTATAAATTCACTACATTTTAAAAATAAAGTGACATTTTGAACTTTAGAAAAATGGTGTACCTTAATTGTCCAATGGGATAAGACTAGAAGTTGCACTGATGGTGTAAGGAATGCTAGGAGGGATTTGTATTTGGCTTTTAATTTTATTTAATTAAGTGAATTGATATGTGTTTATTGATAAAAACTACATTTGTTGTAAATATAATTGAATCTTTCATTATTGCATAGTGGTCAAATGTAAACGAAGGGTTGATATAAAGTTTAGACAATGATCGCACTCTTGATATGATAGTGAAGGTCAACCCTTGACCATCAATATTGTCATAATGGTAATCATAATCTACCAAATTATCCTAGTGAAGTTGATAATGAGAGGTATGGCCCATTTGATATTGATTCATAATGTCATGCTTTACGAAAATCACTAAAAGGTTTGGTTAAGTTTCATCAATGTTTTTTAGTTCTTGTGTGATTCAAGTCAAAAGACAAAATCCTTTTGATTTTCATGGAAACGGTAGTGAATTGATAATGAACATAGCAAGCCTCTTAAGATCCAATTGTTTGCCATGCTAGAAGCTATAATAAGATCCAAATCAATTGTTATGTTTATTTCAAAGTCAAGCAGATGTTTAATGAATTTTAAAAAGGAAAGTGGAATGATATGGTGCAATCATTGGCATCTCTGTTTTGATTATTAATATGGGATTCCTCATCTTGTCATGTACGTTTGTGTCCATTGCATGTGTTTCCATATGACAGAATGTAGTTATTTTTGTAAAATTTAAATAATGATTAGTAATAAATATTAAACAAATAAATTATATAGATTAAAAATATAATCTTACAACTCATTATGAAGTCTCATCATTGATGAATGATGGATAAAATTACAAGGTCAAAATCTATAGCCAATCTTAAGATTATAAAGCCTACTATTTGACGACCAAAAAAATTACAGTTTGTACCATATGAAGGGAAATGTTGAATTGGTAACCATCATCAAAAGTTTACATTGAAGATAACGGCGTCAACCTTAAAATTTTGAATGACTACACTAGGTTATCCTTCG